>CM032451.1:19641481-19814070 GCA_019049505.1 Pachyrhynchus sulphureomaculatus
TATAAAAATTTGTTGAAAAAATAAAAGCAGCATTAGCATAATCTCAATATATACAGGGTGTTATGAAAATTTTTTTTTTTAATATATTAAGATTGGTGTCTCCTTGAGACGTATAAAAATTTGTTGAAAAAATAAAAGTAAGGCAAAGCTAGATTTTACCGCCAAACCAGCCCGCACTTGACATCGGATCAGTGAATGCCATTGGACCAAAGACGACAAAAATGATTAACAGGATACGAAAATTTCCCAGTTCTGCTAAAAGCACGATTTTGAATTCAATAATTGTAAATTTTCAGATCTGAGAATTATTTCATGTAAAATGATTAAAATAACAATAAATTATACCAATACCTCGAAAAAATAATATTTGATCATAATAAAGAAGGTTTCTATGCAGAAACCAATTTAAAATTGTATTATTTCAAAAGATATCCCTTGATAGGGTACGACAAGATGTGCGTTTCCACGTCTTACAGGTTATTGCCGCTTAACATCTGACGTTGACGTTACAGTTCACCGTACATGTTTGGGCAAAATGGAACCCGAATTTGAGAAATGTTGTTCTAGTAATATTTCCAAGGGTAATACATACAATACATATCCAAGGTTTTTTAATGAGATAGAAAAAGTGGATTTAATTTATTACTACACTTTGTTGTAATCTCGAACTAATAATTCTATCATCAGCGATTAACAATACACCGTTTAAAACTTTTGTTTTAATTCTTATTATTATTTCATATAAAATAATATATAACTTATTAAATCAAATTGTTTGTTGTTATTCCTGCAAATTGTTTTTTTTTTTTAATTTTAATTATTTTCTTAAACATTTTATTATTTGTATACTGTCAGTAAATGCAGATCTAACTAATTTTATATTTTTTCCACCTAGACGCTCCCAAGACTAATTTGGGAATCCCTGATCTATGCAAACATGAAGTTAGCAACGAAATCTCAACGAGTTTTCATGTTATAGAGACTACACATAATAAGTTCATTAGTTGATATTTAATTACTATTGATACTTAATCATTATTTTGATTTGGGAAATTTAGTTAAAAATTTTCGTGAACTTTTATAAGGCACTCATAAAGGTTAAATATAAAATAAAAAATTAAAAAATATACACTCGATCAAAACCCTTCTGCATGTAAAATTTGAATCAAATGACGTTTATGCATCAATCGTTGCTAATTTTAACATGCAATCATCTGTCAAATTTCAGTCAACTTATTTTGACAGTTACTGTTTACGGGCATTACTGATTTAAAAATATTTGTAATTAAAAAGTGAATTATTGAAATACTAGTATTAAATTATTACGGAAAAAATACAGACTTTTACTTATTTTTACAATAAATAGATAAAATCAAAAGTTTGCATATTGTGGCCGATATTTGAATAAATAGTTTTTCCCGTACTCGTTTAGGTAGTGCATTTTTTCTGATCTATTTTCGACTGCTTATGGTATTATTAAGTTATTTTCAAAAACTGAAATTTTTAGTTTACTGCAGTGAATTTTGTCAATCTTTGGATTAAATCGAATTTTAAAAATTATTACAGCTTTAAACGAGACACTTCAGGTGTAATGAATTCCTGGAAAATATAATTATTTTTCTTGTATATTACAAAGGTAACAATTTTAAATTCGTTTTTATAAAGTTTGTTATGTAACTTCTAGTTAAACCACTGCAACATTGTATATCTCATTTGATTTGTTTACTAGTGGCAGAGTAAATACGATATTTTTGTTTCATTCTTTAGGGTGGAATTTTACCGTTATAAAAAAAATTCGCTATTATTTTTATGCAATTCTTTTTTATATAAATTTCCCTATATTAAACGATTTTCGTAACACCCTATATATATATATATATATATATATATATATATATATATATATATATAAATGTTGTTCTTAGACCATTTCCTTAATTGTTTATTCTTGGTTTCTTTGTGGTTTTCTTTATGTTATAAAAATGTAGATTTTAATAACGCTTCGCGCATGCTCTATCAAATTTTATTTTTATATTATTTACAAAAAAAGATGTGAAAATTATGTCGAGTAGAACCATTTTTTTAGATTCAAAATTGATTAATACATACATATATATATATATATATATATATATATATATATATATATATATATATATATGTATATATATATATATATATATATATATATATATATATATATATATATATATGTATATATATATATATATATATATATATATATATATATATATATATATATATATATATATGTATATATATATATATATATATATATATATATATATATATATATATATATATATATATATGTATATATATATATATATATATATATATATATATATATATATATATATATATATATATATATGTATATATATATATATATATATATATATATATATATATATATATATATATATATATATTAGTTAATTGATACTAACTTTAAAAATTTTTACATTATCCATATTGAAAGTGTAACAAATTGATTTCTTTTTATTAACATTACATATACATTATTTAGACAAGTGACAAATTTCTTTAGTATTTAATTCGTTTCAATTTTCTTCAGTATTAACTTTTTATCAAAGCGCGACCCCTTTCTGTAACTACAACAGCGACATCTCTTAAAAATATAATTAACGGACCGTCCCGGCAGAAAATTAGATAAGCAAATAATGGAGGAAAACCTGGAAATAATGCACTAAAAATAAAAGTTTTCAAGACATAGCTCGACGTCCATTTTGGTTAACAAAATGACAGTGACGGTACAACGGGTAATACAAGTACATCGAAAACATGTACCTTTTTTCCTGTATGCTTTTTTTTATCGATTACGTACATCATTTCTAGCCTGTACCTATTTTTAACTTCACTTTTAAGGTCAGCAGAATCATCATAGGATTTCTTCTAATTACTTGCCGTCCTACCTGAACTGTAGGAGGTTATTGAATTCTCTGTTTGTTTTTTCCCGCGTCATATTTTCATTAGACGGGATTAGTGCTAACGACACAATTCCATTTAACCCGCATAGTTTTAAGTCAATAATACCAATTTTTTAAGATGATTAAGGTAATACACAAGGCCACGTTTAATTCCTATAATTATGGACATAGCTTACGTGCTGCAGGGAAATCCTAAAGCGTTACGGGAGCGACGCGTGTGTGAGAAAGCGATTCATGTTGGTCTTGAATCGCTGCAAATTGTACTCTGTGCGAAATACATACATACATATATAAATAGATACATATATATATATATATATATATATATATATATATATATATATATATATATATATATATATATATATTGTGAAATTCCCATATGCATATACAGTCGAACCTTTATAACTCGAACCTTCATAACTCAAAGTTTTCTGTTAGTCGAAGTTTACTTGTGTTCCCTGCACATTTTCTATATTTACAATGTCTTTTGAGCTCTTTACGTCGAATTTCTGTAACTCAAAAATTTTCATAATTTGAAATCAATAACAGGCTCCAGTAACAGATCAGTCTCTATAATTCGAATTTTCAGGCACAAAATAAACTTTTTGCACGTTAGAAGATCGAGACGCCACTGGGCCTTCGCGTGCGGTCTTCAAGATTCGTGGAGTTGAGTTACACTGTCGTTTACCCTCTGCGTGGTTTTTGGGAAAACCCCGAAGCACGGCAGGATCTACTGATTTTCATTGTGAATAACCAATTTAATTTAGATTGGTATAGTGTAGTGTTGATAAAATGTCTTTGTCGCGCAAAGTTTGACGATCGAAAAAAAGATTGAAATCTTAAGAAAAGCAAAAAGTGGAATTAAAAAAAGGCTATTGTTGAAGAATATGAAATACTGCAAAGTACTTTATCAGCCATTATCAAGAATAAAACTGCAATATTACTCGTAGTTACAAGTAGATTTCTTCGAAAAAGAGATATAAGCTTCCATATCAGCCAAATCGACATAGGAAACCTCCTTAGCGTAGTCAGATGGGTCGTCAGATTTAAAACAAATGAGCAACGAAGGGGAAGTTCGAAAATATTCCAGAAATTCTTTCCATTTAGCAAATTTGTAGTGCCAAATCTCGCACGGTTCAGACGTCGGTCACTGATCACTAGGATACTCAACGTCAAAAGCAGTTTATGGACTTTTTTACATGCAGTTTATGTATCTGATAATAATCTGACTAAAACGGACTTTAAGTCAGCTTCAACAGTTACCTCTTTAGCAAACTAGTTAACCTTCTATTCCTTTTAGAAATCGCCAATCAGAAATTTTCTCAATTACAAAGTGCACTTTTATTTCTGACCTAATAAAGTACATACGAACATTTTTGTAGGATATTAACAACAATTCTACCTATCTAAAAACCAGATAATTTAATATATAATAATAGAACCAGTATTTTTCTTAAAATTAGTTCCCTTAATTTGTAAACATGATACATCAGAGAATTTCAAAAAATTACAATTACTCTTAAACGCAAAGGTGAGTTTCTCTGCCATATTTATTTATAATAGGCTTGTGTTTACGCAAACAAGTTGTCTCAAGCGACAGACGACATTAATTATGCACGTTTTTTTTTTTTAAACAAGTTTAAAGCACTATCAATTGACAAGGCAGTGGTTAGTACTGACAGACGATGTCACCACTTTTAATGGTTACATACATCTTCATAATTAATAATAATGATAATATATATATATATATATATATATATATATATATATATATATATATATATATATATATATATATATATATATATATATATATATATATATATATATCTTCTTCTTATAGTGCCATCTGTATTACTGAAGTTGGGCTCTAATCAAGGCAATTCTTAATAAAGTGTGGGTATCCAGACCTGTCCAATCTCGTATATTTTTCAGCCAGGAACATTTTCGACGCCCCACACCTCTTTTCCCTTCCATCAACAACTGGAGCAGTGAGTAACGTGGACCCCTATAAATATGTCCCAAGTAATGAGTTTTTTGTCTTTTAATAAATGACAATAGTTCTATTTCTTTACCCATTCGACGAAGTACATCTTCATTAGTAAGATGCTCTGCCCAAGAGATCTTCAATATTCTGCGCATGATCCATAATTCGAAAGACTCTAAACGATTCATTGATCGTACTCCCAAGGTCCAGGCCCCAACTCCATGTAAAAGCACTGGATATATATAGATCTTTACAAAACGATAACGAGTATCCAAAGAAAGGGTTGGGTCTGTGAGGAGGTGTATCATTTTGAGAAAAGCCGCTCTAGCCATTTTAAAGCAAACTCGTACCTCAACTTTAGGATTCAAATCATTAGTTACCCAACACCCTAGGGATTTAAATTTGCTTACTTGTTCTGTTAGTTGATCGTAAACACGAATATCTCTTTGCAACCCGGGGGTTCTTGAAATGACCATTACTTTCGTTTTATTAACTTTTACTTTCGTGTCTAAAATATCGCCTTCCCTAGATATATTGTTCATAAGACGCTGAAGTCCATCCGCTGTATCTGCTATAATAACGGTATCATCAGCGTACCTTAGGTTGTTAATGATTTTGCCATTAACTTTGATACCATCTGTGACATTCTCTAAGGCCTTCTGGAATATGTGCTCAGAGTATAGATTAAACAAGAGCGGGGAAAGAAAACATCCCTGACGAACACCTCTTTTTATTCCTATTTCTTCAGTCTCTCTGCTATTTACTCGTATTGTCGCCACCTAATCCCAATATAGGTGAGTAATGAATCTGATGTCATTTTCGTCAAGGCCCATATTTTGAAGCATTGGTATTAATTGTGGATGTTTGACTCGGTCAAATGTTTTTTCTAGTCGATAAAACACAAGTAAACGCCCTTCCTTTGATCTCTACATTTCTGTAAAAATACAGATATATATATATATATATATATATATATATATATATATATATATATATATATATAGATATATATATATATATATATATATATATATATATATATATATATATATATATATATATATATATATATATATATATATATATATATATGTATATATATATATATTATATAGTTTTTTAATAATGTAACTTGTTGTCGAGAGTGATGGCTGGCGCGGAGACTTGTCAGTAAACTGTCAACCTGAACTAACAATTTTTGACGTTTGTTTCAATTTTTGACTACTTGTGCTGCTCCAAGTACTCCAACTACTCTAACTAAGTCCTCCAATTGCTCTTACTACTCCAACTACTCCTACTGTTCTAACTACTCTAACTGCTCCAACTACCCCAACTCCTCCAAACTAACCACCGCAACTACCCCACCTACTGCAACTATCCCAACCGACTAAAATTTAAAGAATTCTCAAAAATTGAAACTATCTTCAAAAATCGACAAAATGGTAAAATTGAAAAAATCAAGAATTTAAAAAAAAAATCAAAAATTTAAGAAATCGCCGAAAATTGAAAAAATTGATCCAAAACGAAACAAGAGGCCAAAATCGGAAAAATTAGAAATTGTAAAAAATCGCCAAAAATTATAAATCGCTCATGATCTTCAACGGTATTGAATCGGGTTTCATACTTAGAGTTCTCTTTTGATTAGTAGAACCAAACGTTGTGTAATATGATCAGTAAACGTCGGTTTATTGGTAATATTGATCTAGTATAAGAAATTATGTTATTGTATTCGTTGATAATTTTTAAAACTGTATTTTTAATTATTTGACAATTCTTGAAACGATTGAACTGCCACTGCAAAATAAACGGTCTTCCTATCTTACTCTCGCTCTCTTTTCCTCTCTCCCTTGAAAATTCAGATGTGTAAATTAGATTATTTTGGCTCTTTCATCGAAGAGCTGTAACAATACAAAAAAGTACAAAAGCAATTCGAGGAAAGAGTTGTGGCCCTTCGGGGAGCTTCAAGCCCCCCCTGAGGGGCATACCTTGCGCGTATTACGGCCCTCCGTTTTTTTTGTTTTATTCTATAAATTTTTTTTATTGATGTCGATATAAAGAAAATGCACGAGGAATATCAGTAGCAATTAAAAAGTTAAGACTCCTAATAATTATTAACTTAATCACGTTATGGATTTAGTGTTAAAAATATACTGATTTTGTTTTTGCTTAGCAAATTTCTCTTTGTGGCTTAGATCTTAAGCTCGTCCTCATCCACTGCTGGATATGGGCATCCTCTAAGAATTTTCACTGATGTCGGGCCTGAGCGGTGTTAACCCCATTTCCTGCCATTCTTTTGATGTCATCGCTCCCTCTTGTTGGTGGTCTAGCTCTGTTCCTTTTGTCTCTCGGGCTATATGGGCTGCCCATCTCCATTTAGATTGCGCAATGTTTGGATAATATTTATTACTTCAGTTCGTTTCTGTAATAGTTATGTTTGTTATTCTATTCTTCCTTGTGATACTTACCAAAAACCGTCCATCCGAAACACACACGATGGTGTATCTCACGGGTTTGGTTATCTTTGCCAATTTGTAATTCATGACCCAAATACTTGTAATTTTGGACGTGCTTCACCTCACTTTCGTTAAATTTAATATTACTGTTCGTAACTAGATTAGTCATAAACTTGGTTTTCTGAAGGTTAATATATACCAGTATTTGCTGATGTTATTTGCAATTCGGTAAGCATTTGTTGGGCATCACCTAGATTGTCGGCTATTATGATAATATCATCAGCAAAGCGCAGGTGATTTAGATATTCGCCATCGATGTTTATGCCTTTTCCATCCCAATTAAGTTCCTTAAAAGGATATTCTAACACCTCCGTAGAAAGTTTGGGACAGATCGTATCATTATTACCTGATTCCACATTCCACTCGGTATTTACTTGTGAATAATGTGTTATTTAACCATAAGTAAGGCTGGAAATAAATATTTTTCACAAAGCATTGTCTACAAGGGTGCCAACAATAACCTCTTCTTTTACCAATTACAAGTTATAGTCGACTCGTTCTTACTTGACCGACTATAACTGTATGCTTCGGAGATTTTTGTATTTAAAAATAACGTGAAACAGGTAACAAGAACGCCAACTAATAATTTTATTCTTTTGTATTATTCAAGAAACAAGACTCAATGAATATACGCATATATATTGCTAATCTCAACGTATAATTCGCGTTAAAAACGTACCTCTACCTCTTGAGATCCTGTGATGTCTAAAAGCATATATTTCAAAGCTTTGTCGTACAATTGCCTTTCCCATATTTTATATTGTTATACGTTTTTTAATAGCTTACCACATAAGTAAGGCTTCTTTTACAAATGCTTTTTATACCATAATTTTAAACAGAACTAAAAGGATTTTGCTTTTGATACAATTTTTTTGAATCTACAAAGAAACGCGACTTTTTAATTGTAAAAAACATTTTAAGCTTGTGTCGTTATATACAGAGTGCTTTTTATGTAATTTGTAACATATTTTTAATTTTTCGGATGTTTGTAGCTTCTAAACTACACAAACTTGACCATCCAATCAGACCAGTTGTTTCCTATATGGCTGCTCTAGCATATAAGACGTCATTCTTTTTAATTGATTTAATCAAATATCATAAGTAATTTGAACCTAAATACAGTATCAAAAACTCATACGAAGTATACGGGTAAAGTTAAGAATATAACAATACCAGATAATTCTAAATTAGTTTCTTTGGATGTCAAAAACTTATTTCCAAGTGTACCCCCAGACGAAACAATAATTTTAATAGAGAACCTATTAACAAAAAACAAAGTAAATGAAGTTATAAAAATGGACATAATTAATTTATTAAGAGCTTGCCTAAGACAAAATTATTTTTCATTTAACAATAGTAAGGAAGGGTTAACTAGGGGGAGTTCATTACTTTCCGAAATTTTCATGGACAGTATTGAAACAATAAAATTTAATAACCATAATAACAATAGTAATAATTGTCTATACTGGTATCGATACGTAGACGATATAATTGTTTGCTTTACAGGTACGGACAGACAATTAGCTCACTTTTTACAGTACATTAATTCTTTACATAGAAATAGCAGTTTTACAGTGGAAGAAGAAGTCGAAGGGAAAATCAACTTTCTAGGCTTAACAATCAGTAAAACCAGGAAAAAACATGAATTTGCAATATATCACAAACCTTATCATGCAGATAACACAATTCATAATAGGTCTCACCACCCTAACCATCATAAACTCGCGGCTTATCATAGCTTTATACATAGACTAACTAATATCCCCTTGTCAGAGGACTAAAGAATAAAAATACATAAAACAAGTAGCCGTTAACAACGGTTATTCAGTTACTTTAATCGATGACATCGTTAGAAAAAAACTTAGAAACAAGGCTATCTCAGAAATATACCCATGTTTTAAGGACAAAAAAACCACATTTAAATGCTTAACCTATTTCGGCAAACCAACAGAAAAACTGGGGAAATTTTTAAATCAAAAAAATATCAACATAGCTTACGAGACTAACAATACTATAGGGAAATATCTCAAAAACTACAAACCACAAATCAATAAAGATAATATATATATATATATATATATATATATATATATATATATATATATATATATATATATATATATATATATATGTATATATATATATATATATGTATATATATATACGTATATATATGTATATATATGTATATATATGTATATATATATGTATATATATATATATATATATATATATATATATATATATATATATATATATATATATATATATATATATATATATAGGGGTTGAGCTCGTTATTTGATATTATATTTTTTTAGTATTATCAATTTTTATCCGCACGAAAAATTCAAATTCACATTTTCCTATCCGAATTTCAAAATTACATTTATAAAAATCTTTCCTCGATTTTATCTCGGTAAAATGGCGTTAACCTTGACAAAAACGCCTTTCAGAGTTCTCCTTTAAGGTGAAATCAACTGAAAATCCAGAGCATCGTCAATTTGCCAGACTGTGTAATTCACTGGAACCGGACGGGTCGAGTTCAAGATTCCCTACGATCGATATTAAGTCCCGTCGAGCCTGGGGGAGAGCGTCTTCGACAGAAGCGACCCTTACCGCAAGATTTCTCGAATATGTTTGAGGGTTTTCGAAGGGGAAATGTGTTCATAAGTTAATAAGAAATATTTTATTTATTGTGTCCAGATAAAGTTAATACCTTTAAGATTGTAGGAATCCAAAACGATCGTTATTTTTTAGCAGAAAAAACTGAAAAAATCTCGAAGGGAAACGTTTCTTTTTTGATGGAAAACTTCCACAAGTTACAGACCTTATAAATACGTGAGCTGTGTGAAAAATTCAACTAACAATGAAAGATTTTTTTTGACGTGAAATATGTTTTATTTTTCAATATAATCTCCTGAAATTTCAATACATACACGTTTTTCCAATAATATACAACAATCGAAGTGTGACTCCGGAAAGTCTGCAAAATATCCATCCACGCTTTCCAACCAGGAATTTTTTCAGGTTTGGAAATAATGGATAATAGTCAGATGGAGTCAAATCTGGTAAATACGCTGGATGTTCAAGCAATTCGTACTTTAATTTGTTGAATTTTGTCGTCGTCAAAACATGTGTGAACACTTGCATTATCTTGAAAAATGATTCTTTTCTTCTTAAAAGCAGGCCTTTTCTCACGAATTTTTGCATCCAACTGATCCAAAAGGTTACAATAATATTCAGAGTTAATTATTACTTTTCGAAAGATAATCGATTAACAAAATATTTACTTTTACATAGGACAAACTGGACGTACATTCATACAAAGAATTACAGAACACGAAAAAAGTTGCATCCATAGAAAATCTAATTTAACATATGCTAATCATCTTTTAACAGAGAATCACACGTAATAAGAATTCCAAAATTTTACATACCCAACAAAAAGGTTTAAAACTAAATCTTTTAGAGACAGTGCAAATAAATCGATTAAGGACTACAGGTACTTTGCTTAACGACCAGGTAGGTTTAAACAATTCACCATTATTGAATCTATTCTCCTAATACCATGTCGCTCTGGGTTTTTCAGTACTATCAAGATAATTTAAATAGGTGTAATATTACAATTAAGAAATAATATAAAATTGTGAACATTAAACCTAAAAAGACAGTGTAAAATGTAGACCCGAAGAAGCTGTATAGACAGCGAAACGCGACATCACAATTATAATTAAACCAGTGGAAATTGATTAAAAACAGTCTTTTATTATATGTTTGTAAACTAATTGTCGAAATGTCATGAAATTTTGACACGTATCGTTTGAAGGTTGGTACTTCCTAAAAATCATATGGGTTTTTTAAAAAGGGCGACATCTATGTGTCAGACCAAAAACTGTTCAGCCTACGTGTTAAAATAAATTGCTCATTTCAAAACAAAATACACTATGCAATTATTCATATCTCCAGTATACAGGTGGGGCGTTCTTATTATTATTTTACACTTGTTTACTTTTTAAACGATACCAAATTAAAATATATTGTTTTAAAATAATAGGGCTAATGGAATTTTAGTGAATTATTAATAAAACAAAACGGGTTTCAATGAGCGGATTAATTTGTTGTTAACTCCGATGCACGTATTATAAATACGCTTAACAGCAGGTCGTTTAATTTTATTAAATTTTTAGTTATTAATAGATTTAATGGAATTATATTTTTATAGAACGTGTCTCGCATTGTTCTTCAAACAAATTTACTTTTTTAAAAATTTCTGTAAAGGATTACCATTAAAATGCGAATGACTCAATGATTCGTCCAGTCCCCATCAACGTCGATGCTGGCCTGGCATCTTCGGGGCATGCTTTCGAAGAGATTTTCGGCGTATTCTTGGTGCAAAGGTTTCCTACTTGCCCGAATTTGCCGTGACGGCTGCTTCACTGTGTACATCTTTCTCCTACACAGCTCATACGTGATGTATTACCACACGTTCTCGATTGGGTTTGCATCGGACGATTGAGATGGCCAATCTAGTGTGACGATACTAGATTCTCCCTTTCCACTGGCTCCACGTTCTATTCTGATGTTTGGGGTTGTTATCATCTGGAAGAATCCACTCCTCATTTTTATCGACGAGCCACCGTTTGGCAGTCGGTACTGAGGCCTTCTTGTAAATTTGGAGCATTTTTCCAGTGTTTAAATTCTAAGTAACGATGAGACGTCTCCCAAAACCTTTTTCCTAAAGACATCCCCAAACATAGATCTTCACAGGCTGTTTCACGCTCTGCTGAACCAATCGGTTATTGGAAATTGACCAAGCTCGTGGGGTGATAACATAATCTCAAAATGAAGCTTCATCGGAAAATATACATTACTCCAGTCTCGATCTAAAGGGTTTTTCATTAGGGATGTCCGACTTTTGACAGCTAAAAGCGGCAATGTTGGTTGGCAGATGTTTGACATCTGATGTCAGTTGTATTTAGTAAGGTTTGCCATTCAATCATCAATCGTTTCACGTTAAAAGAACGCTTGGAAATTGTCCAAAATTACTACGCAAATTCGCATTCAGTTCGCGCTACTCAAAGATCAGTTCGATCAAAACACGCTCATCATTCTGCTCCAAATGATCATACGATTCAGCGTATAATTAAGAAATTTGAAAGCGAATTTACTCTCCACGATAAAAAGGTGCCTCACTCAGTGAAGAGAATATCACCGCGTTGGAGCCATTGTTCGTTCTTAAGAGTTGGGCCTATCTCAGACGACAACTTGGCGAATTTTGCGATTGAACTTGCATCCTTATAAGATGATAAAGCCTACGGGATCATTGTTTACGCCGAGCATTCACCGATTGGGCTCTGGAGATGATGGAAGTCGACAGCCAATTTCATGAGAAAATCATCTCCGATGAGGCCCATTTCGGCACAATGGCCTTGTTAATAAGCAAAATTGCCGTTATTGGAACGAATCCAATCCACAAGCGAGTCATAAGACTCCTTTGCATCGGCAAAAAATCACAGTTTGGTGTGGATTATGGCACGGAGGCATCATCGGACCTTATTTCTTTAAAAATGAGGAAGGAGCTATCGTTACCGTGAATAGCGAGCGCTATAACTTAATGCTGCAGGAATATTTCTTCCCAGAATTTGACGAAATGGACACAGAAGACTTTTATTTCCAATAGGATGGGGCACCGCTCCATATTTCCGGCCCAAACGTGGCTTTATTGCCTGCCAAGTTCGAGGAGTCATTAATTTCACGAAATGATCGTACCACTTGGTCGCCGAGATCGTGCGATTTAACGCCTTTGGACTATTTTCTTTGGGGCCACGTCAAATTACAAGTTTACAGCAACAAACCAGCAACTCTTGTTGCACTTGAAGTCAACATTCGTCGTGCCATAGTCGGCGTAAGGCCGGAAATGCTAGCCCGACTCATGGAAAATTGGTGTCAGCGGATTCATGTCTGCAAAAAGCAATATCTTGTTTAAATCTTAAATGGCATTAAATTTCCCATTAATTGAAAGTTTCAGAATAAATTTTACTTAAAAACTCTTCGTTTTATTTAATTTTAAAGTTAGGACGCTCTTTATGGAAAACCCTTTGTATTTTCCTCTGTCCACGCGTGTCGTTTTTATCTGCAATGATTTCTTGATTATACTCCGCTACTTCATACCGTTATCCCTCCTTATGGCATATTGTCTCCTTGCAAGGTCCGCGTCTGCAAACATTGAGAGGGCGGATTTAGTTGCGACTGTTTTTCCTGTTACTTTGACATGTTGTAGGCTTTTTGGTATGCTTGTGCTGTCTGAGGAGAGTTAGGTATGTCTTTTAGAATACTGGAGGCAATTCTTTCTCCAGAACTTTGAAGGGATATTTGATCAGCACGCATTATTTACTTCTTTATCCACAGCACTGCGTACTTCCTCTGTTTTTCTACGTTTGCTCCTCTCTTTTAATACATCAAATAAATTTGTTGGTTGACCAGTAGAATGGCGTTTTGCCCTAGGTATTTCAAATATTCCTTGTAACAATTCGTTATTCTTTTTAAGAAAAACATCTGCTTTTTTATGCGCTTCTCTCCACTTTTTCTTAAATTGTGACTTCAAATAGAAGAACTTGTTTCTTTACTTCCTTCCTTTGCTTATCACAATATTCATCTTGCAGTAAGCAAGATATAATAATTTTTCTTTAAAATTTGGCAGGTTTTGTTCTTATATTTTGTCAAAAAGTAGTCTACGCAAGACTACTCGAGCGCCTAAAATACCCTCGGATCCTAGAACAAAATAAAAACTGTTTAAATTAAAAAAATAAATAAATACGAAATACCGCGTGGTTTTCACCGTCTGATTTAAAGACCATGAAAACCTCGATTTCACGGGAAATCATGGCTAATATTGATATGTTTGATTAGTGCAAATACTCTTTTCTGTTAAAACCAATAAAATCACTAGGATACACCCTGGAGTATAACAAATACCTTTTTAAATACCAAAAAAAGCGGGTTTTTGTACAACATTTTCTACTTTCAAAATTTACTAATTATTAAAAAAAAAATACATGAAAAAGGAAAAATCACTTTTTTAAATAACTGTTTTGTAACGAATGCCGAGAAGAGAAAGAACACACAGAGCGACGTTCAAATTCCGACTGAGACTCCGGCGCGCGCGTTGTCAAATGGGTAACGAGAGGAGTCGCCTATTGTTCTATGCCTTTTCAACAAGTTTTAGGAAATCGATCTATGGCCGCCTAAAACGCGCAAATATCCCTATGTGCGACTACAAGTTACGGGCGACTCAATCTTACTTAACCGACTGTAATGTGATAAGAGTGATTAATATAAGCAATTCGTAAGTAGTGAATGACTTTTTTCATTCACAATGCACATCTCGCAGTTTACAGAAACGCTTAACGAATAGTCTGCAAGAAGATGATAATCTAGGTCCATATTTCAAAGAGGTTATAATACAAAAAACCAATCAGTTTTGAAATGAAAACAAAGTTTTTACACTTAGCTGGAAAATTTCTTGATGTATCAGTGTCAAATTTACGATTTGCCTTTCTCAGTTCTATTAAATAGCGGTGATGGCATCTCTCAGCTTGCAATGGCGGGTAACTAGTAGTTGACAAATGAGAATCTCATCTCATATTTCTAGAAACTTATGACAATAAAGGTAAGATCAAATGAGCAAGACGTTACTTTTGAAATAAAAAAGTATGGTTCTTGAATTTAGTCTCACTTTCTATTGGTGTGTAAATACCACGGCTAGTGTCAAAACACAAACTAACCAATGCACCAAAAAATTTCATATCGAAAGAGGAGTGCGCCAGGGTGATACGCTTTCTCCCAAGCTTCTCGTAACACTTCTAGAAAGTATGGTACAGTCAATAAACTGGGAAAAATGGGGCTTAACATTGTCAATGAAAAGTTAAATCACCTTTGTTTCACCGACGACATTGTCTTAATAACAGACAACATGCAAGAAGCACAAACTATGCCGCACATGCTTTAAGAAGGTTCAGGAAGGGTTGGTTTAAAAATCAATCTATCCAGGACTCAACTCAGTATATATCACCACTTCACCAAATACTTTATTTTTGCACTCGACACGCGTTTCGCTAACCATGTTAGCTTCATCAGGAGCGATGATTGCCTAAGGCTAAACTACAAATCTACCTTATTTATACTTAGCCTAACCCTTGAATTATTCAGGCGAACTAATGGCGTAGGCAAGGCCATCAATTCCGGTTAAGTAACCAGTAGAAAGGACTATAAGGAATAGGCCCTCTGTCTTTATTTAAACTACTTTTACATTTTATAATTTCCATATATTCGTATGCGTTCAACAATTTTCTATCAGATACGTTTTTAATTACTCTTAGATTATCTAATGTTACCATATGATCAGCTTCAAGGGCATGTTCGGCAATGCTTGACTTTTCTGCTCTACTGTATTTTAAGTGTGCTAAATGTTCTTTAAATCGTGTTTTAATTGACCTTTTAGTTTGCCCAACATACTTTTTGTCACAATCATTACAACTAATTTCATAAATTCCACTTTTTCTCACAATTAGTTATCTTATCTTTGGGATTTCCTAAGACATTCCTCAGATTGTCTGATGACTTACAGACTAACGTGAGGCCTACCTTATTAAATACCTTACTGAGTCCCCTGTTATATTTCGGATTATATGGTATGGAGACATACTTGGTGTTATTTTCTTCGCGTGTAAAAAAAGTGGAATTCTGAATATTTAACCTGAATTTATATCTATTTATTAGCTTGTTTACTAAGTCATCGTCATAACCATTAACTCTAGTTATATTTCTAAGACGATTCCTTTCATTATTAAAGTTTACTCTATTCAGAGGAAAAGTGACCAAACGATGAATTAAAAAATGTAATGAGGCTAATTTGTGTTGTTTGCAGTGAAATTAATCATTAGGAATATATTTATCTGTTACTGTGTCTTTCCTATAGATATCAAATTCTAATCTATTATTATTTTTAATAATTAAAATATCTAGAAAAGGCAGTTGTCCTTTGTTCTCAACTTCGTAAGTGAATTTAATGGAATCATACCGGTTATTTAATTTGGAAACAAAATCATCAATATTTGCTTTCTTTGTATCAAAAATCGCGAAAATATCATCCACATACCTATACCATCCAGGACTCAGTTTATGACAAAACTTGCATTAAACGACATTGTAGAACTAAATAATGTGGAGATCGAGCAAGTATACCGATATAAATACCTAGGACATGAAGACAGCATAGGACGAGACAACCAAACACATGAAATTCAACGGAAAATAGGTCTCTCCTGGACGGCAAATGAAAAATTGGGCTATATATTTAAAGTAATCTACCGATGTGTTTAAACAGGAAGGTTTTTGACAGATGCGTACTACCGGTTCTTACGTACGGAGCCGATACTCTCACATTGATAACAACAAAATATGTGTCATGCAAAGAAAAATGGAGAGCTGAGATGATATCTCAGTTCACATTATCAGGAAAAGCACGGGAGTACAATATGCAGCCAGATTCGTTCTACATCTTAAATTGAACTGGGCTGGACATGTTGCTAGGTTTAAGGATGGACAATGGACAAAAAAATTAGAGTCGCGACCAAGATCCGAAGCCTATTGAAGTAGAGGTAAACCACCAAATCGGTGAACTGATGATTTGAAGTGAGTGGCTGGAAATTGGGTACAAGTGGCCCAGAACAGAAAAAGGTGGCAAGACTTGAGGAAGGCTTTCGTCCAGCAATGGACAGTACATGCTGATGATGATGATGATGATAATAATGATGTAAGTAGAATAAAATGTTAAGATTGTTAATCATTGTCAATGGTTGTTGATGATTTATTAATGATGAAGTGTATTATAGAATATTTCTTAATTCTTCTTCTTTGACCTTATTTGAGGTATAAGTATTAGACAATATATTTGCTTCTGCAACCAGAGATAGCTATTTCAATTAATCACCGTAAATTAATTTTTCTTTAACTTATCTATAAAATGAAAATTGATAAACTGGCCAGTTTATTTCAAATATATTTAATGTGAATGTCGGCGACAATGACAGCTAACAATTTAATTCAAAAATCCGTGGGGATGCGTGACCAATTTGTGATTTTAATTTGCCAATAATGACCGAACAAATATAATGCGTTAAAATAACCGAATAGTAGGTCCTGACGGTGTAAACAAAAGAGTGTGTTAAAATTGAATGGACAACGTTTAACAGAAAGGGATTCGGGAATGAGTCATTATAAATTTTGTTTATAGAAGTTTAAAAAAAAAACTATTACCAAGGGCAAGTTGAATCGTCGTAATGGGTGTTTCTCTAGTGAAGGAAAGCAACTTTTACCACTTTTGTTTCTCTTATCGGGGCATTTGTCAACTTCTGATATTTTTGCCGTGGCAGTTACTTCACTGCGTACACCTTTTTACTACGAAGCTTCCGCTTGATGTAAGACCACACTCTAACAAATAACATCACACAAACTAGGCAACTAAATGAACCAAATATAAACCATTGTACAGGGTGAGTCCACGATAGAGTTTGACTGAGAGAGAGAGTTGACTGAGAGGTAATGAACGAGACAACGTTCATTATCTCATTTGTTTCGGGAATGATGAAAAAATGTTAAATACAGTAGTTTTAGAGAATGTTAAGGTGCACAGTTTAAAATTATTTTTGAGTATACAGGGTACTTCAAAAAAGTGTGGCCGATATAACATATGTTTTTTTTTAAATGGAACATCCTATTTTCTAATTTATTTTAAAATTCTGCTTAAAATTTTATAACTTTTTTTTATTAATAATGTTATATACCTAAACTTAGTAGTTTTTCTAATACTTCAATTAAAAAAAAAATACTAGTTTTCAGTTTTTTAAAAACTTGCCAGTAGCGCCATTGTTTCTGAAGGTGGAATACTCATAATTGGTACGGGCGTTCTATAGAGATGAAAAACAAAATATATATGTAGGCAAATTTGAGTTAGATGCTACACGGTTTTCAAAATAAATGTATGCATTTCGACTATTTTAAATTGAAAAATCTCAAATTTTTTAAATGACACACCCTCTATATCAGGGGTGCTTAAACTTGAACTGCTGATGATCTACCTCAATATTGTTAGACTACGATCGATCGACTCTGAGAGGCTGCAAGTAAGTGTGATGCAGGATTGTCGTCTCGGTAGGGTGTATCATGGCATAGATATTAGTTTTCCGCACAATATGCCCTTTTTTAGTCAATGTAAGTGTAGGTCTGCTCTAAAATGTCAATGAAAAAACTCATAATTATTCAAAATTGCGAGTTTATTGGTTCTTACAAAACAAACGAGTTCTAGTGTCTAAACTTAACTAAAGAGTAACTTTGG
Source organism: Pachyrhynchus sulphureomaculatus (assembly GCA_019049505.1). Classification (NCBI taxonomy): domain Eukaryota; kingdom Metazoa; phylum Arthropoda; class Insecta; order Coleoptera; family Curculionidae; genus Pachyrhynchus; species Pachyrhynchus sulphureomaculatus. The sequence continues at coordinate 19,660,358 of CM032451.1, forward strand.
ATGTTCAAGCGTGGCACTGGATGTCCTCAGCATACTTTTCATAAGATGGTACGTAATTACCGAGTGCTAATCGCAAGCATGATGACATATGTTCGTCAGTTAGTCGATTGCGATATTTTGACTTAATTATCTTCATTTAAAAAATGCAGACTCGCACAAGTAAGTTGACCCAAACATTGCCGTCAGTTGAAGGGCGATTTGCCTTAGATTCGGATATTTATCTTCAGATATAAAACACCAGAATTTTGTATCAGATGCTGTGGCTTTGAGATGTATATCTGATATAATCTGCACTAACTCATTTTCAACAGAACATGAGTCCATGTTAAACTGACTTGCTATTTCAGTAGCTAATTCCTCAATGTTTTTACACGAAAAAGGATAACTCATAAATGATGCGATATTTGCCAATTTACTGAAATCATAAAAACGTATTTCGAATTGGCCCAAAATATTTGATAATTCCTTGCTTTCAAAGACGGAAAATTTTTCAGATCCTTTCTTTTCAGTTGATCTATCATAAGTTGCAATTTACTTTTGAACGCGTTTATTGCGCTAATCATCTCAATAATAGTTTTTCCTTTACCTTGAAGCTCCAAATTAATGGTGTTTAAATGCATTGTGATGTCTGTCAAAAATGCCAAATCAGTCAGCCATTTTCCGTTTTTCAGCATCTGAGTGTCATAACCTCTTTCGTTCAGAAAAGCTGTTATTTCGGGCAATAATTCTTGAAACCTTTCTAGAAATTTTCCGCGACTCAACCACCTGACGTCCGTGTGAAGAACTAAATCAGTGTGTTCAGCTTCACAATTTTTATTGCAATGCCCATAATCTCCTCCATGTTTAGAACTTTTGAACACAAAATTTGTTGATGTATAATGCAATGGAAGGAGAAAAATGAAGGGAAATCATCGTTAGCTCGACACAATGCCACAAAACCGTTTTTGTTTCCAGTCATTGCTGGTGCCCTATCGGTTGTAATGCACACTAGTTAATATATTGGTAGCTTGTAGTTTGTTACAAAATTGAAGAAAACGACATATATATCTGCGCCACGGGTCTTTCCTTTCAGAGGAATCATTGCCAAAAACTCTTCCTTAGCCGACATGTCATTGAATACCATTCGAATAAAAATACACAGGTGGGCAGTGTCTGCCATATCGGTGGATTCGTCGAACTGTAAAGAAAAGTGTGTACATTCCATGATATCATGTTTTAGTTTATCTGCCATGTCCTGACTCATGACTTCAACACGCCTTGTGACAGTCGGACGAGATAACTGAAGTTCTCTAATCGCAGACATAATCTCTGTTTTCTTTTTAAAATCTCCAAATAAAGTCTCACCCGCTTCAATAAATGCTTCCTTCACAACCAATCCATCATCAAATGATTTCTTGTGTTTCGCCAATATATGAGATATTTTAAATGACGCGATCGTTGCAGCTTTTGATTGTTTGGCTGGTCTTGTGAACATGGTTTGTTCTTTTTTCAAACAAGTTATCAAATCACGTACGTTTCGTTTTCTTAATTCACTCTGTGACGGAAAATCCTTTTCATAGTTTTTATGAACCGTTTTATGATGCCTCTCTAAGTTCCCACGCTTGGGTATTGCAACTGACGCACGGCAAATGAGACAAATGCACTTATCCTTTACCATACAAAACAAAAATTCTTCCTCCCAATCGCCAATCGTTATTAAAATGATAAGATTTACTTTTCTTCGCCGCACTCATTTTGGACTATTTATTAATAAACTTTGTATCGATGTATCGCTTTCAAGTTACAACTCAGACTGACTGCTATTCCTGCAGGCGCAACATTTATATTGGCGCGAACGAAGTCTCGAATGTTCCCGTCAAACACGCCGCCCGAAGTTTCTAGAAAAATCGGCGGGAATCAACAACGCAGCTATTCTTTGACAATTACCGCACGTTCCTGTGATAAAGTCGCCTTTTGCTGCTAGCAGGGGGTTATTACGATAAAAGAAAGTGATGAGGGGGTTATTCTGGCCTAATTGTGGATCGAATAAATTTTAGTAGTTTATTCATTACATTTTGTTTTAGTTACTTAAAACAAAATCTGTGAATAGTTCTATATATCGGAATTTTTTTCTCGAGATCGACTCAAAAAGCACTCGCGATCGACTTGTCGATCTCGATCGACCGTTTGAGCACCCCTGCTCTATATTATTATTTTTTCTGATAGACTTTACAAAACGCTCCAACTTTTATTAAGTATGTCATATACCTATTTCTAATAGTGTTCTATTTATTTTGAATTTTTCAATTTTTTTTACCCTTGTTTTTAATACACTTACGCTATAACATCATAGTTGCCAAGACGAAACAAAAATGTAGGCATTGTCAAGTTTTGACATCTCTATTAAGCAAGTAAAAATAGTTTAATTTGTTGTTGTAAGTGACGTATCAAGGTAATAGTTATGGATTTTCCTAAAAATGAATTAATTGATATGGTTTATACACTGGGTGAGGCGCGAAAAAATTGTTTTTTTGGCAGTAAGGCTTTACGGAGCGACGTATCCTATGAGACGTATACTTTCTAGAAAACCTTTTCAGTGCTTAATGGAACAGTTTGGTGGTAATGGTAGCATTGAGTATACGAAACGGAAAGTAGTAAACCAGAATGGTACTAGCTACATTTCGCAGTAATGGAGCAGTTAACAGCCATAACATACATTAGACTTCTTTTTGTGGGGCTACATTAAAGATCGTGTTTATGTGAATTCCCTTACAACACCAGTAGATATGGAAAATAGGATACGGAATGCGTGCAGGACAATAACGCCTTTTATGCTAAGGAAAGTGAAGGAAAATATAGTAAAACGACTAAACATGTGTATTCAAGTAGACGGGCATATTTTTGAACACTTATTACGGCATAATAATCAATTATTATGTAAGTTAAACTATATTAAAATTATTATTAATTATGTGTTTATGTTTTCACAATAGCATAAGTGTATTAAAAACGAGGGTAAAAGTTGAAAAATTCAAAATAAATCGCATACTATTAGAAATAGGCATATGACATACTTAATAAAAGTTGGAGGGTTTTGTAAAAATCTATCAGAAAAAATAATAAAATACAGTGTGTGCCATTTAAAAAAATTTGAGATTTTTCAGTTTAAAATAGTCGAAAAGCATAATTTTATTTTGAACACCCTGTAGCATCTAACTTAAATTTCTTTGCATATATATTTTTTTTCATCTCTATAGAACGCTCATACCAAGTATGAGTATTCCACCTTCAGAAACAATGGCCCTACTGGCAATTTTTTACAAAACTGAAAACTAGTATTTTTTTTAAAAAAATTGGAATATTAGAAAAACTACTAGGTTTAGGTACATAACATTATTAATAAAAAAGTTATAAAATTTTATGCAGAATTTAAAAATAGATTAGAAAATAGGATGATCCATTTAAAAAAAGATATGTTATATCGGCACACTTTTTTGAAGTACCCTGTATACTCACAAATAATTTTAAACTGTGCCCCTTAACATTCCCTAAAACTATTGTTTTTTTTTTGTCATTCCCGAAACAAACAAGATAATGAACTTTACTCTATCGTTGACTCACCCTGTACTCCAGATTACCAATTTATTCCGAGGATCCATAATCTCAATAAAATTTGACCAATTTACTTAAAATCATAAAAAATACACTAAAGTAAACTAACACATAAACAGTAAAAAAAAGGGTAAAATTTCAGTACGCGGACTTTTCAGAAAAAAGATTTTTTTTGTAATAAGCCTAAAATGGCGTAATTTTGAAAGACGCACGCGAAAAAATTGGAGGGAGGTTGTTATTGCACTTTTTTTGCATTGATACTTATGCGTAAGGTTAGGTTATTAATAAAAAAAAAAAAAACTATTATTTGGTGAGTTAAGGTTATTTTTGAAAAAAAATCAAACGATTTTATGGTAAGGTTAGGTGATAACTGAAAAAAAATTGTTTGAAAGGGCCACCTTCGATTTTTTCTCGTAATTCTTTCAAAATTAGGCCATTTTAGGAGTGTTCCAAAAACGAAAAACCCCTTTTTTTGAAAAGCTCGCGTACCGAAATTTTACCAAGAAAAGAATTAGCGGATAAGCAGGTAACACCTTATTAAGGTAAAACTATACTTAAATGTAAATATGGTAATTTAAACTAACTGTTAAGTATTTAGAGTAAAATAATAGGGAAGTGTCCAGTATACAGGGTGAATCAACAATATAGTTCATTTTTCTCATTTGTTTCGGGAATGACGAAAAAATGTTAAATACAATTGTTTTAGGGGATGTTAAGGTGCACAGTTTAAAATTATTTTTAAGTATACCTCAAAAAATAGGTAAAAATTAGTAAAAAATTAAGAAAAATATACTCCTAAAAAATTGATTCAAGCTTTTTCATGAATCCAAAGATGTATTAATATGTATTCGGACACGCTAAGCTAATATTCATCGGTTGGATTAAGCCATACAGTTCTGTTTTCTTTCTAACCTCAATAAATCAGACAGATATAGTGCTTCTCGAATGCAAAAACGAATTCAAATTAAAATTCAACCGATTCTTACCAAATTTGGTACACGGGGGTTTTTTGGGTTGAATCTGAGGTTGGATTTGCAAAATTCAAAATGGCGGATCCAAGATGGCGGACAAAATTTTTGAAAACCAACCGATTCCTACCAAATTTGGTATACAGTTGGGGAATCCTCAAACCTGATACTCTTAAACCCTAAACCCTGAAACCTTTAGACTCCCCACACACTGTAACCTCAAAAAATAGACCTCAATAACCCTGTAACTTGAAAAATGAGACCCAATAAACTCAAAATCAGGACTTTTAAACCATATACTCTCAAATAGTAGACCCTTAAGCCCTAGAATTGCGAAGGTTAGACCCGCGCCTAACTTTCCTTTTTTTGGCTGTATCTTGTTCTTTTTTCCGCCAATGACCTATTCAAAGGCTTTCTGCCCAAACGCTTTTGAGGACTTGTTTCTCTTTTTTAGCGACCAGCAATAGTCCGCTAGCATATGGTCATCCCATCGTCCTTGATACCGATTTTCTATGATTATCAGATCTTGGTGAAAACGTTCCCCTTGCTCCTCACTGTAGTCACCAAGATTATCTGGGAAATCATCGATGTGGGAGTCCAGGAAATGTAATTTTAGATTCATTAAGCAACCTAATGTTTGAAAATTTTTTACCATTTTCTCGACTATTTCTTTGTACTTAGGACTTTTATTATTTCCCAAAAAGTTTGTTGCGACTTCTTTAAAACTAAGCCAAGCAGCCTTTTCAACTTTATTCATTTTAGTAACAAATAATGAATCTTGAAACAATTTTCTTATTTGTGGCCGTCAAATACGCCTGCCTTAATTTTAGCTTCAGAAAATTTCGGAAATTTTTTATGCAAATATTTGAAAACATGGGCCGTTTGTATCTAATGAATCTCGTGAATTGCTTCATAAGTCCAAGCTTAATGTGAAGCGGGGGAATAAGAACTTTTCCTGGATCTACCAATGGTGGAAACAATACATTATTTTCACCAGGAGTGAACGATTCTCTTGTTGGCCAAATTTTTTTCTTATAATGACGTTTCCTGTCTCTGTTATTCAACAGACATTTATAACAGGGATAAAGTGTAAACCCTGACTGTTGGCCAAGCAATATTGTTACAATTTTCAGATCTCCACAAATTTTCCAGTTATGATCAGCATATTTTATTTTTATCAAAAGCTGCTTAATTTTTTCATATTGCTCTTCCATAACTGTGGAATGAGCAATCGGAATGGGAGCGTAAACGTTGGTATTATGCAGCAAAACTGCCTTAATGCTCCGTTTAGAAGAATCAATGAACAGTCTCCATTCTTCAGGATCGTATGAGTTATTTTGAAATTCATCCATTAGACCTTTTACATCGGTACAATATGAAAGTGACAATTCCTCGTCCATTGTGAAATATTTTCGAAATTCTTCATCTCTGTTTCTATAATAAGAAATCGTAGCTTCTGGCTTAAGTAAATGTCTTTTCTTTAAAAAGGAAGCAAGATGCTCTGAGCCATCTTTGGATAAGCCTAAATCTCTGACTAGATCACTAAGTTCTGACTGTGATACGAGTATTGGTTCTGGTTTACGGTTGTATGGTAGAAATTCTTTATCTGTGTCACTAGTATATGATAGGTTGTCACTAGAACATTCATTAGTAACAGTGTTTGAATCTTTTTCGACAGTCTCAATGTTTTCGGCACGAACTGATAAGGTGAAATCATTTGTTTCCATAACATCAGCATCAAGTGGTTCAGGAGACGGAATTAGTTTAGTTGGTCTTGTTACTGTCGAAACATCGTTATAAGTAATAGTGCTTTTATTTTTTCGGTTATGCCTAGATACAACATTCATACAAAAGTAGCAATCATTTTCACTGTATGGTCTATTCCATATTGCTGGTCTGGAATATTTAATCGCCTTCTTATTGATGTACAACATTATTTTGCAAGAACTGCAAATGATGTGGGGAACCCAATCTGTATCCTGGTGCTGTATTTCAATGTTAAAACAATCCTTATATAAGGTTTTAATCTTATCCGTTATCGGTGACCCCATTTTACTCAATACGTGTTGACAGCAAATATAACAAAATGAATCACTGTTTTTATCGCACTTATGAAAAGTCCTTGTACCGTGAGACCGTTTTCTTGTAGCATTATACTCTACATGAGCCAAGTCACCCACACATGAAGAGCTACGGTCGCTGGATGACGACGGCTGCGGGCCCGCTTTCCCACCCTGACCAACCGCCGATTACTGGGTTTCCGAGTCCCTGCATCGTAATTCTCTTTCTTCTACCTGCCATGACGGCATCTAAGCCGTTATCCAAGGACTCTGCCGGCTAGTGGAGTAACACCGTTGCCCACCGTCACCACGTGGAGGTGCCCTAGATACAGGTAGAAGAATAAAAATCGACCGATGAATTTTCTCGGCCATCTGCCATCTTGAATTTTGCAAATCCAACCTCAGATTCGTGATCAGCGACCCAAAAAATCCCTGTGTACCAAATTTGGTAAGGATCGGTTGAATTTTAATTTGAATTCGTTTTTTTGCATTCGAGAAGCACTATATCTGTCTGATTTATTGAGGTTAGAAAGAAAACAGAACTGTATGGCTCAATCCAACCGATAAATATTAGCTTAGCGTGTCCAAATACATATTAATACATCTTTGCATTCATGAAAAAGCTTGAATCAATTTTTTAGGAGTATATTTTTCTTAATTTTTACTAATTTTTACCTATTTTTTGAGGTTAGAAAAAAATTGAGATGTGATGGCGATATTCAGATTCGTGATCAGCGGGCAAAAATACTACGGATCTGATATATCGCATCAAAAGTATACCCCACTTTTTTTTTTGTGGGGCTGTGTTATCTTTGCCAATTTGTAATTCATGATCTAATACTTGTAATTTTGGACATGCTCCACCTCACTTTCGTCAAATTACTGTTCGTAAGTAGATTAGTCATAAACTTGGTTTTCTGAAAGTTAATGTACATCAACATTTGCTGATATTACTTGCAGTTCGGTAAGCATTTTTGGGGATCATCTAGATTGTCGGCTATTATGACAATATCATCAGCAAAGCGCAGGTGATTTAGATATTCGCCATCGATGTTTATGCCTTTTCCATCCCAATTAAGTTCCTTAAAAATATGTTCTAACACCTCGGTAGAAAGTTTAGGAGAGATCTTATCACCTTGCCTGATTCTACGTTCTACTCGGTATTTACTTGTGGATAATGTACAGGGTGAGTCAACGATAGAGTAAAGTTTTGTTTCGGGAATGACGAAAAAATGTTAAATATAATAATTTTAGGGAATGTTAAGGTGCGCAGTTTAAAATTATTTTTAAGTATACAGAGTACTTGAAAAAAGTGTGGCCGATATAACATATGTTTTTTTTTTAAATGGAACATCCTATTTTCTAATTTATTTTTAAATTCTTCGTAAAATTTTATAACTTTTTTATTAATATTGTTATATACCTAAACCTAGTAGTCTTTCTAATATTTCAATTTTTTTAAAAAATACTAGTTTTCAGTTTTGTAAAAAGTTGCCAGTAGCGCCATTGTTTCTGAAAGTGGAATACTCATAATTGGTATGAGCGTTCTATAGAGATGAAAAAAAAAGGTATATGTAAAGAAATTTGAGTTAGTTGCTACGGGGTGTTCAAAATAAGTTTATGCATTTCGACTATTTTAAATTGAAAAATATTAAATTTTTTAAATGGCGCACCCTGTATATTATTATTTTTTCTCATAGATTTTACAAAACTCTCCAACTTTTAGAGAGTATCTCATATACCTATTTCTAATAGTTTTAGATTTATTTTGAATTTTTCAATTTTTATCCTTGTTTTTAATACATTTACGCTATTGGAAAACATAAACAAATAGTTAATAATAACTTTAATATAGTTTAACTTATCTAATGATTAGTTATTATAACATAATAAATAATAATAATAAATATTTTATGTATACTTAATATGAAGAATTTATCGTTCAAGTGTATATTTTAATTTATTTCTTCTAATTATTGTTAAATTTAATTGTCGATTTATCGAGCTCTTTTAGTTTAGCTTAATTGATTTCGAATTAATTACACCAATTATGTTTAGAATTTATTTGGAGACTAATTGCCGCCTTAAGAACTAAAAATTAAAAAATAATTTTAAATAATTATTAATAATTATGGAGAAAATTGTGTCTTCGCCGTGAACGGCCTTTGGTTTTTTAATTATTAAAAAATAATAAAGAGGGTCTTTATGTTTATTCTTACACACTGCATGAATAATTTCGTTATTTTCCGTACTGAGTTTTTCTTGGACTTGCGCAATTAGTGTTCCGTACCGTGATTGCTTTTAAAATAAAATAAAATCCTTACCCTGGCTAAGTTAATCGGGTCTCTGATATCTTAAGATTCAATATGAATTTTCACGTGATAACATGCAGGTTGAAAACTATTTGGTCTAGCTTCTTAAAACACTTTTTTTTGCAAAATTTGACTTTATTCATCAACATAGTCTCCTTCAAGAGCGATACAATCAGTCCAGCGCTTTTCTAACATTTCTATACCTTTTTTGTAGAAGGATTTGTCTTTGCCTTTAAAATAGGTCTCAGTTTCAGTTCAGGTCGGCGAATAGGTAATAGTCGCTGGGGCTAAATCTGGAATAAGGTGGATGAGAAAGCAATTCAAACTTCAATTCTTGCAATTTTGCCATCGTAACGATTTGACTTGTGACAAGGTGCATTTTAAGCCCCTTTGTTCATTAGGAGCCGTTTCTTTGCGATTTCTGCCTTCAAACGAACTCATAACTTCATATAATATTCGCTATTGATGTTTTGTCCCTTCTCAGCGTAGTCGATGAAAATTATTCCATGCGCATCCGAAAATACAGAGGCCAAAACCTTCCCAGACGACTGTGTGTTTTTGGTCGCCTCGGGCGGCTTTCACCGGCTGCTGTCGACTCAGCTGACTACCGATTTGATTCCGGTGTCTAGTGGTGGATTCATGTTTCATCCATTGTCACATATCGCATGAAAAAATCCTTTTTATTGCGTTGAAACAGATCCAAACAGCGCTCAGAATCATCAACCCGTTGTTAATTTTGGTCCACTGTGAGCAAACGTGGTACCTATTTCGAACAGAGCTTTCTCATGTCCAAAGATTCATGCAAAATATAACCATCACGTTCTTTTGATATCTTTAGGGTGTCAGCTATTTCACGCAATTTCACTATACGCTCATCCAAAGCAATTTTGTGGATTTTTTTGACATTTGGGCGAAAAATTCAGAATAAATCGAAAACTATTAGAAATAGGTATATGACATACTTAATAAAAGTTGGAGGGTTTTTGTGAAATCTATTAGAAAAAATAATAATATACAGGGTGTGCCATTTAAAAAAATTTGAGATTTTTCAATTTAAAATAATCGAAATGCATAAATTCATTTCGAACATATATCTTTTTTTTTTCATCTCTATAGAACACTTGTACCAATTATAAGTATTCCACCTTCAGAAACAATGGCCCTACTGGCAATTTTTTACAAAACTGAAAAATAGTATTTTTAAAAAAAAATTGATATAGTAGAAAAACTATTAGGTTTAGGTATATAACATTTAAAAATAAATTAGAAAATGTTCCATTTAAAAAAACATGTTATATCGGCCACGTTTTTTTCAAATACCCTGTATACTCAAAAATAATTTTAAACTGTGCATCTTAACATTCCCAAAACTATTGTAATTAACATTTTTTCGTCATTTCCGAAACAAATGAGATAATGAACATTAGTCTATCGTTGACTCACCCTGTACAGCTCTAGTCATCAATAAGGATTTATTATCGTTAATTTATTGAATATTTATTTTTTAATTGAAAATACCTACTGCTTCAAAATGGTTGCCTTGTATATAAGTTAACAAAACAACAAAGCCAGGTTTTTTGTTTTTTTTGAAACCATAATTTATTTTCAATTATTTTGATTATAGAAACTGATAAAAGACAACTTGCAATTTATTTCGTAAACTCATTTATAAAATTTGCAAACTCGCCCGTAAACCATTGCAAATAGAAACCGATAAAATAAAATGCAAAACCTCTCGATCGCGATAGTACATCTTATGAAACTAAAACTTTCCCGGGTACATTTTTCCACGAAAAATATTCGCTCAGTTTCGAATATATTCTAATTTAAAATATAGAATACAAATTTATACCGTGCACTCCCAAACTGAAGTTTCGATTCCCGTAGGAATCGTTCATTTTGATAAATGGGAAATAAATATTAACCGGAATATACTTCCCCGTTTTAGAGTGATCTGTTTGGGGAATCTAGCTCTACAAAAATAAAATTATATCGTTAATTAAACTTATTGTATTTATCACACAAGTATACCGAGTGAACATCACTACAATTCTTATCAACTTTCCTAGGAGCTATGTTTTCAAATTCTTATTTTAAGTAAATGTTACTTTTTCAGACACCGCATGTCCCTCATTGGCATCATAAGATCACAGACCAATAAACAGATTAATTTGGATCACCTATGATGAAAACGTATCTCGTTGCCTTACTTCCGTTGTAACTGTATCATATCACCATACCAGTGGATCAGTTCGAATAATCGATACACTACCAAAAGAATTTTTCACAGAAGGCTTAAAACAGCGCTCTATATTGTCTGTCTACAATTCTTAAATCTTCTTCTTCTTATACAGTAATACCCCGCTTAGCGCGACCCCGTTACGCGCGGTTTCACTATAACGCGAATTTCAAATTTCGCGCTCATGTAGTCATTAGCTTCTCTATGGTCGCGGGGGGATCCCCGCTTTCTCTGAATATTCTCTTTGAAGAATTGGGAATTCCCTGTCCTTCGACTTTGTTCTATGGGGATTTCCTCGTTCGTTTCGTGTGTTTTCATTTGTTCCGTAATGTTAGTTCGGTCGGCTGGCAGTTTTGTTTTAATATTTATTGGAGATACATACATACATAATTTAACCCTACGTTAAAAATGCCGCCTGTAAAGAAAAAAGAGCGTAAAAGCGTCACTTTGGAATTGAAGATGAAAGTGTTAAGAAGAATGGAAAATGGAGGCAAAGCAACAATTGTTGGGAGAGATTTTGGACTCTCAGAATCGACTGTGAGAACGATTTATAAAAATCGGGAAAAAATTAAAATCTCCAGCGAAGGTTCAACACCTATAAGTGCAACAAAACTTTCTCGTTCGAGATCATCTATCTTAGAAAGAATGGAGAAATTACTGTCAGTCTGGATCGAAGATTTGAATAAGAAGAACACACCACTAAGTCAAGATCTCATATGCACAAAAGCAAAATCTTTGTATGAGATGCTGAAAACAAAAGAAGGAGAAGGGAGTGCCACTCCGACTTTTGCTGCCAGCAGAGGCTGGTTCCATCGGTTCAAGCAGCGTTCTAATCTTCACAATATCCACATAACAGGCGAGGCGGCCAGCGCGGACATTCAAGCTGCAGCTGAGTTTCCAGACAAGTTTCAAGACTTCGTTAGACGAGAGAAAATTCCTGCTTGTCTCATCTTCAATGTTGATGAGACCGCACTTTACTGGAAAAAAATGCCATCTCGAACATTCATTTCTAAGGAAGAACGTCAAGCCAGTGGTTTCAAAGCTGCGAAAGATCGACTAACACTTCTGCTGGGTGGTAATGCCACTGGTGATTTCAAACTGAAACCTTTACTAGTGTACCATTCAGAAACACCCCGTGCAATGCGAGGCACAGACAAGACAAGTCTACCAGTTGTGTGGCGATCAAACAGAAAGGCGTGGGTTACACGGGAAATTTTTCAAGAATGGTATTCTAATAGTTTTTGCCCATCAGTCAAATCATACTGTGACAGAAATGGGCTTGAACCTAAAGTTATATTACTCTTAGACAATGCCCCAGGACATCCAACCTCACTTGATACGCCCAGAGACTTAAAAGTGTACGTAAAGTTCCTTCCACCAAACACTACGTCAATATTACAACCTATGGACCAGGGAGCAATAGCAAACTTCAAAGCTTATTACCATCGCCGCACTTTTAGCCAACTAATTCATGAAACTGACGGGGAAGGAAGACAGTCTATGCGAGAGTGGTGGAAGTCATACAACATTATGAAGTCTATTCACAACATAGAAGAGGCTTGGAAGGAAGTTAAAATGAGTTGTATGAATGGGGTGTGGCGTAATCTTTGGCCAGATGTAGTGGAAGCACCTAGAAGAATTGTCCAGATGCAGAGAGACAAGTGCTTGAAGACATTGCTGCAATGATTGAGGGGTCTGAACTTGAAGATGTCACGGTAGAAGATCTCGTAGAACTTGTAGCAACGCACGACGATCCTATTAGCAATGAAGATCTGATCGAGTTACAGAATAATCCTATCTACGATGAGGAAGAACAAGTAGAAGAGAAAGTTTTATCTTCAGGGGAAATACAAAATGCACTTTCAAAAATTTATTCAGGTTTGGACATATTGCAGAGTATAGACAATAATGATGACCGTGTCTTGACCGTGTGTCAAACAATTAAAAACAGTGTTGGGTGTTATGAACGTATTTTACAAGAACGTAAACAAAACGTTACCCAAAAGACAATAGATGTATTTTTCCGTAAAAAATAAGAGTATGTATTGCATAAAGTGTTCTTAGAATTAAAGTGATTGATTAAAATGATTTGTATTTTTTTGTATTAAATTTTGACTATGTTTAATCATAAACCTCGATATACGCGAATTTCAGTTAACGCGATTTTTTTCGGAACGTATCCCTCGCGTAAAGCGGGGTATTACTGTACTTTGTATAGTTTTAATGATTTACTATTTCCGAAGTTGGGGGATTTGTTGAGAGGTGAATTGTCAGCTATCTCTCCATCTCTTTGGTGACGCGAGATTGACCGCTTGAAAGTCGTTAATCAGTACTTATACGAGGCTGGTTTGAAAAGTCCGTGCAAAAATAAAAACTACTTATATGTTTGGGGTAAACCTTTTTTATTTTTCGACATAGTCTCCTTTTAGGCTTATACACTTCGTCCAACGATGTTCTAGTTTGTTGATCCCTTCCGAATAATAGGATTTGTTCAAGTCTGCAAAATATCCATTAGTGTCTGCAATCACCTCCTCGTTTGAATAAAATCTTTGTCCCGCCAGCCATTTCTTCAAATTGGGGAACAAATAGTAGTCCGAGGGAGCCAAGTCTGGAGAATAGGGGGGATGTGAAACGAGTCGGAATCCTATTTCCATTAATTTTGCGACCATAACTGCTGAGGTGTGTGCTGGTGCGTTGTCGTGATGGAAAAGGACTTTCTTGTGGGCCAATCGCGGGCGTTTTTCTTGCAGCTCGGTTTTCAAACGGTCCAATAACGATGAATAATATTCACCTGTAATAGTTTTACCCTTTTCCAGATAGTCGATGAGGATTATCCCTTGCGAATCCCAAAAGACAGTCGCCATAACCTTTCCGGCCGAAGGAACGGACTTCGCCTTTTTTGGTGCAGATTCCCCCTTGGTTACCCATTGTTTAGATTGTTGTTTGGTCTCAGGAGTATAGTAATGTATCCATGTTTTATCCACAGTGACGAAACGACGCTTAAAGTCCTCCGGATTCTTCTGGAACAGCTACAAACCATCCTTGCAACACTTCACACGATTCCGCGGCACCCATCTTGCGGATAGCTGTCTCATGTCCAAATGTTTATGCAAAATATTATGTACCCGTTCAGTCGAGATGCCCACAGCACTAGTAATCTCACGCACCTTAACTCTTCTGTCATCCATCACCATATCATGGATTTGATCAATGATTTCTGGAGTCGTAACCTCCACAGGCCGTCCAGAACGTTCAGCGTCACTTGTGCCCATATGGCCAATCCGAAAATTTTGAAACCACTTATAAACTGTTCTAATCGAAGGTGCAGAGTCACCATAATGTTTATCAAGCTTCTCTTTAGTCTCTTGAGGCGTTTTGCCTTTCATAAAGTAATGTTTAATCACCACACGAAATTCTTTTTCGTCCATTTCTTGAAAATCACTCGACTTCCTTAATTCACACGAATGCCAAACACAAAGAAATAGACCAATATGGCTGAAACTTGGTGTACGTTCATTCAAGAGATGCTACTAACTAAACATGACCTCGATACGCGCCGGTGGGTGCCATCTCTCGGACTTTGCACGGACTTTTCAAACCAGCCTCGTATGTTGGATCATTATTATTGAATATAGAAACGGTGAATTTGCCAAAAATTGCTATGGAATAAATTTTATATATTTTTTCGTCTCGTTAAAATGATTTACTTTGAAATGCGTTGATTTATATAGCTTATTATAAAGTTTATCAGTGGTGACGAAGTTATACCTGACATCAAAAATCGATTCATCGAAGAAACTATAAACGATAGTGGTGAACAAATGATACAACTATGCATACAAAATGAACTTAGAATTAACAACACCTTTTATCCACATAAACCACAACACAAATACACCTTCGAAAATACACGTGGACAAAAATCAACAATTGATTACGTAATCACGAATAGAAATATTCATCCAACAAGAATACAGGACGTGAGAACTTTAGCTTCCGCCAATGCTGGAACGAATCACCATCTTGTAATAGCAAAAATACGAACAACCATGCAACGACTTCGTAGCGAACCCGTCGAACAAACAAAATCAATATAGAATCTCTATCCGACGACTCAACCAAATATCTATATCAACAAAGGTTAACAGAAAAAAATAGCCACAAATGATATTCGAGAGTCCGATGACATAGAAACGGCATGGGCAAAACTAAAAACTAATATGCTATAAGCACCAGAAGAAGCATGTGGAAGAAGGACTATAAAGAAAGAAAGGGGGAAAACCAAACACAAAGCCTTGGTCCAAACAAGAAGTTAAAACATTAGCTGAAGAAAAAAGAAAATCGTACCTACAATACAGATCCAATGCTATAACAGGGTCAACGAGAATATCCAGAGAATCAAAAGAGAGCATTGGGAGAAATTTTCGAACGATATGGAACATGATCTGTACGGAGGACAAAAAAAAATGGAATCTACTGAGAAATACAAAAAACCCAATAAATGAGTATATGCAAAATACAAAAATTACGGTGGAAGAATGGGAAAGATATTTCAAAAAACTCTATAGTCCATCAGAAACCAATTCATTAACACAGGAAATACAGCATGAAGATGAAAATGCTGCCCAACCAAATAGGACCATTTTCTTGAATCAAATACAGCACATGGCAGCGAAACTAAAAAACAGGCAATCCCCGGGCATGGACGAAATTAAGAACGAAATGATCAAATATGAAGGTGATAAATTACTAGAAGAATTACAGATTTTCTTTAACAAAATACTCACAGCCAAGATTATACTATCCGAATGGAAAGAAAGCATCTTAATACCAATTTTCAAAAAAAGAGAAAGGACAGATCCAAAAAAAACTATCGAGGTATCAGCTTAATAAGTACGGTACTAAAATTGTTCACTAAAATTTTATCAGAAAAAAAATAATGTTAACCGGAATCTGCGGAACAGCAAGGGTTCAGAAAGAACAGGTCTACTATAGACACCATATTTATAATCCGCCAAATTACCGAAAAAGCCATAGAGTTTAATAAGATAGCCTTTATGTGTTTTACTGATCTTACCCAGGCATTCGATAAGGTACGGTTAACTGATGTCATAATCCTACTACAAAAAAGGGGAATTTACCCGAATATAATAAGAGTTGAACATCAACAACCACACATATGTAAGAGTGGCAAATAAATTAAGCAATAAAATATCTATGACAACCGGAATCAGACAAGGAGATAACCTAAGCCGAATCTTATTTAACATCATAATGGATGAAAATTATAAATGAAGTACAGAAAACTGAGAGAGGATATCGATTGGGAGACAAAGAAATAAAAATAATATGCTGCGCGAATGATGCAGTAATCATATCAGAAGACGAAGATAACTTACAGAGACTCCTAAGAGTTCCAAGAAACAACAAAAGTGTTTAATATGCAAATATCTGTAAAGAAAACAAATCCCTTACAATATCTAAAGAACCGAATAGATGCAAACTCGCGATTCATGATCAGAGTGTAGAACAAGTGATGTCCTTCAAATATCTAGGGGCAAACGTAACAAGTACCAGGAACTTTAACGAGGAAGTAAAAACTTAAACAACAAAGGCATCATTAATAGCAGGATACTTAAAAGATATAATTTGGAGAAACAAATATATGAGCACCAGGAGCAAAGTAAGAATATACAAAACATGCGTAAGACCGATCATGACGTACGCGATAGAAACCAGAGCGGAGAACACAATAACAAAACGACTCCTAAGAACAACAGAAATGCGAACACTTAGATCGATAACAGGGAATACCTTATTTGACCGGAAGAGATGTGAAGAAATAAGGGAAATGTGCGAAATACAGGATGTGGTGAGATGGGCAAAGAATAGGAGGAGAGAATTTAGAGACCATGTGGACAGAATGCCAAATGCCCGGTTGGCTAAGGTTGCAAAAGAGAAGCGACCAAATACACCTCGACCACTTGGAAGACCACCAATGAGATGGTATGAGAGCTGGTCTTCATCATCGCAATTGTTTCTGGGAAACCTTTGAAGTGAACACACGACATGGTTCTAACGTAGGAAGAAGAAGATTATAAAGTTTAGAAGGCATGTAATAAAATATTTTTTTAGAAAAAGGTCGCACTGTTGTATAGAGATAGAAAATAAAGGTGATTAAAATTAAAAATGTAAATAATTGGTAGAGAAGTTTCGGACGCTTATGGTTTATGACATTTTAATGTTTATAAACCATGTTGTGTGCTTTCAACTCCAAACAGACGGGCTATAGATTATTTTTTTCATCGCTTTAATTTTTGAATGGGCGGGAGTTGTTTAATATTGTATAATTTACATAGCATTTTGAAATATTTACAGATGTTTTGGACAAATTTTAAGCATATTATTTATAGCAAAATATGTAAGGGGATAAAGTACTGGGATAGGAGAAAAGGGTCACTTCTCATATATGGAGTTATAGGTCTTTTTCAGGGTTTTAGAGTCGAGGAATCTCAAAATTACGTTATCTTTACATTACTTTCAATTTTAATGGGGAAGACCGTGAAAGAGGTTGAGTGCTCAAAACCATAGTGAGTTGCTTTTTTCTTCCCACGCGTCGCTTTTGTAGCGCTTTTAGGATTCCCCGACAGCAAGTGTGCTATACCTACAAAAAAATACCATGCGAGCCTCAGAAATGTGGATTTAGAGAAGTTGTAACATCCGTCCTAAAAGCATATATTTTCAAGGCAATTTTTCAAGCGGCAGCACAATAAATACAAATACATTTGTAACAAAAGTTGATTTATCATCTCTGCCCCAAAAAAAAAACAGTTTGTAAACGTAATGTTGACCGGAGTGATAAAAATGGAGAACATGTCCTGCATGTCTACAAAAAAAAAAAGCGTGCGAAAAAAGCCCCGAAAAAAACGGCACTTCATTATCAAAGTGTCGAGCCATATTGGAACATGTATGATTCATGTTTCAAATGGCGACATGTTCGATGCGAAAATATGCACTTCTGTTGTCATAAACGGGACATATATTGCATGGTATATTATTAATGCTTTATGAAAAATGAATCAAAAGATATGTATGTACGTGCCTTTTGTGCGCGACGTTCTTTTGAGGAATTTTATTTACAGGTGTCTTTTTTTAATGTAAAAAGCTGCCTGTAGGGATTAAACGTAATATTATGTTTTGTAAGTTGCAAAATAACTTATTTATAATGAAACTGATAATATAAACTACCAGCTTTGAGTGTCCTATGTCTAAAAAACTTGTAATTTCCTCCTCTGTCTAGGAGTGAATTGAAAACGGTGTATCAATATCTATTTTACCGTTGTAATTAATTACAATGCTTCAAAATTAGTAACTAACTTGTTTCTTCAAATTATATTGCAGTGGCGTAGCTAGGCGCAAGGGGCTGAGAGATATATGAACACACAGCGGTTAGACGTTTCCCTCACAGTAAACGAAAAATGACTGGATGGAAGGTGGATGGGGATTTTTCAAAAATAAAGAACCAGTTCACACCGTGGAATTTTAAAAACTTATACTCAATTTAAAGATCGGGGGATCAAGATTTTCAGAGAAAATAACCCCATGTTTTAGGACGCCGTTATTTTCTACATTTTTACAGGCAGGAGGCATATATTCTTTCTAGTCCCTAGTACTTGGCTACGCCATAACTTGTTTGGTGACATGAGAAAAATCAACAATTTGCGTAAGAAAGGTTTAGACGGTATATGCGTGTTTGATTATCGGGAATCGATCTGGACTGTAAATAAAACTCTTTTCTTCTTTAATACTCAATATTTCGTTTTCGTTTGATTACTTCTTCAGGAATAAGAAAATGAGAGTTAGTCCTCTAAATTAAAACTCAACATCTCGATTTTTCTACACAAACTTAGTTTGTGTGGAAAAATCGAGATAGATGTTGAGTTTCGATTTCGAGGACGAACTTGCAATTTCTTACTCCTGAAGAAGTTATCAAGCGATAACGACATATTGAGTATTAAAGAAGAAAAAAGTTTTATTTACAGTCCAGACCAATTACCGATAAATAATTAAACACGCATTTAACTGACGTACGGTTTACCAAATTTTATATATATATATATATATATATATATATATATATATATATATATATATATATATATATTTATATATATATATATATATATATATATATATATATGTATATGCTTGGATCGAAATGGAGCTTACGTTGAAAAATAGAACGATGTTTAAACTTTAAAATGATGTATTTGGTTTTGAAAATAAACGTTGGTGTCTATTTTTTAAAAATAAGGGAACTTTACTTTACAATCAGTCCTTGTATATATATATATATATATATATATATATATATATATATATATATATATATATATATATATATATATATATTTATTTATTTATATATATATATATATATATATATATATATATATATATATATATATATATATATATAAATAGCAGTTACAAATATCCTAGTAAAAAATACGTTGAACATATACGCTGAAATTTAGTTATCATATACACCTCATGAAAGCATCATTTTATTGTTTTTTAAACATACTGTGATAAAAACTAATTGTCAGTAATCTTTGGTAACATCATTGAAGCACTTGGTACAGTGTTGCAGTATCAATTTGAAATATTTCACGAAAAAAACATTTATTTTTTGCAGTAGGTTTTGCAGACGTAGTACGTAAGTGGATATTTGTCGTCTCTCTTCAACTCGCTTTTAAAACGCCCTCTCTCTCTCATTCTGCTGTGCCAGTGGCGGCGTACTACTTTTCAAAATCACACAGTTCAGTATTCATGAAATTTTGAAAAATCTCCAAATTTAATAAGAAGAAGTGTGTCTACAAGTAATTTCAGTACATTAAACGACTTTCATTACACACTGTATGCATAAATAAAATATGTGGGTTATCTGTTGGTTACTTTTTAAAATTGCTATAATAAAAAAATCGTTTTTAGTGTTCCGTACGGAACACTTATAAGATGACTTCGGTGTCTGTCTGTCCGTAGGGTCTGTCCGTCTGTATGTCCGTCTGTCTGTCCATCTGCCCGTCCGTTTGTCTGTCCGTCGTCTGTCTCTCCGTCTGTCTGTCACACCCGATTTTCTCCGAAATTATTTGTCATAGAAAGTTGAAATTCGGTAATAATATAGCAATTGATGGCCTCATCAGAGCCGTGTAGTTTTGAAAGTTAAATTTTGACTTAAGGGATTAGTTTTGGGGGGTAAAATCGGAAGTGAAAAAGAATTTTTTTTACTAGGTCATCGAGTGTGGTGTCAAATGAATGCTTGTGAAAACACGAGTAAAATATATATCTATATATATATATATATATATATATATATATATATATATATATATATATATATATATATATATATATATCAGTCACCCAGTTCAGTACCTTAAACGACTTTTATTACACACTGTATGCATAAATAAAATATGTGGGACATTTATTGGTTACTGTTTAAAATTGCTATAATAAAAAAATCGTTTTTTTCTTCATGGAAAAGAGTGAACCTTGCGATTAATTATGAAATATAATTTCATTCAAATGGCTGCCGCTACTTGCTTGGTAGTAGCTGACCCTGTCAACTTAATTTTTTAGCACGTTTTGGATGGTATGTGGATTCTTAGAGTAACAACGGTCTTTAACAGTTCTCAACTGCGTAAAATCACATTTGCTGTTGATCACCAAGTACCGAACTTAGTGCGCAAAAGATCATTCCACCGCTGGTGTGGCGTATTGCGCCATCCTGCTGAAACCAAAAAGCTTCTCCGACTACGAATCGTCCAATTGCGGTGACAAAAAATTAGTTATCATATCTCTATAACCCACCTCATTCACCGAAACGTTGTTGTCAGCTTCATCTTCAAAGAAAAAAATGCCAATAATGCCATTTTAAGAACCACACCAAACAGTCACTCTTTGAGGATGCGGTGACTTTTCTACGACAACTATCGTTGGTGACGCAAATGAACTTCGTTCCGAAAATATGTCGTTTCTCAACTCATTTGAAGTCCATACAGAGAAACGATAACGAAACAGATGATCAAAACTGTCAAATAAAGTCCTTCAAATTAAGTGGTTTGTTTGTAGAAAGTAAAAATGTGATTTTGACAGTGATTTAAAATTAACAACCCACACAATGAACTACTTTCTAAGAGCAAATTTCGAAGAAGACCTCTTCCGAAGGTCGAAACGTCAATAAATATATAACAGATCCAAGAATAGTTTTAATGATCTAATTCCAAGAACACGTAAAATATAATATATATATATATATATATATATATATATATATATATATATATATATATATATATATATATATCTATATATATATATATTCATATACATATATAAAATGAGTGTTCTTAAGTTATTAATTGCTACAAAAGATTCCTTTTCAACCAGCAAATATTTTTCAGACGTTTAATCAGTAACAGAAAATCCTCTAGAAAGATGAGGAAAGAGAGAGAGAGAGAGAGTGAGCACATAGATTTAAACTTTCAGTTATTTCACAATAAAAGTATAGAAAGTATACGTACAAGTAATAAAAAGTTATATTCCATACAATTCGTACATTTCCAAGGAATTTTTATTAGAAAACTAAGTTATATTAACTTTATAAAGTTACGTTCAACGTCTGAGTTACATAAAAAGCATCGGTCCCGGGTTTTCTGGACAATAAAACCAAAATATTTGCCATACCTCGAAATGGAAAATTGCTATTTCAAATAAATATTACTGTTTTCGATTTCAATTCGATCCAGTCCTCTTTAACTACATCACTTCGTGTGAATCAAGGAAGTCGAGTGATTTTCAAGAAATGGACGAAAAAGAATTTCGTGTGGTGATTAAACATTACTTTATGAAAGGCAAAACGCCTCAGGAGACTAAAGAGAAGCTTGATAAACATTATGGTGACTCTGCACCTTCGATTAGAACAGTTTATAAGTGGTTTCAAAATTTTCGGACTGGCCATATGGGCATAAGTGACGCTGAACGTTCTGGACGGCCTGTGGAGGTTATGACTCCAGAAATCATTGATCAAATCCATGATATGGTGATGGATGACAAAAGAGTTAAGGTGCGTGAGATTGCTAGTGCTGTGGGCATCTCGACTGAACCGGTACATAGTATTTTGCATAAACATTTGGACATGAGAAAGCTATCCGCAAGATGGGTGCCGCGATTGCTCACGCTTGACCAAAAACGGAATCGTGTGAAGTGTTGCAAGGATGGTTTGCAGCTTTCCGTAAGAATCCGGAGGACTTTAAGCGTCGTTTCGTCACTGTGGATGAAACATGGATACATTACTATACTCCTGAGACCAAACAACAATCTAAACAATGGGTTGCCAAGGGGGGAATCTGCACCAAAAAAGGCGAAGACCGTTCCTTCGGCCGGAAAGGTTATGGCGACTGTCTTTTGGGATTCGCAAGGGATAATCCTCATCGACTATCTGGAAAAGGGTTAAAACTATTACAGGTGAATATTATTCATCGTTATTGGACCGTTTGAAAACCGAGCTGCAAGAAAAATGCCCGCGATTGGCCCACAAGAAAGTCCTTTTCCATCACGACAACGCACCAGCACACACCTCAGCAGTTGTGGTCGCAAAATTAATGGAAATAGGATTCCAACTCGTTTTACATCCCCCCTATTCTCCAGACTTGGCTCCCTCGGACTACTATTTGTTCCCCAATTTGAAGAAATGGCTGACGGGATAAAGATTTTATTCAAACGAGGAGGTGATTACAGACACTAATGGATATTTTGCAGACTTGGACAAATCCTATTATTCGGAAGGGATCAACAAACTAGAACATCGTTGGACGAAGTGTATAAGCCTAAAAGGAGACTATGTCGAAAAATAAAAAAGGGTTACCCCAAACACATAAGTAGTTTTTATTTTTGCACGGACTTTTCAAACCAGCCTCGTATATATATATATATATATATATATATATATATATATATATATATATATATATATGTATATATATATATGTATATATATATATATATATATATATATATATATATATATATATATATATATATATATATATATATATATATATATATAAATTTAGAAGGAACAGCCCTCGAGATTGTTAAGAATTATGTGTATCTGAGGCAAACAATTACTTCAATAAAAGACAGTGTCTCGGATGAAATTTCAAGAAGAATCAGGCGTGGATGGTGCGCATTCAGAAAATTAAGTTATATATTCAAAGATAAAGGCATCCCAAATCAGTTAAAGGCTAAAGTTTACGACCAGTGCATCCTACTCGTAATTACATATGGTGCTGAAACGTGGACACCGAATAAAGCCGAGCAAAAACTAGCTCGAACCCAGAGAGCACACGAAAGACAGATGATCGGGATAAAACTTAAAGATAGAAAAAGACACAATTAGATACGCGAACAAACGGTATTAGAGGCTACTATAGAACACGTAGCAGAAGGAAAGTGACAGTTATTTTATTTACTTAGACATTGAGATATTCATTAAGAGAAGTAACTTGGCAGGTAAAACTGAACAAAAATTTTTGATGGGAATAGTCATTTTTAAATTCTAATGGAACTCTTAATAGTCTTCCTAATTTTTTCTTGAAGCAATTTTACAACACTTTTTCCAAGCGAAAAAATAATTTCCGAAGTAATATCAATTAAGAATCGAAAAATTATTTTTAAATTTATAGTTTCAGAGAAAACGGCAATTAGTCCCGGAATAAAATTTTAAAAGTTATTCGTTAAATGAATTGAAAATTAATTAAGGATAAATTAAAGCAACCCAATAAAAATCTGCAAACAAAAATTAATTAATTATGGTAAATAATATTGGCGAGTATCATGCTCAAAACAAGATATTTATTAAATTTTTGATTTAAGAAGTATACAGAGCTTCCCACTCAAAAGTAATCATTTGGAATACCTACGAGGGCTACCTTTTTAAGTTTTTACAAAAACAACGACGGAAAAAAATATTTTTGGTACAAATCATTTTATTGTTTCTCAAAATATTCGCCTTTAAGATTTATACACTTTTGCATGCCTTCGCACCAATTCTCGAAACATTTTT
Source organism: Pachyrhynchus sulphureomaculatus (assembly GCA_019049505.1). Classification (NCBI taxonomy): domain Eukaryota; kingdom Metazoa; phylum Arthropoda; class Insecta; order Coleoptera; family Curculionidae; genus Pachyrhynchus; species Pachyrhynchus sulphureomaculatus. The sequence continues at coordinate 19,684,660 of CM032451.1, forward strand.
TCCGCTCTGAAGTTGGTACCTCAAAAACATGGTTTTAAAAGAATTCAACAGCTTCTTGTGGTGATAAAAGTCGCTGTCCACGCTTTTTTTGACATTCGGGAACAAAAAGAAGTCGTTAGGCGATAAATCAGGTGACTACGGGCAGTGAGATATTAATTCAATATTTTGCTTCGCCAAATTAGCAGTTGTGATGATGAAAAATGATGCGACGTTTTTGATTGTTTTTCCTATTTTCATCGATGACTTCTGGCAAACAAATTGTTGTATTCCATTCAGCATTAACTGTTCTTCGAAACTCTAAAGCAGGGGTGCTCAAACTTGAACTGCTGGCGATCTACCTCAATATTGTTAGACTACGATCGATCGACTCTGAGAGGCTGCAAGTAAGTGTGATGCAGGATTATCGTCTAGGTAGGGAGTATCGTGGCATAGATATTAGTTTTCCGCACAATATGCATTTTTTTAGTCAAGGTAAGTGTAGGTCTGCTCTAAAATGTCAATGAAAAAACTCATAATTATTCAAAATTGCGAGTTTATTGGTTCTTACAAAACAAACTAGTTCTAGTGTCTAAACTTAACTAAAGAGTGACTTTGGATGTTGAAGCGTGACACTGCATGTCCTCAGTTTACTTTTCATAAGATGGTACGTAATTACCGAGTGCTAATCGCAAGCATGATGACATATGTTCGTCAGTTAGTCGATTGCGATATTTTGACTTAATTATCTTCATTTCAGAAAATGCAGATCCGCACAAGTAAGTTGACCCAAACATTGCCGTCAGTTGAAGGGCGATTTACCTTAGATTCGGATATTTATCTTCAGATATAAAACACCAGAATTTTGTATCAGATGCTGTGGCTTTGAGATGTATATCTGATATAATCTGCACTAACTCATTTTCAACAGAACATGAATCCATGTTAAACTGACTTGCTATTTCAGTAGCTAATTCCTCAATGTTTTTACACGAAAAAGGATAACTCATAAATGATGCGATATTTGCCAATTTACTGAAATCATAAAAACGTATTTCGAATTGGCCCAAAATATTTGATAATTCTGCCTCATAAATATCATAATTCAACTGAGGAATCCTTGCTTTCAAAGACGGAAAATTTTTCAGATCCTTTCTTTTTAGTTGATCTATTATAAGTTGCAATTTACTTTTGAATGCGTTTATTGCGCTAATCATCTCAATAATAGTTTTTCCTTTACCTTGAAGCTCCAAATTAATGGTGTTTAAATGCATTGTGATGTCTGTCAAAAATGCCAAATCAGTCAGCCATTTTCCGTTTTTCAGCATCTGAGAGTCATAACCTCTTTCGTCCAGAAAAGCTGTTATTTCGGGAAATAATTCTTGAAATCTTTCTAGGAATTTTCCGCGACTCAACCACCTAACGTCCGTGTGAAGAACTAAATCAGTGTGTTCAGCTGACTCACTAAGTTCCAGCTGCAATTTAAAGAGCCGTCGTTGCAAGCTACGTGCACGGAGAGAATTCACAATTTTTATTGCAATGCCCGTAATCTCCTGCATGTTTAGAACTTTTGAACACAAAACTTGTTGATGTATGATGCAATGGAAGGAGAAAAATGAAGGGAAATCATCATTAGCTCGACACAATGCCACAAAACCGTTTTTGTTTCCAGTCATTGCTGGTGCTCCATCGGTTGTAATGCACACTAGTTTATATATTGGTAGCTTGTAGTTTGTTACAAAATTGAAGAAAACGTCATATATATCTTCGCCACGGGTCTTTCCCTTCAGAGGAATCATTGTCAAAAACTCTTCCTTAGCCGACATGTCATTGAATACCATTCGAATAAAAATACACAGCTGGGCAGTGTCTGTCATATCGGTGGATTCGTCGAACTGTAAAGAAAAGTATGTACATTCCATGATATCATGTTTTAGTTTATCTGCCATGTCCTGACTCATGACTTCAACACGCCTTGTGACAGTCGGACGAGATAACTGAAGTTCTCTAATAGCAGACATAATCTCTGTTTTATTTTTAAAATCTCCAAATAAAGTCTCACCCGCTTCAGTAAATGCTTCCTTCACAACCAATCCATCATCAAATGGTTTCTTGTGTTTCGCCAATATATGAGATATTTTAAATGACGCGATCGTTGCAGCTTTTGATTGTTTGGCTGGTCTTGTGAACATGGTTTGTTCTTTTTTCAAACAAGTTATCAAATCACGTACTTTTCGTTTTCTTAATTCACTCTGTGACGGAAAATCCTTTTCATAGTTTTTTATGAACCGTTTTATGATGCCTCTCTAAGTTCCTACGCTTAGGTATGCAACTGACGCACGGCAAATGAGACAAATGCACTTATCCTTTACCATACAAAAGAAAAATTCTTCCTCCCAATCGTTATTAAAATGATAAGTTTTACTTTTCTTCGCCGCACTCATTTTGGACTATTTATTAATAAACTTTGTATCGATGTATCGCCTTCAAGTTACAACTCAGACTGACTCCTATTCCTGCAGGCGCAACATTTATATCGGCGCGAACGAAGTGTCGAATGTTCCCGTCAAACACGCCGCCCGAAGTTTCTATAAAAATCGGCGGGAATCAAAAACGCGGCTTTTCTTTGACAAGTACCGCGCGTTCCTTTGATAAAGCAGCCTTTTGCCGCTAGCAGGGGGTTATTACGATAAAAGAAAGTGATGAGGGGGTTATTCTGGCCCAATTGTGGATCGAATAAATTTTAGTAGTTTATTCATTACATTTTGTTTTAGCTACCTAAAACAAAATCTGTGAATAGTTCTATATCGGAATTTTTTTCTCGAGATCGACTCAAAAAGCACTCGCGATAGACTTGTCGATCGCGATCGACTGTTTGAGCACCCCTGCTCTAAAGCACCGGTTGATAACCTTTTAGCTGGCAAGGGCTACATAGTGGCGAAATGAAATAAAGGCGGGGGCCGCATTGTTCATAATTTTTTTATTCGGTTTTGTTAATGTCGATGATTTTAAAAATGCAAAAATACAAATATTTACTTTTACATTTTATTCATCATCATTTTATTTAAATTTTGTTAATAAGTAGGAACAGTGACAAAAAGAAAATGAGAAAAAAACAAACAAATTAAATGAGAACTGCAAAATAACTATACATCCGTGTCGAATCAAAATTTAATGTGATTTTTGAGGCTGTATTTGACTGGCTATTTGTAGAATGTTTGCTTTCATGTTTGTCGCTAAAATTCGTAGAATGGTACTCCCAATAAGTTAAAGGCCAAAGTTTACAACCAGTGCATCCTACCCGTAATTACATATGGTGCTGAAACTTGGACACTAAATAAAGCCGTGCAAAAACTAGCTCGACCCAGAGAGCACACGAAAGACAGATGATCGGGATAAAACTTAAAGATAGAAAAAGACACAATTAGATATGCGAACAAACGGTATTAAAGGCTACTACAGAACACGTAGCAGAAAGGAGGTGACAGTTATTTTATTTACTTAGACATTGAGATATTCATTAAGAGCAGTAACTTGGTAGGCAAAACTGAACAAAAATTTTGAGACGTGAGACGAGAACAATATTTATTTTTTCTGTAACTGAGAATTGAAAAAGTTTGTTTGCATAAGTAAGTGTTGCCACAAATTGTAATTAATTGCTGACCAAACCTTTTCAATTCGTCAAAATTAGATGGCTGCCCTAAAATTTAACAAGACCTTTGATTTCATAGAAGGAATTTTTGAGAATGTCATTAGATTGAAAATCAATCACATTCATTTGTAAAATACTCGGTACGTCCTCAATATTACATGAAACGGGTTTCCAAAAATCTTCAGTTTTCCATTTTATCATTTTTCCAATAAAAATTTATTCCAATTTCCTCGACAACTTTTTTACAATTCGGGAAATAGTCCAGCTTTTTCTCGTCAATATGTTTTATGAAGAGCTTGTTTGTCATTTGGAATGCCTTTACGTCTGTGTGCATATCAGATATTAATTGGTTTTTCCTTGAAGCCTCATATTCAGCATATTTAACTCATGAGTTAAATCTGTCAAAAATCCAAGGTCTATTAACCATTGAGGATCTGTAAGTTCTGGAACAGATTTGCCTTTTTTGATTATAAAAGTGTTGATTTATTTTCTGAAATCAAAATATCTTTTCAGTACTGCACTTCTACTCAACCATCTCACTTCAGAATAATACAGGACATCTTGGTGAACTCCTTCCATATGTGACAGTTGAAAGTGGCGATAGTGTCAACTCATTTTTTCTGATGTAGTTTATAGTGGGTATCACGATATCCATTACTTATTTCCATACAAGAACTTTGCAGCATAACGCTTCTTGGTGGATAATACAATGGAAAAATAATGGGATATCGTAACCTATCTCTGCCAGTTTAGACAGGGGTGGGGCGCGGGCTGGGACGAATCATGGCGTTTGCGGCCGGCGGAGTAAAGTGTTCTGTGGGCCAGCGCGGTAGACTGGCTTTCGCGGATGACAGATTTCATTTTGGTGAGAAATTAAAATAATTCCGAATAAGACCTTTATTTACAAAACAGTTGTGGGCCATAGGGAGGAGGCTCACGGGCCGCATGCGGCCCGTGGGCTGCGTCTTGCCGACCGTTGCTCTAAAGCAATGTTTGCAACATCTCCAGTATAACCAAGCGATCATTTTCTTGGAATTGCTTCGCGAACAAACTACTTTTGTTGGATTCGGTACATCTTGGAACACCCAAACAGTTTATTGTTGCTTAGTTTCCACCTCGTACGAATATATTCAAGTTTCGTTTCCTGTTAGGATGTTGTATACGGAGTTTGCATGTCCTCGATCGATTTTTTTGAGCATTTCCTTACCAAAATTGACACGAGCCTGTTTTTGAGTTTCGGTCATATTATGCGGAATCCATCGGGAACAGATCTTTTTCACAGCTAAATGTTCATGTAAAATAGAATACGCTGCAGTCTTTGATATGCTCTATTTCATGGTAAGTCACATGCCAATCCTCTTCAAGCATGTTGCGCACAGCATCGATGTTTTTTGGAACAACAACCGATTTTGGTCGACCTTCACGCGATTCATCGCTGACGGAAGGACGACCATAACGAAATTCCGCAAACCAATTGTAAAGAGTCTTTTTTTATGGTGATTCATTACCAAAAGCTGAACGAAGCGATTTGCGGCATTGTTGTTCAGTTAGACCTTTACTGAAATCGTAAAAAATCATCCAACGAAAACTTTCACGTAAAATTTTCATTTGTTCACAAAACTGTTTTTTTTTTAAACGAACTACTCCGCCAATTTCTGAGCGGTCACTGTTTTAACAATAACAAATATCAAATTTTACAACACTTAAATAGCGCCATCTACTAGTCGTTTGTAAAACTTTAAATAGCGGCCCCCGTAGAAAACAATAAGGTTTTTTTCGTCTTTCGCCGACCATGGTAGGTTAGTAATCCAAGAGTCTGTTTAATACACCGACTGTCAGATGAGGTAGTAGTTAATGTAAAAATACAATAAAGCCCGTGGCGGCATTACTGTGTAGTCTTAAAAAAGTGCAGTGAAATACAAATGTGTGTTTCCACACCCGGACAAAGTTGACATCCCCATCAGTATATTTGAAGAATATATAGTAAAAAATGTAAGTCCTTATCGAAGCTGGGAGGTAATGATAAAAAGACTTCGTATCTGTGGTAATCACGTCTTTTTCAGATTTCTAAACAGCTAGTAGTGACTCGGTGCTAGATCAGGACCAACTTGAATCGTGTTTTCCACAAACGGCTCCATACTGTTTCTTACTCTCTTTTTCATTCAATTTAACCATCTACTGGAAAATGATTTTAACAGAAGATTTAACAGAATCAAATTATCTTTTTAACGATAAATTTAAAATTCAACACATACAAAACAAAGGCATAAAATTAAACCTATTAGAAAATTTAGAAATAAATAGAATTAAAAATTCAGACATCATCTTAAACGAATAAAAAGATACCTGTCTAGCCCATGGTAACTCACCTTTACTCACTCTGTACAATTAATATTCAGAATGGATTTCCCAAGCAATATTCATTAACATATAGTATTAATTTTATTACCTATCTACCTTAGGGTATTTGTATAAATGTAACAACACTAATATTCAAATATCATTTTGTATCAGACGAAGCTATAGTACAGCGAAACGCGTCATACAGTTTTAGTGAAACTAAATAAAGTGGAAATTTGACAAAATTAGTCTTTCATTACATTCGTTATGAATTTCCATCAAGTAACAGCCACAACAATTCAAAGTGAAAAAGGGTACCCTAACCAGGCGGGGAAGTGAACGATAAACAAAAAACAGACACTGCATTTGCTGGATTCTATTCAGAAGAGAGCTGTCCACCTAATTGGAGATCCAGAACTTACCAGCAACTTTGATTCCTTGGAACATCGAAGAATGGTTGACGACTTCAGTCTATTCTACAAATCTTTTCATGGAAAGTGTTCTATGGATGTGTGGTATGCTAGAAATACACATCGAGCTAACACCTCACATCTGTATGAGGTTTAGCTTGTCATTCCTCATGCAACCCTTTTCAAACTGTCTTTTATATGGGAACAGTATTTCCCACGTAGTATAATTTACAGCGATTCAACCCCAACGTGAATCGCGTTTTCCACACACGTGTCGCTTCTGCAGCGCTTTAGGGATTTTCCTGCAGGCCATAAAAACAAACTTTGATAGGAGTGTGAATATCAAAGAATAATAATCTCTTTTTACTTACATATTTAAAGTTCGGAATTAAAATGTACTGCATCCAAATAATAAAGAACATGACTTCCTAATATATCTCAGATATTTCCAACTTCTCGGACATCAGATATATATATACGCCATATTGAATTTATATCGAACAAAACCAGTTATTTATTTGAATTCTTATTTCCCGTTTCAAAGTATGCGAAGAATTTTTATTTTATTTTATTGTCCAGACATGCGGGTCCAATACTTTTATATAACTCAGAGGAACAAGTAAAGTAATAAAACTTAATATTACTTAGTTTTTCAATAAAAATTCTTTGGAAATGTACGAGAGTTGTATCGACTACAAGCTTCTATTACTACTTATATGTCAACGTTTTTTATTTTTATTTGTCGGAAAGCTAAAAGTTTGTTTTCTGGTATTTTATATTTTGCTCAGATTTACGTGGTCGGCAGTAAAAGTTTTTTTCATATCACCCTAAACAATAAAATTTTTAACTATTTATTTCGTAAGACAATCCCAAAAAAATCATAATTTTTATGATTAAAATGGAACTTATTCTCTAAAACATAATAACACATGATTACTTTTTATTTTCAAAAAAAAGAACCCGGCCAAGGACAAGTCGGACTTGCGCAATTAGGTACTACCGCGATTAGTTTTAAAATAAAATAAAATCCTTACTTAGGCTAAGTTAATTAAGTTTCTGACAGGTATATATCTTAAGATCCAATATACAGTCAGTGCAATAAGTCTCCATACACCACCTGCTTTCTAAATTATTTTTCTGTTATGTTTAACTAATTAAATGGAACTATGAGAAAACATGTTTAAATTAACATTTGGAACTTACATGTTTAAATTAATATTTGGAACTTAACCAACGAGGATTAGTATTAAAAACAACTACGGAACATTTTATTTAGAAGTTACATCATTGTTATAAACATGTAAACAGAATTAATGTCAAAAAAGTCTCCATACACTCAAGAACTGCATTAAAAAAATACGTTATCAGCCGCATTTTATCAAGCTATCTATTGCTCGCTAAATTGAACACAAATGAATATTTTTCGGCCATACTTTATAACCTGTCACTTGTTGCTAGTAATTTTGCAGTGGGTTTTCAAAGTTGTATTAAAAATAAGCGAGAAAAATTGTGAAATTCCATTTCAAGTTCGGAAGATCATAATTGATTTGTGGAAAGATGGAAAATCGTACAGAAATGTAGGAAAAATTGTTAAAAAGTCGCATGCTATTGTTCAGTACGTTGTAAACCAGTATAAATCAACGGGTTCCTATAAAATTCGACCACACTCCGGTCGTCCTAAGAAACTAACTCCACGTGAAGAGGCCAGTATTGTCAGACAAATAAAATTATAGACCCCAAGAAATGCGCACCAAAATTAAAAGACGAAATATGGGAACTATTTTCGAAAAATGTTTGTTCACAAACAGTGAGAAATTGTTTACATAGGGCAGGCTATAAGGGGTGTGCAGCCAGGAAGAAACCGTTAATTTCGAAAACTAATCGCAAAAAGCGGTTAGCTTTTGCTAGGGAATACATTACTAAACCTCCTGAATTTTGGGAATCCGTAATCTTTAGTGATAAAACTAAAATTAACCTTTTTGGGTCTGATGGCAGAACTAAAGTTTAGAGAAAGAGGAATACCGCATTCGATATTAAAAACATTTGTTCCACGGTGAGACAAATGGGTGGCAGTGTTCTGCTTTGGGGATCCATGTCCGCCGGAGGAGTTGAAAATTTACATTTTATTAATGGTACCATGAATCCATGTTTATCTGAACATTTTGAGAGACACAGAAAGTGTCCAAAAATTAACATTCGAAAAAAGATACATTTTCCAACTGGTGACTTCGTGATATGTTCCACTTTACCAAATGCTGCCCATCCAAGACTCGTTCTCTTTTCCCAATTGAATCTTGTGTCCTAAATATACGTACAAGGTTGCGTTCTCGAGCATTTGGTTGGCAAAAGTTACATCTATATCTAATTATTTTTGTTTTCTTTGCGTTAATTTCACTAGTTTACAAAAAAAAAAATACTTGTTTTTGTTCATCGAACGAAAATATATATTTTAAATAAACTAAGTGGACTAGTTAATAAAGTATTTTTGTTTTCCGCTAGCACGTCATAATTCTCAGATAAAACCGTTTCTGTTTCTCATCTACCCGCAGTAGTTGTAATGATTTCTTTGTTTGATTCTATAAACAACGAAGTGAAGTAATACGAAAGATTGTTCTAAAATGTCGTCTAGAATGTGTAAAATTAATCCAAACCGTTTTTGCTACGTTTGTGGCAAAATTGTTCAGTTCAGTCTAGACTAACCTATAATAAACTCACTGCAAAACGCTTATTTATATTATTTTGGATTTCCGGTGTTACATCAAGATAAATACTGGGTTCATGTGGTTTGCCCAAACTGCAGACTGGTCCTCAACTACTAGTATTCAGGTAAAAACAGATATTTTAACTTTGGTAAACTAATGATCTGGAGAGAGCCAACTAACCACGCAACCGACTCTTACTTTTGCTTGACTAAAACTTTTGGTTTCAACTCGAAAAATAAGATAAAATAAAATATGCAGATGTTCCATCAGTGTCTAAACCTGTGCCTCATTCAAAGGATTTTCCAGTTCCTACACCACCCGGCAGAAGTGACCAAACCCGAAATGTCACAGCTACATCGAACAGTATTCCACTAGCACAGGGAGCCGTCCAGCTTGGATAACTTTGTCGGCGATGAGGACAGTCCACGTTTTAATAACTCAACGATCTTATAAGAAATTTGCAGTTGTCTAAGTCTAAAAGTAAATTACTTGCCTCAAGGTTGCAGCAGTGGAAGTTGCTTGATCCTGACACAAGAGTTAGTATTTATCCCTCCAGGAGTAACACCTATGCTACTTTTTTTTACAAAAGATAATGAATTTTGTTATTGTCATGATGGTAATTGACTGTTCGATGGGATTCTTCCCTACTTTTCCACCATCGAAACCTTGAAGTCCCCCAGCGATGCAGGGGCTGTATTTCAGGCCAGTCTAATGTGAGTATTCCCACTTCCGCCAGGTATTGCCGCACCGTTGCCACAGCATGTGGCCTCGTATTATGCATTAGCACGAAGGTATCGTCAATAAACCCAGCGTAAGGAGCGACGTGTTCCTGCAGGATCTTCTCCATGTGCCGGTGAGCAGTTAATCCTCCGCTACGAGTCTCATTAGTCACGAAAACCAAATCGGTTTTCGCATGCAGTGAGATACCTACCCACACCATGACAGAACTTTCTCCGTAGGCGATCATTTCAGTGATGCAGCAATTCGCATAGCGACGTGTTTTCGGGCAAATCTGAGTCGCGCTTATCGATGGGCTACTGTCAATTTGGGTCCGTTAGCTGATCTCTTCGGAGTTAGGTTAGCTTTTTTAAGTCTTCTTCTAACTGTTCAATGACTGACAGCCCAACCACGAACTTGTTGGAGCTCCTGCTCGACCTCAACACCGGTCAAGTGATGATTTCTTAGAGTTAAGTTGACAATGAAGCACCTTTTTCTTTCTGATCCTGGTCTCCGTGTAAAAGCGCCAGTCTCTTGGTAATGTCTGTAGACTCTGGAAACAGCTGACTGGTTCCGGTGCAGTTGTGCAGCGACTACACGTTGGCAGTGCCCTTCTTGCAATAGGGCAGTGACTTGTGCCGTTTCTTCCTGAGTGACATCCATTTTCCGATGACATAATTAGTAAGCAGATACAGCAGAGATGTTGACGGTTGAAGTTCCGATACTGAAATGATAGGAAAATGCAGTTGTATGTGTTTTTATAGGGATGAATAGCGCGCAACGCGTACGTTGCTGAGCGAGCAAAAACGGTTCTGTTGACTAAAACCGTTTTAATCAGTGAAACTTTTTGGAAATCCAAATGTTTTTGGTATTATTGGAAAGAGGAGAAAATCAGCATTCTAATGACACCAAAAAATAATACCACACACACAATTTTTTAGTGTGATAAAGTCAAAATTAGTATTTATTCTAGGGCCGTTGTTTGCAAAGAAATTACTTTACCGATTTGTTTTTTTTTTGCTGTTTCCAGTTGGGGATTTTAAAATTAAATATTTTGATAAAATTAAGAACCCTTACAAATATGACGCTCGGTAATCCGTACCTATTGCATTCTAAAACAATAATTCCGTAAACTCCTTTGTAATATCCTATCCGAACATAGCTTGTTCCGAAACTAATTTGCAATTTCTATTAAAATTTGGACACGTATGTTGTATAATAATTCGGATACATTGTATATTTACTACAATATTAAATTAAATATGGCGCTCAGCCAGCCAGCATGAACGTTATACCTCGGCGAAATTATCTCTCCATACATACACACACTCACACACACGAGGGTTTTATTTAAGAGATTTTATCGCAGTTGGTAATTACAATGAGTTTAGTGACAATATACATAATATACGGTGTCTACATTGGTACCTGGGTACGTTATTAAACTATTAATGTTCTGTGTAATTAGACTCAACATCTCTATATCTTCGTCGGCTTTAATTACCGCTCGATGGGAACTCTGTATACTAAATGCATGTTTTGATAATTTATATTATACTGTCAACAGTATTTTTTACAACAGTTGTATTAGAAATTAATTACAATTGTTTATCTGTTATTAACAGTCATACAGGCTTTAATCTTCTGTCAACTCCGATTAAATAATTATTAAATAATTTTAAAAAGTTTATATATAACCTGAAGTCATCTACTAATTAAAGAAAACATAATTAAGAAAAGAAATATTTCCTGTTATCACTTTAACCACACAGCGTAAGAAATGTAAACAATGTATAGTTAATCCGCTAACACACAGAATATAGTACTCTAATACACAAAATTAAGGAAAATTTTGAAGTCGGAATAAATCGCGCTTGTAATTTCAGACTTATTTATTTGTAAGAAAGGTTAATCTTATATATAAATATATAAATATATATATATATATATATATATATATATATATATATATATATATATATATATATATAACACAACAGTCAGCATAGCTTTGGAACCCATAATTGCCACTGATACGGGCACCCAGCGGACGAACACCGATGCCCGGACGAACACTTCCGATCCGCTCACCTACGATCGGCGTAGATGTCGACTTTACTTCGCTATCTCAGTTAGTTTCGAGCGGCAGCAGCAGCAAGATCACAGTGTCGAGTAGCAGCAACAGCAAGAGCACTTGAAAATGCCCAATGAAATTTTGGCGAAACGTCGTGCAAATTCATTGTTAGACAAACGGATTGACACCCGGAATTTTAATGTATTAGATTTCACCATCCGTGAAAACCTCTATTGTAACATATATATATATATATATATATATATATATATATATATATATATATATATATATATATATATATATATATATATATATATATATATATATATATATATATATATATATATATATATATATATATATATATATATATATATATATATATATATATATGTGTATATATATATATATATATATAGGGTGTTATAAAAATAGTTTTAATTCACGACTTTTGCAGTCGCACCCAATACTTATTTTTAATGAATTTGAACATAGTTGAAAGTTTCCAAAGTCACTGGATAGCGTGGGTTTTTTTTAAACGGGTTAAAGGGAAATGACACATCGCTGGCAGCAACAGTCTGACGTTTAAACCTCTTTGGCGGCAATATACCAGTACAAATGATCAAGTTAATTTCATAACACCCTATATATATATATATATATATATATATATATATATATATATATATATATATATATATAATAGTTTGTTAGTATTAAAGTTTTGTTTGGTAAGTTTCGCTTATATGCGACTTCAAAATTTTGCTTAATTTTGTGTGTTTATATATTATATTTTATGTATAAATTACATACTGCCTTGCGTTTTTCATTTAGAGTGACAACAGCGAACATTTCGTTTAGTAATTGTATCGATTCGTTTATAAATAGGTAGGTGCTAAATGTTAAGATCAGGAGTAGATGTCATTTTGTAGTTTTTACCACTTTTTTTAAGTTAGTTTATTTTCATTTATTAATTTTAGTTTTATTTGTTTCTTTCTAGTTCAGAGCGATAAAGAAGGTATGTAGATATATTTTATTTTCATTAAGTAGAAGGGTAAGGGTAAGGAGTTTGCTGAAAATAAAATAAATATAGAGAGAGAAAAGAGACAGCATATATATATATATATATATATATATATATATATATATATATATATATATATATATATATGTGACGTTCCACGTCAACCGTGCCACCCATGAGACCAAAATTCAATTCAAAACTCGTATTGATGTGTACTTTTGAAATCCGATGGGCCTTTTGAGAAATTCAATATGGCGGATGCAAAATGGCGTCGGTAACGTGTAAAAATTTCAGTTGATCAAATTATATGGAATATAATAATGAAAAAAAGATTCCTAATTATGTGAAATTTACCAGCAAATATATTTTTCGGTTCGCTGATTATGAATTCGAAGTCCAACTAAGCAAATTATACCCGCAAAATCCAATATGGCTCGCACATAATAGCTTGGTAACAAAACGCAGTTACACAGAGTGACAAATACTAGGTAATTTAATACGTTTATTTTATTATTACATTTGTTATCATTCCACTACCAGAGGTTTTCTTTACAAGTTGACGCCATTTTTGATCCGCCATATTGGAAAAAATAATGACGACCATACCCTTATGATCGGTTATTCGAAGGGTCAGATGCAATACATGTGGACAAAAGAAGGAGCTCTTTCAAATTTTCCAAGCAATATTAGTGATCAGCGACCCCGAAGACATACTCAGTGACAAATACTAGGTTATTTGGTACGTTTATTTTATTACTACACTTATTATCATTCGATTACCAGAGGTTTTCTTTACAAGCTGACAGCATTTTGATCCGCTATATTTGAAAAAATAAGAATAACAAAACACTTATGATCCACTCCAAGAGTGAGAAGCAATACTGATGGACAAGAAAAAAGGTGCTTTTTTAAATTTTGCTAGAAATATTACTAAAAATTACTTAATTTTGCTCACTCAAGACGTCATATTGGATTTCGCGGGTATAATTTGCCTAGTTGGACTATGAATTCATAATCAGCGAACCAAAAAACATATTTGTTGGTAAATTTCACATAATTAGGAACCTTTTTTTCATTATTATACTCCATATAATTTGATCAACTGAAATGTTTACACGTTACCGACGCCATTTTGCATCCGCCATATTGAATTTCTCAAAAGGCCCATCGGGTTTCAAAAGTACACATCAATACGAGTTTTTTAAGCCCCCGTTCGTTTACCTACTGTGCGCCAAATTTTGGTCTCATGGGTGGCACGGTTGACGTGGAACTCACATATATATATATATATATATATATATATATATATATATATATATATATATATATATATATATATATATATATATATATATATATACATATATATATATATATATATATATATATATATATATATATATATATATATATATATATATATATATATGTATATATATATATATATATATATATATATATATATATATATATATATATATATATATATATATATATATATATATATATATATATATATATATATATATATATATATATATATATATATATATATATATATATATATATATATATATATATATATATATATATATATATATATATATATATATATATATATATATATATATATATATATATATATATATATATATATATATATATATATATATATACATATATATATACATATATATATATATATATATATATATATATATATATATATATATATATATATACATATATATATATATATATATATATATATATATATATATATATATATATATATATATGTATTAGGTTGTCGAAGAAGTATTGAGACCTTTTCTCGTTAGAGAGCTTTAGTGTCACATATCGCATGTAATATATTATGACATTAGAACTATATTTTAGTTTAGAGTTTTTAAGTTTATTTTAGTCCCTCTTTAACTAGAAATTTAGAAACAAACTTAAAAATACGACTATTTATCGAACACTAAGATATACGTGACAGCATAGTACGAACATATATTTCACCTACCTTACATGTATTTTATATACGTTTCAAATAAATGCATAGGACATGACTTTATAAAATATACATTCTAAAAGAAATATAAAATTGCATATATGAGTTTTCCCTTGCTAGCTGTATATTATTACTATAAATGATGTTTATGACCTGATTGAAAGAAGAGAAGATTGTTTCGTTTACGTGTTTAAGACTATTTGGTCCTCATTAGTAGTATGTATCTAAGTGATCTGACACAAAGGGTGTGTTTTTACAGACCCTGCCTGTACGCCTAAGGACTTCTTAGTTTGTTATTTTTTGATTTAAAATATTTGCGGCATGCAATCCTACAGATTCATTTTAAAGGCATGCATTTCCTTTTCTGGCTTTGTATTAAGAATGCAGCCTTCGCTTCTACATTGCAGGATGGAAAACACGTAACATCGGGTCATACAAACTCTAAGTTTTTAACTTACGTTGATTTCGTAAAGACCTTTTCCATATTTACGAATACTTTCCCTGCTTGCCAAATCCTCAGTTCCTCCTCCCCCTCAGGTTCTTTTTTAGGGACACACTGGGTTAATATGACTAAGATTTTTGAGTGTTTGAACATGTTCGACAGTATTTCCTTTAATTGTAAGATGAGCATGAGTAATCATTTTTGTATTATTTATGAGAAGACTAAAATTTTCACTATATTAGGCTACGCTGTTTATTATTTTCCATTTCTAATTTTATTTATTACTAAAAATTGCCTCTGGTGAAGCTTATTTCATTTCAATTTTGGTAGTTTGTTACCAATAGAGATTTGAGATTATGCGTATTTTTCTTTGTTTATCCCTGCCGCTCTGAGATTTTATCTCATTTTGTAATGTTTGACGCAATCAAAATCTTTCTTATAATCAATAAAGCTGGCAAATATATTATTACCATTCATGTCCTTGGATCTTTGAGCTAATGCATTCAAGGAAAACAACGATTCACGAGTACTAAATCTATTTCGGAACCCGACTTTATTTCGTTTCGTGTAGCGTTAAAAAATGGATGGATGTCGTCTGGCGTTGTCATGGTGAAAGATGACACCCTTTCTGTCGACTAATTTTGGCTGATTTTTTTTCATTCGCTTGCTTATGTCAATTGCTGACATTAGAGTGCAGAATCAATCATTAGATCAGGCTGCAGCAGCTCATAATGCACAGTTCTCTTCCAATCCCACCAAACATACAGCATCACCGTTTTCAGCATCAATCCGGGCTTTGCCATCACTTATGAGCTTCATCCTTTTTCAACTACGTTCTTTTTCGATCATTATTTTCATACGTGACCCACTTTTCATCGCTGATAATCAACCGCTTCAGAAATAACTTACATTTCTGGTCTCAGATGGAAATTCGATTGAGTAAATTTTTAGCGTCAAATCATGTGGTACCCAGACATAGAGCTTGTTTTTGTAACCAGTTCGCCAAATGGTTTAAAACTGTTTGGTAATGGATATTTAGTTCCTTGTTGATGCCACAGCTACTTACATACCGATCTTGGTCAACTTTTGCCACAATTCTATCCATTTTTTCTGTCATTGGTTGACCAGTGCGAGAAGCATCTTTGACATCGAAATTTCCAACAGCGACTGAACTATCTTTTGGTCGTTGCTGTTGATAATATATCTTGACCATAATTCCTTTATCGAAATGCAATTGTACAAGGTAACTAACTTTTGCAGAACTTTTACTCATCTTCAAGGCGCCCTAAGTTAAGTCTGAATAAACGAATTGCAACAGTTTTTCCACGTCTACTACTATCAAATGTCAGCTTACAACTGGCGCTAAGTGTGACCCTATGCGACTTATATTAGCTGAGATTTGGGATACTGACTGACTGAAACTACCTGACGAGAAAAAGGCTGAATACTTTCTCGACAACCTAATATTTCTTTTCTTTTTTCTTTTTTCTTTTTCTTTTTCTTTTTCTTTTTCTTTTTCTTTTTCTTTTTCTTTTTCTTTTTCTTTTTCTTTTTCTTTTTCTTTTTCTTTTTCTTTTTCTTTTTCTTTTTCTTTTTCTTTTTCTTTTTCTTTTTTTTTTCTTTTTCTTTTTCTTTTTCCTTCCTTTATTGCCATCAAAATTACATAACGTAAAAAAGCAACGTCACAAAAAAAATAGAATATATGCATATAGCCAACAAAATATAAGACACCGTACAGAGGACAAAATTTATTGATAACTAAAACTATTGATCAAAATTAAAAGAATAGAAACATTCTGAGAGAGCAAACCTTTTTGCTTCCCTTTTGAATCTCTTAATCCCCTCAATGGTCCTGATCTCCAATGGGAGAAGCCGATATGCATTTAAAATATGGCCCATTTTCAAAGAAAGAAGTAGCATGGTAGGGCGCTCGTAATTCGTTTCTACCTCTAGTCGTGATTGCCATATCTGGAGCATATTCATTCCTATTTGTCAAGAAAAATGATGGATTCTTCCTAACAAAGGTGACCAAAGCCATGAAGTAGAGACCCGGGACCGTAAGTAACCCCATTTCAATAAAGTATGGTCGACACGACGTTAGAGGATGTAAATGACGCATGCATCTCACAATTCTCTTTTGTGCCCTAAAGATATCCCTAGCAAATCTTGAAGATCCCCAGAAAGAAATCCCAGAGTTTAATTGGGATTGGACATAAGCAAAATAGAAAAGTTGTATGCTATTTGATGATACAATATATCTAAGTCTTCTAATAACAGCACACACACTATTGAGCTTAGACCGAAGTTTCACTGCATGTATTTCCCAACAAATACTTGAGTCAATATTAACCCCCAAAAATTTTATCGTCTCTATATTAGGTATTGACTTTAATTCATGTAATCTGAATCACAGAAAATCATAGGCAACCATCAGTGTCGACTACAAAGCGTTGCTTTGCAAAACATTGTGGAGCATTTGGGGGTATATAGAAGTTACGGTTGATTACAAGGTAGTAAAACCTAGAAAAACAATCAGGTCCGAACGTTTATTCGCTCGCATCGAATCGCGTGTGTATAATAAAATAATAAGAGTCGGCTGCATGTGGCTTTAGCTGTGAAAGAGAAAACGATGAATGTTGAATGGAAGATTCTCCCACACCTAGAATTATCCCCAGACCTGACACCATTTGACTTTCACCCGTATGGCCCGATGCAGCACGCTATGGAAGATACCCATTTCGGTAACTATGAACCAGTCGAAAAATTGGTTGCTAAGTGGATAGCTTCAAAGGATAGAGACTTCTATTGCCATGGCAAAGTAGAAAACCTTCCAGGTGCAAATATTTTGACTAGAAACTGAACTAATTTGGTTTTTGTATGTGAAGGCCCGTGGCTCCGTGGCGTTGTAACTTGTTTGCAGTGCAGAAGGTCTCTGGTTTCAATTCCGGCAGGTCGGTACGCTTTATTTATTTATTTTTTTAAGTATATTTGGCCTGGCCACGTACATAGGTAGCAATTGTTTGCACAAATGCCATAACGTCCATGGCAGCACTACCGCGTTATCTAAAAGGTGCTGTGAAATAGAAAAGTGCATGTTTCAGCACTTGGACAACGTTGCCGGGTATTACGATAGTCAGGCGGAGAAGTGAACCATAATAAAAAAATGTATAAAAATCGTAGAAAATAGCGGGTATTTCAATTAATACGCCTCTGTATAGAAGTCGGCAAACCTTCATAATATTTTTTCCATAATATATGAAACAATATTTCAAAACGAGATATGAGTTCTCGAAGAAGAAATATATTGAAAATACAATAAAGGCTGACATATAATTCATAGCTATTAAATGGTAGCTGCCAGGTGAAATACTAGTTATGGATGTAAAATAAATTGACTGATATACGTATATACGTATTTCTATCTCTGGCAATCTTAAATCACTTTAATTGCTGCCATTTATATAATAAATGTGTTTTCTAGTTGAAATCGTCATTTTACAGGTCATATTCATAATTAAAGAATGCCCATAGAATGTTCCTGTTTCATTATAGCGATTGTTGATGTATATTATGTAAGGTGAACAAGAAAAAGTTTAATTTTACAATGCTTATGGTAAAAAATCAAGTAATATATTAAATATATGAACTGTTACGTTTCCGGCAGACTTCTAAGGGAGCGACAAAACTGCTTATTACTGCTTGACATGTCTTTACCGTTATCGCTGTCATTTCTTGTCGAATATTTTCATTTCATTGTGCCAAGAAGTAGCAGTGGTTACTCTAAAACTTAGTTATACACGGAGATCCACACCTAGATACATATGTACGTACATATATCCCAAGCTGCTGCGTACTTACATTAAAACACAATCACACATTTAACCGGTCCCGGAAATTGGTTGACGGGATCGACTGCTAATGAGTCGCTTAAATATGTAGTGTTGTCAGACCTTTAAAAATTAAGAAAAAAACTTCTGTTTTACCTCCCTTCTCAATCTCATTATAAGTGTAATCTAATGAAATACGAAGTTGAGGCTAATAGAAAAGATAATAAATAACATTATATTTATAAATAACAAAGGAATATTTTCTGTATTTGTATTTTAATAAGGTATACATGACCATGTATAACCAACCAGCTACTAAAACTAATAAATATAAATTACAACACCGGTATATATCAAATATATCCAAAGCAGATTTTACTACGAGACAGCAGGTGACTGTTTCCTTTTCTTAGCGGTGTTGCATTGAAGTGGATTAAGGCAATCTCTTTCATAAGACAAGGTTGCCATTTTTTCTACTGATTTCTATTTGTATTTACCGTACAAACATAGTTTGTTTCCCTCTGGCTATAAAATGTTTTTAATATATATATATATATATATATATATATATATATATATATATATATATATATATATATATATATATATATATATATAGATCTACGTGGAATTGTATATTACTATCTCTATATAAAAATATATACGTAACTTAATTTTGATATACAAAAATATTCTACAGCTAATATGTATTATACTATTTGATTTTATTGCAATTATCATTCTTTTTTTTCAAAATCAAGATTACAATTTTTTAATAGGTAAACTGCTTTATATGTATTATTAGCTAAACATTCCATATATTTTTTTTTTAATTTCATTCACTTTAACTGTAATCCGAGGTTTTTATGTTTTTAACGCTCCAGGCGCTCTACTATATATAAAGTTTTATAAAAATATTTTGACACATTGAAATAAATGATTTCTTGGGAGAAGTAAAGAAACATTAACTTTTTTTTTCTTTGCTCTATTCGAGCATATTTAAAATTTGGAGAAAGTCCGGTTTACCTGCCGCTTGTAATTATATGTTGCTAAACACACGTATTTTTACTTAAAGAAACATGCATGTTACTTGAGACAATGAATTTATAGTTTTTACTATTTTATTTTTAATCAACGAAAAACTACCGAAACCCATAGGTACATCGTAACAAACAACAGCAGTTTAAAATCGGAAGAAAGCTGTCCTTCTCAATGTTATCATCTCATGAAACTGATCGGATTGAATCATTCCTATTCTTATCTCCACGAATAAATAGCCCTAAAGGTACCTCGTGTTATCGTAGATGAAACGTCGGAAAGTTATTCCGACTTCATGTGATCTAATTCCAAGTTTAGTTTAACCAAAACACACAAAAAGTAACATGACAGTGCGCTTAAATGCAATACCCCAGCTACCATATTATTCTGACGTTCGTGTAGCGTAACTAGAGCCACAGCTTGCTTTACAGCCCAGTAAGTTTGGATGAAAAATTTCTATTTAGACATTTAACCTTTCTAAACACTCGACTTCAAGTATAGGTTGTTTATACTGAAACTTTTTGTATGCAGTAAAAGATGAAATTCCTTTAAATAATTTTGACATAAAATAACAATATTGGGACAGGTTAGGTTATTATCGTAATCAGAGCCCGTTGTTTTTGACGTGTCTATTTACTTTAAGCATTGGAGTACATGCTAAAAACTATAAAACTTTAGAATCAATTTTATCATTAATTTTAGAGAAGCGTCATTTATCTTTAATTTTCTTCAGTTGCTCTTCTTGAGCTGATCTTCGGAAATTAAAACATAATCTAGAATAAAAATAGTATTTCGTCGGTGTTTTCTTCCCCAAGTAAAATAATCCTTTTTGTTTTGAAGTTTCTCCTAATTAACTGAAATATTTTAAAGGGGTTCGTTATATTGTACGATTTTCCGTCGGATTGGACGAATTAAAAAAGTCCTCTTGTCTCGTGGAGAATATTTTTTTTTATTGTATTCATTAATTTAGAAACGTTATTTGTGCGTACTGTGCATTTTTCAAGTAGTGTGTGGTGTGTGCTCGTCACAATGGAGTTATTCGACTAATATAGACTGCATAGGCGAAAATTTATGAAGAGTAGTAGGAAAAACTCGCATTTAGCATCGGAAAATGAAAGGGAAAACTGATTAAACAGTTTCTGTTAATGAGATTTCATTGTTTATTTTATTTTAAAAAAGATGTGTATATACAACTTATTTTTTAATTTAAATTACTACTACTGAATCTACGCTAATGGCTAAAGTGCTTTATTTAATGCCTGGTATTGTGCTCAAAAATATATGTTATATGATTCAGTGGAGGGGAGAATGGCGACGAAACGGATCTCCGACTAGCAGGCAGTAGCAAAACCGTGCTGTGGCTTAGTTGGTTAAAGCGCAGTGGCGGATATAGGGACTTTTTTTAACTCTTGCGCTTGTGGCATTATGTTCTTCATATATTTTTCTGTTTCTTTCTGTTTTCAGCAACCTTAAACTCATGATATTTCCTGTCAGTTTTAACTTATTTCAGTAGGATTACGTAATCGTTAATGTATATTCTACGAACTGACGAAACAGTAAAATGGCGTGATGTAGATGAAATGGAAAGCTGGTTCTCGAAGGTGAGAGGGAAGGCAACGAAACAGATCTCCGACTAACTGGCTGCAGTGGTGCGAATTAAAACCCAGAGGCCGTATATCCTTAGATAGTGGGTTCGATTCCAACCGGGACAGAGAAACTTTTAGGCCCTTTTACAGTGAGTCCATTCAGAGTTAAACGGTACATCTTTCTCTTAATATTGTTTATCCTTATTGTATCATAAAAATATTATTATGTGTAATGTAGAAGTTGAGACTTGATGGTAGAACATAAATTTCCCAAATTGGACCAAGTATTTAAAAAAAAGGCTAGGCCAATCCCTTAAAAATCTTGAAAAATATTTTATTTTTCAATTTAATGTTCCTTATTTATTTCAGAAACCACTTAAAACGTAATTAACAAAAAAAAAACAGCATTTTGTCGTGGATTATACCGGGATTGGAGAGGAACGTTCCAAATGGAAAATTTAATATAATGCTATATTAAATATTATATATAGAGAAATGCTGCTCCTACGAATTTCTCTCCCGAGAAATTAATTTCTCCGTAATCCAAGACGGGCAGTAATTAAGTGCGAGACAGGGTTGGATTAATTGGATTTTCTGTGCTCGTCGTTTTAGTTGAATTTGGATTTGTCGAAATTGGAATGAGGCAACTATGCAAATGTACATGTGCAGAAATTGGGAAGTTTTAGAAGTTAAGAATGAATTTATGGGCACAATACACTCTCTGCAAATCCCTAAATTGTTACACGAGAGGAACGTGTGTAAACATAGTGATTTTCATCGAGACGTTCATTACAGATTATAGTTGGGGGGGAAAACAGTATCCGATATGATTATTTTAAATTATTAAAATAATTCATATAAATGGATTATATATATATATATATATATATATATTTATATATATATATATATATATATATATATATATATATATAGTGTGTTATGAAAACCGTTTTTTTATATTGAAATGGGTGACTGCTGGAGTCACACTCAATACTTATTTTTAATAAAATTAAACATACAAAAGCAATGCACTACGTAAATTTAAAAAAAAATCCTTGCGATGCCCTTGTCACAGCTGTCTGATCATGACTAAGAGAGAGCGTGAATTTTTAATGCGGTTTAAAGGGAAATGACATACTGCTATCGACGACAATCTAATCTTCAAATTTCTTTGGTATTAAGAAAAAAATGTGTTTTTGTAAAATATTGCAAATTGGTAATACAAAAAGTTTTTTAAGTGTTTTATTGATGTTGGCAAAGTTTAGTGACAATTAATTTTGATGACAGTTTGCTTAATTGACCAGAATTATTCTTGTGTGTTCATAATCTATATCTAATATGTTTAATGCATTTTTTGCTAGGAAAATATCTTGTTTTACTTATTTTAAACTATACATATAATGTTTCAAAGTCCTTTAATTGCACTGATAAAATAAATATAATACAGTACGTCTAAATGTCATTTTTCAAGCAGTTGGGGCTTTGATTTTAGATGAGTTTGTAACCTCTTTAAATTAGTTTTACTTGTTATTATCGGAGTATTTTCATATCACCCTATATATATATACATATATATATATATATATATATATATATATATATATATATATATATATATATGTACATATATATATATATATATATATATATATATATATATATATATATATATATATATATATATATATGTACATATATATATATATATATATATATATATATATATATATATATATATATATATATATATATACATATATATATGTATATATATATATATATATATATATATATATATATATATATATATATATATATATATATATATAGTCAAGTCAGTCATCGACAGCAAATTGAGAGTTTTTCAGCTTTGTCTCACCAGTAGATTTTATCGGGGACTGATTGATACTGGCTCCGCTTCCTCTTGGCTACCATGTACGGTCTTGACATTGTTCAGTAGGATCGAGTTTTCTACAACAATCTCTCTACTTAAATACGGCAAGACCGTACATGGTAGCCCAGATTAGGCTAAGCTAGCGCCAACTAATCACCATCGCAATTTGCGGCAATCTCAGCGTAAATAGGTTGTACAGCTCAGAAACTCTTAGTTTATCGTTTTGCTACTGACCAGCAAGTATCGATAATGTCAAATAAGACTTAGATGTATTCCTGGATCTTCCATAACACACATTTCTTCGTCCATGAATCACGCACTAACATTTGTAGTCTGTACAGAATTAAAATAGGTGTTTTATTCAAATTTCACCTAATAATCAGCTGTTTTACTGTTTAATACATTTTTAGCTTGATATATAACCCAAAATCTGATTTTATTGACGGTTATATGAGTAAGGGTACCAGTTTTGTCGTTAATATATTGGGCGTTACGGAAGGGCCTTTCTCAACGCTGCCATTAATTTACCTTATTTTAAAGAATTTTTTAGAATATTACCGATTATGTCGTGTTGCTGGTTCTGAATTGAACGGCTGAAAGTAGCGATGTTGTTTAATGCAACGTGGAAGGCTGGCTTATAAGAAAGAATGGTGTGTGAACTTAGGTGTTCTTTTCTTATGTACTTTTGAAGCGACAAATGGTAAAAAAACAGAAGACTCAAGAAATTCTAGAATTATACATGAAGTCACTCGTATCAAGATAATTTTGGAGTGCTTTCTATTCTAGTTTATTGTTGGCGTCGATCGGATGGGAATTAATAATTTGGGAGTTGGAAAAATTAACTACATTGTAAATTTAAAAAATTAAAGCAACCTTCTCCTAATGAAATTTTATACTACAGTCTCTCAAGTAAGAATATGACCGCTCGTATTCTTGAAAAAAATGTGTTTCGAAAACATTTTCGCTGTCTCATGAGACACATTCAAACCCTATTTTCTTAATTTTGCCGCTCCTTGACGCGTCAATTTCGGGTCCCGTGAAAACAAAAACACGATTCATTTTTCTTCACTTCTTCACAAACGACGCTGAGTTTTTAATGTATTTAGCGGCCGCAGAATGTGTCATTTTAGGCTCGTTTGGATGAGAACAAAGAAAGACTGCCTCGAACCGACACGCAAACAAATGACTCATTTTTGATTTTATGTGATTTCAACGAAAGTTCAGAATCGACTAATACTCTTACTAAAATGCGTCGTAGATAAGGGTTCCCTCAATCGATTTTTTGTTGAACCGCTAGAATCGCATCTACCAAATCAATTATCGCAGACACGTTCTTACTTGACAGACTATACATCCTGTAATTCATTGAATTTGCTTTTAAAAAATTACAGGAGAAAGGTAAAGTAGGCATTTTCATTTTCTTAAGAAAGACTTTTTTAGTCACTTCCGATAATATTTACTGTAGTTTTACTAAAAGTTTAATAGGAACTGTGCTTTTCTTTCTAGAAAAGAGTTGATTATTAGTTCGGTTATTTTGGTGTTAGTTTTCTCTTTTAAGGTTATTTTTTTGAACGATTACCATTTTTTTATAGTTTGGTCCCATTATTGTTGACTACACCTGCGTTTCCTGACTTAGAATAACCACTGGACAACCAGAGCTTGGCAGTAGTGACTAGCTAAGCAGAAATTGTTTGTTTTTTTTTTACTTACCATATATAACAACTTACTTCCCTTTAATTCTAGAAGATTAATAAGTTTCAATTTATAATTTCTTACTCTAAGAATGTTAAACTCTAATATCGTTATGAACGCCTGGAATTATTATTTCTTCCCCACCCGTAGTATAATTAGTAAATATTCTTGTTGTTATAATCATGTTTTCTCCCAAGTAATAGTTCTTAGTCTTGGACAGTCAGTTACTCCTAATCTCAATGAAACTCGATTTAAAGGACATCCGATTATTGTTGGCGGTATGATACAACCGGTGGCGTCCCTTAGTGTGTAGTTAATTTAACGAAGAATTATTATAGGAGGCAGTACGGAACTTTGGTCTATACCAGCGTTGACGTTAAAAGTTTCGAAAAAATTGCGCCCTCAAAGAAAAATAAATCATACCAAAAAATATATAAAGGCAATATTCCAAAGTGTTTTTCTATATATATATATATATATATATATATATATATATATATATATATATATACATATATATATATATATATGTATATATATATATATATATATATATATATATATATACTCGTGTGTATATATATATATATATATATATATATATATATATATATATATATATATATATATATATATTCGTTCGTCTAACAATGAATTTGCACGACGTTTCGCCAAAATCTCATTTGGCATTTTCAAGTGCTCCAGCTGCTGCTGCTCGGACGATCACTTCCAACCCCCCCCCCGCCCACCTACAATCTGTATTCATTGTTAGACGAACGGACTAAAACTCGGAATTTTAATGTATTACATTCCACCATCCGTAAAAACCTCGGTAGTAACATATATATATATATATATATATATATATATATATATATATATATATATATATATATATATATATATATATATATATACACCATTCTTCACGTGCAAATGTTAAGAAATTTAACCTTGTATTTTTTAAAAATTTTATTTTTTTCGTGTATCATTCTTTCTAAGTCCGGTCCATTTTATTTTATTGAAATCCCAAGAATTCACCATTGACAGTTTACGCCACCGCGGCCGAGACATTCTTCATTAATTAGGATCAATTGCATTCTTCATTTTCTTGCCCCCTTGGCCAGGAATCCTATTCACTCGTTTTCTCGCCTTTTTGGGCGATCGGATGGTCGTTTATGGGCCATGGGACATTCCTTAAATAATTTATATTGTTATATTATTGTACACTGATTTTTCAGACGTTAAAAAACACCGTTATGAGTTTCGCGTCTAGGTCCTCTTTTATTTCAAGGCACACTGGTAAGCACATTTAAAGAAGTCAAGGGCATATACCTAGTCATCTGGGTCAAAAAATTCGATTTTTGGATTTTTACATTTCTTTTCGTATATCTTAAGAATATTTTCTGTAAGTTTAAAAGAAGTGCTGTTGCGTAGAGTTTCCGGAGCAAGTAGCGAGCAGCAGCTCTCGGGTCAGCCTTCGCTCACTTTGACTCGATTTTAATGTATTTTACACTTTTTCTTTCATAATATAATACAAAGAGATTCTTCAATTGTCCTTCTTAGGCTGCTCCCTGATTCGTCGGTGCGGTATCGTTTTTCTCGGTGTGCCTGACTTACGTGAGATGCGCGGGCGCGGAGCAAGTCAGGTAGATTTCATCGAAATATACGCGTTCGGCATGTTTTCGTTTCCGAATCGGTACCGAGCACACCGAGAAAAACGATACCGCACCGACAAATCAGGGAGCGACCTTAAAATGGAAAAGGCATTTACATCTGCTATTCTAAGATTTTATATTCGAAACTGAGAGATTGTACAGTGCTGTGGTACAGTCCGGTCGTAGCATTTGAGTCGTAACAGTTATTAAAGTTAAATATGACAGATATGGGAGTTCATTGTGACCTAAATGCACATGACTACCTAGCTAAAGTGGACGGAGAACGAGTTGACTTGGCCGAGCGACAAAAGAAGCTAGAATGCGTTATAGAAAAGAACGAATTAGTATTCTGGAAACTTCAATAGTTGATGAAGTTTCAACATTTACAAGTAAGAATTTATTTTTGTGTTACTGTTTTTTTAACCTGATTTTTCAAACCTAAAACTTCAAACGCGTTTTTCTCGAAACTTCTTTTTCTTGAAAACCGCTCGGCGGTTGCAAGATATCTCAAGAATTACTCAACCGATTCTGATGACATTTGGTACATATTTTCTATATATATATTGCTTGTCTTTGAATCAAGAAATTTTGAACTTATCAAGAACTTTGTTGTGAATTAGCAAAAATGTAAAACGCGGTAACGTCATTTTTTCGCTTTTTTGTTTGAACCAATGCCATTTTTCATATATTAAGAAAAATCTTTGTGTGATTCGTACCCAGGTCCTCTGGCATTCCCAGAAACACTATTTAATATAACGCCTTATAGAGCAAACATTAAATATTTATTACTTTGGCGATCAATATTGGTGTATGAAATGTTATTTAAAAAAACTGATAATTTCATAACTATTATAAAAAAAAAACAGTAATCGTTATATACTTTATTGTATAGGCGCATCACTATATTTCACTTATTTTCTGTATATTGACTGTACCAGTTTTCTTTAAATTTTCGTAGAAGGGCTCATTCATATGAAATACCCTGTCCCTCGTTTTTCAATTAAGAAATTAAGGAGATCTCGCTAATTCTCGCCTTAAATCGTCGAGCCGATCGCTGGAATATTGGTACCGATTAAGGCCGAAAGAGGGCGTGGAATCTTTCACAGCAAAAAATTGACCGTAATAATTTAATTTTTTTTTTTTACTTTTTCTTTATTTTTCGAGCAACTTCTTCGCGACTTAGGCAGTGTAATTAAAAAAGTTACGGCTACTGTCGCTTGTGTGTGTGTGCTGCGTAAGCTCGTTTTGTTTTAACGCTTTTAATTGTTGCTGTTTTTATTTTATGATGCTGTTTGCTTTATTGATTGTTCCTTTTTATTTGCAGGTAAGTTGCTGTTTGGTTACTATATATAGAGAAGATGAAAATAGTTCTGCTTGTGGGTAAGTCAATGAGAGAAACTAGTCCGGGATTGTGTCAGGTTTATATTTATGTTTATAAGGCATTCTCTGCTGAAATGTGGGATATCTGTTGAAAATGGCACTCCTTTACCTAACTAAAAACTGGAGTATTGCCAAGGTACAATGCCTACGCGGCACGGTGAGACGAAGTCCCACTGTGCAACTCAAATTTCCGGCTGCCTGGTAACTTTTAAGATACTGCAATAATTTTTCTTTTTAAAAACTTGCCAGGCATAGCTGGTTAACTTGTACCTGCAACTTTTTTATGTTTTTTTTTTTGTAGTTTTCGTTGAAAGATGAAAAAGGTCTCTATTTTTTAAATAATACTCTTTTGGGCGGTGAACTTTTTACTGTGTACATTTAAATCTCGATAATTATATGTTTCTGGGGTCGCTAATTACTGTAAAAATAGTCATTGTAGTGAGAATTTTTAGGGTTTTAAGCTGTTGGCCAATTTCAGTTATTTTTATCTTTTTTTAATAGTTTTTTCAGTTGATGACGAAAGAACGAGGAATTTCTTCAATAATATGTGTGTATATATATATATATATATATATATATATATATATATATATATATATATATATATATATATATATATATATATATATATGGGTTTTTATGGAATTCACTACATACAGTCCCTGGCCAAATTATTAGACGCACTGCAAGATTTCATGTAAAATATTAATTACCGAGTGATATTGTACCGTTTTATTATTTTAAATTGATTTGTTTTTTATTTTTATATTATCCAATCAATTACCTATTTATTTGACATAAATAAAACAGCATTAATTTAGAAAAGCATAAGTTTATTAAGTTTTAAAGAAAAGTGAAATTAATATTAGTAAAAGTCAATATTTAGTTGAGCCACCTTTAGCCGCTATCAAAGCTTTAATTCTGCGCGGCATGCTATCAATGCAAGATTGTACTGTCTCCTGCATTTGAGGATGATGATTCCACACATGAATAATCTTTTCTAGGAGCTGGGTTTTGTTAGTAATCACATCTTTAGCCACTTCTCTTTTCATCAGCTCCCACACATTTTCAATGGGGTTCATATCAGGGCTATTACCCGGCCAATCCAACAGAGGGATATTTTTTTCTGCCAAAAAAGCTTTAACAGACCGAGCAGTGTGGCAGGGAGCTCCATCTTGCATGAAAGTGAATGGTTCCCCATTTGGAAACCATTCTCTGAGCTGCGGAATCAACCGATTTTGTAATACTTCTTTGTACTGATCTTGCCTCATTATTCCTTTGACGACGTACAGACGTCCAGTGCCCATGCCGCTGATGACTGACCAAATCATCACTTTGGTGGGATGTTTAACCATCGGGACGACACAATCAGGATGAAACTTTTCTCCATGACGACGACGCACATACTGAGCTTTATTCTGCAAAATTTCGAATGTGCTTTCGTCACTGAAGCAGACCTGTCAAAAATAGGAAAAATATATAAACTTCCATGTTTATTTGCTTTATTTAACTGAAAATGATAATAATGTATCAATTATTGATTAAATTGCTGTATCTTACCGATCTCCAGAAGTCCACATCTTTGTCTTGCCATTGTTTGGCCCACTTCAGGCGCTTTGCTTTCATTGCAGCTGTTAACTTGGGCTTCCTGGCGGGGCGACAGGCCTTAAAATCTAATTCTTTCAATTTTCTTCGAACAGTGCGCTCAGAAGCATTTACGCTAGCATCCTGGAGTTGTGATTTTATTACCTTTGTGGTAGCAAATCTGTTTTCTACACAAATTTTCTTCAAACATCTCTCTGACCGTGGAGTGTAAATTGGTTTTCTACCGCATCTTTTCTTTCTTTTCGGGCTTAATTCCTTCCCTGACTCAATTTTCTTTTTTATGCGTCGTACACTAGCTTCAGAAACCTCCAATCTTCGTGATATTTCTCGGTTTGTAAATGTTTTCGCAATCACAAGGGCCTTCACTTCAGCTTTTTTACGTGGTGAAAGATCGCCTTTTCTACCCATAATGAAAATAGTCCAATTACTTTTTTAAAACACTGCATACAAAATAAACTAATAACTGAGTAGTATAAAACTGTTAAACAAACAATCACAGTCCATAAAGCCACAGAAACACGTCCGTACCTGACTCGATTCCGATCGCGACTGATACAGGTTTGTACTTCTTTACGTTCATGTATCACTTTGTCAACACAGTGTTGCCATATGTTAAAAATAAATACAAATATGTAGTCTACAACAATTCTTTTAAATAAAAATCAATAATATTTTAGTTTAAATATACCATTATTGCATAAAAACTCTTAAGAAACATAAAATTACTAAAAAAAATACAGTGCGTCTAATAATTTGGCCAGGGACTGTATATATATATATATATATATATATATATATATATATATATATATATATATATATATATATATTTATATATATATATATATATATATATATATATATATATATATATATATATATTTATATATATATATTATATATATATATATATATATATATATATATATATATATATATATATATATATATATATTTATATATATATTTTATATATATATATATATATATATATATATATATATATATATATATATATATATATATATATATATATATATATAGTTGAACTAGAAATTCCCCGTTTTTCTCTTTATCGGCGGAAAAAACTATAAAAAAAAAACAGCGGAAAATAACCAAAATTGACCAATAACTTAAAATTCTCAAAATTTTTGCTAAAATGACTATTTTTACAGGACTCAGCGACCTCAAAAACATATACTATCCTAAGCAAATTATCGAGATTTCAATGTACACAGTAAAAAGTTTAAGTTTATAATGAAAATAGTCCAATTACTTTTTTAAAACACTGCATACAAAATAAACTAATAACTGAGTAGTATAAAACTGTTAAACAAACAATCACAGTCCATAAAGCCACAGAAACACGTCCGTACCTGACTCGATTCCGATCGCGACTGATACAGGTTTGTACTTCTTTACGTTCATGTATCACTTTGTCAACACAGTGTTGCCATATGTTAAAAATAAATACAAATATGTAGTCTACAACAATTCTTTTAAATAAAAATCAATAATATTGTAGTTTAAATATACCATTATTGCATAAAAACTCTTAAGAAACATAAAATTACTAAAAAAAATACAGTGCGTCTAATAATTTGGCCAGGGACTGTATATATATATATATATATATATATATATATATATATATATATATATATATATATATATATATATTTATATATATATATATATATATATATATATATATATATATATATATATTTATATATATATATTTATAATATATATATATATATATATATATATTATATATATATATATATATATATATATATATATATATATATATATATAGTTGAACTAGAAATTCCCCGTTTTCTCTTTATCGGCGGAAAAAACTATAAAAAAAAACAGCGGAAAATAACCAAAATTGACCAATAACTTAAAATTCTCAAAATTTTTGCTAAAATGACTATTTTTACAGGACTCAGCGACCTCAAAAACATATACTATCCTAAGCAAATTATCGATATTTCAATGTACACAGTAAAAAGTTTTCGCCCCAAAAGAGTATTATTTCAAAAAAAGAGACTTCAGCCAAATTTACAAAAAAGCGGATGCAAATTGAAGCGCTATGTCTGACGAGTATTTTAAAAAAAGATTTAATACAATATCTTAAAAATTGAAAGGCAGCTGAATTTTGAGTTGCACAATGGACCTTCGTTCCACCGTACGAGGTGTGAAGTCACACTGTCGGTTGAGCACTAGCGCCGAAATTTTTAACCTGAATAAATTAATACACCAAACGTGTGCAAAAAAAGTATTGAGCATTTTAAAGTTAAAATCGAGTCAATTCAACCAACCAAAACCAAATATGTGCCATTTTGTTCAACGACCTTCTACCATTTTTTAGGCAATACCATAATCGCGTTAGTATAGAAATTCTGTGGTTTCTGGACAAAAAATTATGACAAGTGATTTTTACAGACCTCTTTCCAAACTAACTTTACGCCATTCAGGGAGTTCTGCAGAGACTGAAACTGATGGTAATCTGACGGTACAAGGTCCGGGCTATACGGTGGATACATTAAAACTTCCCAGCCTAGCTCTCCGAATTTTTGCCGTCCTCAAAAATGTGCGGTCTGGCGTTGTTATGGTGGAAGACGCATCATTTCTTTTGATTAGTTCCGCCAATTTTTTTTAATCGCTTGCTTCAGTCTTGTCCATCGTTTGGCCAGACTGCAATAGTTCATGATGCACGATTTCCTTTCAGTTCCACCAGACACAGAACATCACTTTTTTTGGCGTCAATCCGGGATTTACCATCGTTTATGAAACTTCATCCTTTATATATATATATATATATATATATATATATATATATATATATATATATATATGTAATTATGATGATTGATGTATCTAGTTAGTTAAGTTAATGATTGTTGTCACTTTGCATATACAAGATACTCTTAGTCGGCAAGTTCTTCCCAAGTATCAATTATAGTTCGCTATTTGTCTGACCCATTGTTTCGTATTTTATTTTAGTTTTTTCTTGATGAAATCATAATATAATGACGTAATATTGAATTAACAACAATTGAATGTTAATTGTCTACAGTCCGCAAATCTGATACAAATCCCTATTCCGTATTAAAGTACGGTCGAGAAATTCACAACAAAAAATATTATATATATATATATATATATATATATATATATATATATATATATATATATATATATATATATATATATATTTATATATTTATTTATTTATTTGACATTTATCGTCCTTGAAAAATATAAAGAAAGAATGTATATCGGCCTTGGCGAACGAAGACCATGGCTCTTTGCTCTCGCGTTAAAAGTCCGGGCGTCAAAAGTTGTGGGCTACCCAGGCATGCCATCTTTAAATTATCAAACTAGAGCATGCATGTAGGTGAAAAGACGAATCGCAAACAACCGGTATCCACAGAAAAGTTATAAAAGACTACTGGCAATTTATGGATGTATGATATTTAAATCTCTCCTGCTAATACTGGATGCTCGCGATTTGTCTTTTCACCTAGGCGAGCTCTGATATAGAGCGAAACATGCATATCCTAGTTTGGTGTTTTATAGATGGCACGCCCTAATAGTCTATAGCTTTTGAGCGCCTGTATTTTTAATGCAATAGCAAAGAGCACTGATTTCGTCCACTAGTTCCGATATACATCTTTTCTTTATATATATGATTCTGTGCTTTTTTTTATTTCTTAGGATTTTCGTTCTACTTATTAAAACAACTTTGGTACAATTCACGTCACGCTATAAAAACAGTTTATATATATATTTTATATATATATATATATATATATATATATATATATATATATATATATACGAGTATATATATATATATATATATATATATATATATATATATATATATATATACGAGTATATATATATATATATATATATATATATATATATATATATATATATGTATATGTATATATATATATATATATATATATATATATATATATATATATATATATATATATATTATATATATATATATATATATAACTAATTTAAAATTATGTACGCTAATTATACTCAAATATTTGATTTGGTATATGGTACGTACCTAATAAACTCAGTATTTTTCATACACAGGTCGTTATTGATCGAAATATTGGATGTTTACTAGTTTGTAAAGGTGAGATTAAAATAAATTGTGCCTTTGGTTTTAAAAAAATAGATGGTTTTTATGTTGTTATTTTTTTTTAATTTCATGTGGATTATATTTTGATAAATATGGCTGAGACAGGCTATATTAGTTCTATCATTTACGACATCAGGATCCCGTCTTATTTCGATCATTTCCTTGATTTTTAGTTTTTGATAATTAGAGTCTCTATTTAAAATCTTTGTCGCTTTATAATTGAATTCATGTTTAGTGTCTTTGATGTGTTTGTTTAGTGCTGTGGAGACGTTTTGCGTATATTTGCGTCCGTTTAGTCGGTTTTGTAGTAATTGGCTCGTCATCCCTATATATTTTTTCGGGCATTCTGGACATGGAATGGAATAAATGCCATTTGATTGTTTCATTTTTGGTGTTTTGCTTTTTAGTTGTGGGAATAATGTACTTAATTTATTATGACTTTTTGTGGCATGTTTTGATATTATGTTTCTTTAAGGCGAATTGTATTCTTTCTGATAGTTTATTTATGTAGGGCAGTATTAAACGTTTTGTGATATCGTTTTTGGTCTAGTTTATTAATGTTTTTTTTTGAGTTGGTTGTACAATCTATAAGTTCTTTTTTCAAATATATGTTCTATGTGTTTTTCCTTGTAGCCATTGGATATTAAGACTTCTTTTACTTTTTTTAGGCATTCAGGTCTGTATATTGGGGATGTTAGTATTATGGCTCTATCCGTCAAACTTATTACGGCACTAGTTTTTTGTTTTTTTGAATGATTTGCATCGTTATTTAGATATCTACCAGACCATGTTGGTTTGGTGTACCATTTAATTTCTACTTTATTATTTTTCGTTGTTCCTATACAGTGTCATGTCAAGGAAGTTTAATTTGCCGTTTTCCTCAATTTCAGTTGTGAATTGTAATTTGCAATGAAATTTATTAAATTCATGCAGCAATTCTTCAGTTTTGTCCTCGGGAATTGCTGTAATGCAATCATCAACGAATCGTTTGTAAAACACTGAATTAAACGTTAGTTTACCGAGCACATCTTCTTCCAAATATTCCATTACCAATTGTGCAATTGTGGGTGATATTGGAGACTAAATAAAATAAAATAAGTTGTTTAAATAAGCAGAACTATGCATATATATGTATATATATATATATATATATATATATATATATATATATATAT
Organism: Pachyrhynchus sulphureomaculatus; assembly: GCA_019049505.1. Taxonomy (NCBI): domain Eukaryota; kingdom Metazoa; phylum Arthropoda; class Insecta; order Coleoptera; family Curculionidae; genus Pachyrhynchus; species Pachyrhynchus sulphureomaculatus. The sequence continues at coordinate 19,720,055 of CM032451.1, forward strand.
ATATATATATATATATATATATATATATATGCATAGTACTCCCATAAATACTGTTACAAACTTTTTGGTGAAATTTTTATAGGTTATGTTATTCAGTTGTTATACAGTTATTGTGTATAAATGTATAAATTCTTTAAACATTACATTGTACCTTCATTTATTAATACAGAAGATTGGCCTTCTGCAAGTCCTGATCTAAATCCTTTAGATTATAAACTATGGCTTCTCTTAGAGGGTATAGTATGCTCTAAAAGACATGCAAATCTTGATTCTTTACAACGAGCTTTAACAAAAGCGGAGGACAATTTTCCGTTGGACCCAGTGCGTGCTGCCATAGGCGAATAGCTTAATCGTTTGAGAGCTTGTGTAAGAGCAAGAGGGGGATATTTTGAGTAAATGTTAAATTAATTTTGTCATTATGAATATATGAATGTTTATCGTGCGTCGTTAATAAATTTTAGTTGGTATTAAGTCTCATTGAGTCGACATTTGACTGGTGTGTACCGTAGGGCCCCTTTTGATCATTTTTATAGATGATCTGGCTGCTATAAACACAGGCTAGGTTCGACTGCAGTTCTGAAGGACTAGTTATAGAGGGAAAGCCCAAGTTCAAAATTCATATAGTCGCCGTTATCAAAATTTCTGCTGCATGCTACTATCCATTGCAAGTCAGTAAGAATAAATTGAACTTTATGGCGGGCCGGGCACCTTGTTGAATACGCTTCTATTCTACAGAACACACACACGCACACTTCTTATCTCAATTATTGCAACTTTTTCTATATATCCCACTTCTTTTACGTTCTTGAACTTTATCCTTAGGGCTTTCTAAGATATTTTTAAAGTTTTCTGATGACTTATAGACTAACGTGAGACCTATTGAAACATATTTTGCTTTATTACTGCTCACTTGTAAGAAAAAAGAAAACGGAATTATGAATATTTAATTTCAATTTATTTCTAATTATGTACTCAGTTAGTTTAGTTTTTGTCATAACTATTAATTCTAGCTGTCTTTCTAAAACAATTCCCTTTATTTTTGAATTTTACTTTACTCAAAGTAAAGGTGCCAAAGCGATAAACCAAAAAGTGTAATATAAAACTTTATGTTGTTGACAATGAAATGAATCGTGAGGAATGTAATGACCTGTTTTATACGGTACCTTTCCCAAAGATGTTTATGTCGTATAGATTATTTTTAATAACTAAAATATTCAGGAATGTTGAATTGTTCTTTGTTCTCAGTTTCACAAGTACTTGTAAATTTAATAGAGTCATAACCACTATTTAATTTGAAAACAAAATCATCTAGATCTACATACTTCTACTGCACCCTTGAAGAATGAAACGTACCAAAATATTATCAAATGTTTTAAAACCAGCAGTTTTGGCAAAATTGGTTGCATCTTTTGCCCCGTGTAACATCTATATTTTTATAGATCTCTGTAATCTATGTAGTTTGCCCAACACACTTCCTATCTCAATTATTGCAACTTATCCCGTATATTCCACTTATTCAACGTTCTTGAATTTTATCTTTAGGACTTTCTAAGATATTTCTAAAGTTGTCTGATGACTTATAGACTAACGTGAGACCTATTGAAACATTATGAATTTCAATTTATTTCTAATTATGAACTTGGTTAGTTTAGTTTTTGTCATAATTATTAATTCTAGCTGTGTTTCTAAAACGATCTCTTCGTTTCGGAATCTTACTTCACTCAAAGTAAAGGTGCCTTAGCGATAAACCAAAAAATGTAATGTAGCAACTTTATGTGTTGACAATGAAATGAATCGTGAGGAATATAATTATCTGTTTTATATGGTACCTTTCCCAAAGATGTTTATGTCCTATAGATTATTTTTAATAACTAAAATATTCAGGAATGGTAATTGTTTTTTGTTTTCGGTTTCACAAGTACTCGTAAATTTAATAGAGTCATAACCACTATTTAATTTAAAAACAAAATCATCTAGATCTACATACTTCTATTGCACCCTTGAAGAATGAGAGGTTCAAAATATTATCCAAGGTTGATTTTGAAATATTATAGTCAAATGTTTTAAAATTAGCAGTTTTGGCAAAATTGGCTGCATCTTTTTTCCCGTGTAACATCTATATTTTTTACAGATCTCTGTAATCTAGTTTGCCCAAAACACTTCCTATCTCAATTATTGCAACTTATCCCATATATTCCACTTTCCACACACGTTCTTGAATTTTATTCTTAGGACTTTCTAAGATATTTCTAAAGTTGTCTGATGACTTATAGACTAACATGAGGCCTATTGAAACATTATGAATTTCAATTTATTTCTAATTATGAACTTGGTTAGTTTAGTTTTTGTCATAACTATTAATTCTAGCTGTGTTTCTAAAACGATCTCTTCGTTTCTGAATCTTACTTCACTCAAAGTAAAGGTGCCTTAGCGATAAACTAAAAAATGTAATGTAGCAACTTTATGTTGTTGACAATGAAATGAATCGTGAGGAATATAATTATTGTTTTATATTGTACCTTTCCCAAAGATGTTTATGTCCTATCGATTATTTTTAATAACTAAAAATATTCAGGATTCGTAACTGTTCTTTGTTCTCAATTTCACAAGTACTTGTAAATCTGATAGAGTGATAACGGCTATTTAATTTAAAACCAAAGTGATCTAGATCTACATACTTCTACTGCACTCTTGAAGAATCAAACGTTCAAAATATTGTCCAAGGTTGATTTTGAAGGTTATGGTTAAATGTTTTAAAATCAACAATTTCTACACTTTTTACAGATATCTGTAATCTAAACGAAAACTATTTTCCCTCCAAGGTTAGGCATTTTCTTTCGTTCAAACCGTTTTACGATAATATTCAGCTCCAGCGAAAGTTTCTTTCTCCCGAAACTTGTCGGCACTTTTACCTTCGTCTCGAACTCGGGGAACTCATTCTCTCTGCCGCGCTGTAGCGTGCCATGCAACGAGCAAAAACCGACATTTCACAAGAGATTAAGTTGGCTACGAGGAGACTGTCAATTCGGGCGAAACGAGATACGAAGTTAAATTGCTCGGGACGTGGCAAATTTAAATCGCTTTTATATTTTGCTCCTGCCAGATTTTGAGCTTTAACCTTTGTATCGTTTCCGTTAGCGTCATTAAAAGCTCTCTCTGAGGCTTTTAATTTATTTGTTGACATTGGAAGGTTACGATATTATTTCGCAGGGAGTCTTTTTAACATTGTTAAATTTGATTTAAAAACACTTTGGGGTTCATTCATGGTTTTAACGAATACGCAACAACTTACAACAAACTTTACACGTACAATTTATGTACCGAGATGACATTATACGCTTTTCTATGACAAGCGTTATACAGGGTTAGAGTTAGGCAGAAATCTTGAACACGCTTTAGCGTTTTTTAAGATGGTTTTACCGAACTCAAACAGAAGCAACCGCTCATCGAATTTTTGACATATGACACCCTATATATTAGTTTTCAGTTTTATAGAAATCTTAATCCCATATATATACATATATATATATATATATATATATATATATATATATATATATATATATATATATATATATATATATATATATATATTTATATATGTCTAGTTTATTATTCTTCTTTTTTCTAAGCCCTCCATCATCCACTTCTATTTGTATTTCTTCCACTTCTGTGGGTCTTGTGCAACCATTGACTACTTCCTTCCAACCACTTCATTTATGTCATCCAACAATTGTTTCATTGGTCACCCTCTACCTCTCTTTGTTTCTCTAGTCGGTGGTTAGGACAATTATCTGTGTAACTTGTGGTCTACCTCTTACTCTCCTGCCTAACAACATACCCAATACAACGCCATTTCAGTTCGGCCACTCATTACATGTACTACTTAGTTTTATTTCTAATAATGCTCTTTCTAACCTTATCTCTCAACGGTATACCGACCATCGCACGCTTCCTAGCTCTTTGAGCTACTCGTAACCTGTAGGCACTTTCTCGTGTTAAAGTCATTGTCAAGGCCAGAGATAGCTACTACTGAATTGTAGGCTTTACCTTTGAGGACTATGAGAATCTCAGGATTTTTACAGACATGCCGGAGTCTGCCAAAAGCTGCCTACGCGTCCTACCCTTTGTGTTATTTCTGCTTTTTGGTCTTCTTTCCCGAGTTTTGTAGTATATATAAAACTAATATTAATTATAGACGTTAGACAAAGGTAATAAATAAGACTTACTAAATTCTAAGTATGTCTCAATTGACGTTGCTCTACGTGTTTACTAATTACCCATTTGAATACATTAATCTATTTTCATAACACCCTGTATGTGTGTTAATAAAACTAATACGTTAACAAAGCAATTAATAATTTAAATACTTTTTTTTAAAATAGTAATTTGAATATGGCGGTTTTTTTTTCTAGTAGTTAGTACCCGCGTCAACTGTGGCGCTAGTGAAGCACATTTTACCGGGAATATGAGATTTCTCCATCTATATTCTTCTAATCTGTGGTTATGACAATCATCGAATACTAAACCAGTTTGTTAAAGTAAATTCCAAGATATAAGATCCTGCCTTTTTGCTTTTTCAATGAGGCAATAAACGACCCTCTTAATGTTTTGTGCATAGTTGCCAGGTATTACGATAAACGTATTTTTATTTTACCTGCTTTGTATACCGCCTTCACTTGCACCTGCAATCATATTGGATCTATTTTTACCTATATATTTACTACCTAGCAACCCTGTTTGGAGCCCTTTAAGTATTTGATAATATAGGCCTAATGACAACAGTTCCCCATTAGGATTCTTTTTATTATTTTTATTTTTAGTTTTACTTACAACTACAGCGTAATGGTGCTATTTTAATTATGTGGCGTCCATGGAAAAATTGCAATAATGGCTCTCGCAAAAGAAAACATTCATCACTTGTCGCTAAACGAATAGTGAAAAATGTTTACGACAGTTCAGTAAAAAGAAATTTGAATAAACAAAGTACTTTTTAGGAAACCAACTAACAAAAACCCCAATTTCTACGATTAAGGGTATTGTAGGAAAACCATCACTCAGGAACAGGAAAAAACGGAAAGATTTTCAAATGCATCATGTAGATGATGGTGAAAACGACGTCATCAGGAGAAAAATATATTCTATGTATGAAGAGCAGTTGGTGCCGACACTAAATAAAATAAAATTAAGACTGGTGCAGGACGGGACCAATATACATTGTGACCGATCAACCTTTTACAGAATTTTCTTAAGAATGGCAGTCATGTTCAGAAAAAGCAACAAAAGGCAACTAAGTAGAGATGGATCTTGCGACATACTTATTTACAAGAAATTAAAAAATATCGATCAGAGAATTGACCAATAATTTATCTTGACGAAACATGGCTCGATACCCATGACACTGTACAAAAAGGGTGGGTTAACACCAGTACAAAATGTCAGACTAACGCACCTTCAAATAAAGGTAAACGAATAACCATTTTACATGCTGGATCTGAAAGAGCTAGGTTTCAAATTGTCTACTATTATCTGCAAAAAACATAAAAGATTCTATTTTGGACTATCACAAAGACACGACCGCAGAACTTTTTGAAAATTGTTTTCAAAGTTCCCTTTTACCATATGTTCCCGAAAAGAGTGTTATAGTTATGGACAATGTAAGTTACCATAATCGCCTACTAAATAAGGTTCCTAATGCAGCCAACACCAAATCGGAAATACAGAAATATAGTCAGAAAATGACATTTATTTTGACTTTAGTTATAAAAAACGTGATCTTTTGGAAGTTTTGAAAGACTGTAAATTGAAAAAGAAATATGTTTGTGATAGTATGGCTGAGAAAATGGGACACACTGTTTTGCGGCTTCCCCCGTATTATTGTGTGTTTAATCCAATTGAACATATTTGGCATCAAGTTAAATCAAACATAAGGGCACAAAATGTTTCTCCTACTTTCAGCGTGTCAGTGGTTGAATTAGTAAAAAAGGTTATAAATGATATACCTTATGAAAGCTGGAAGAATTCCATTCAGCACGTTGTTAAAGTTGAAGATTCATATATTTATGTAAATAATATAATACCACTGATATTTACCTCAGCTGATGACAGTGATAGTGAAACCTAATTATCCTTAAGTTAAAATATATTTTTATTTATACAGTATGTCCCCTCTTGTAAACCCCATTCATTCAAACTGTATATTTGTACTTCTTATCCATTTGTTTTTACATGCATCTATAAATAAACATCTTCAAAAACGCTTATAATTTTATTTATTTGCATTGATGAATAAAATTGTTAAGTCCTTCTCTGCAACCTATCGTAAACAAAAGGTCAGAATTTTTATATTGCCCACTTAAAACGGCAAAAATCAGAATACTTTGGGACAGGCTATACTTGAGTGATCGGAACGCTGAAAAAAATTGCGTAGTATCACTTTTACCGCTGCAACCGTAGAAAACGCGCGGTGTTAGAGGAAAAGCATTTATCGAATTTGTAAGCGTGAAAAGCGTGACATCAGGGAAAATCAGAACCGAGCAGGAATTATTCATTCAAGTTGACATATGTATTTTACATGCCCGGCCACTGTTGTGGACGCAAACAGCAAAACAGGTAATTTTGGGGCTTTTAACTTTAAAGAGCGACATCGCACGCCCATTTATATTTAATCGTCCTTAAATATTTATACCCGTTGAAGCGTAGTTTTTGTTACATAACCTATACTTAATTAAACCGCGCGCGATGCATTATTCCAAGTTTGGAATAGTTAGGTTTTAATGGAATTAAGTTGAACGAGTTTGAGGTTAATTTATTTAGAGATTCGAAAGTCATTTCGACAATGGTATAAAATGGAAAGTTTTAACTCGGTAGTTAATAATTTAAATTTGAAATGAATAAATACCGGTAGATCTTGTTGATGATGGTAACTATTGTACGGATTTAAAGTTGTGAAGGTAAACATGAAATGTTAATTTTATTTAAATTCTCTATATTAACTTATCCCACCTTCCTATTATTTTCATACCTACGCTTCCTGTTATTTTCATACCTACGCATCCCTAACTCTGAACAACGGCAGCTGGTTGTTCAAAACTGCCCACAAGTAGAAGTCAGGGAGATTGGAATAGTTGTGAAGCAAATAGCAAATAGCGTGGTGAGAGTCATTGAAACGTCATTTGCACAGCGATGTGGAAGGCAATAGAAAACCCCTACACTATTTTTTTCCCAGGAAATCACAATGCCGACAAAGATAGAAGAAAAGGCCCTCAGTGTCCACTTAAGTGGGGAGAGGGTGCGAAGAATCCCCCGGTAAAAATCGAAAAAGAAAATAGGAACTTGGAATGTCAGAAGTTTGCTTGAAGCGGGCAAAGCTGCAAATCTGATAGGAGAGATGAAAAGACTCAACATCGGCACCTGTAGGATTGAGAACCACGCCGTTTATTACTCGGGAGATGTAACCACTGAAAATAAAAAACGGAGTCGCAAGAGTGGTCTCGGAAGAAGAGGCAAGAATAGTGGAACGATTTTTACCGATCTCAGACCGAATAATCTTGACTCAAATAAATTGCAAACCCCACAAATTTAACATCATACAAGTCTACGCCCCAACATCACAGAGTACTGATGAAGAAATCGAAATATTTTATGAAGATTTAAATAAGACCCTACAACACACTAAGAAAAATGAGATAAACATGATAATGGGGGATTTCAGTGCCAAAGTAGGAGATGAAAAAGAAGAGGATATTATGGAGAATTATGGCTTGGGTAAACGTAATGATAAAGGTCACAGACTGATCCACTTCTACCGAAAAAAGTACCTCTCTATTATGAACACTTATTTTAAATTGCCACCCCGACGGTTATATACGTGGAAAACCCCTACAGATTGAAAAGATAACAAAGTCTTCCGAAACCAGATAGACTATATAACCATCAATAGAAGACAACGAAATATAGTGAAATCTACTAAAACCTATCCTGGAGCAGATAGACCTACAGACCATAATTTGCTGCTTACAACTATCAAGATTAGACTAAAAAAGTTAAAACATGAACAAACAACAAATATTAACATCGACAAACTCAAAGAAGCAATCATAAAGAAGAGGATTCAAAGATTGGTAGAAGTCTGGATACAAATAAACTGGGAACTCATCAGACACCGGAAGAAAAATGGTACCACATCGGAGAAACACTGGAAGAAGTAATGGAAAAGCCCCTGAAACCAAGTACAACCAAACAACAATCATGGATGACGGAGGAAATATTGGATATGATGGCAGTAAGAATAATAACTACAATAATGTAGACACCAAAAAAGCTTCTGGTGCTGACGGAATACCTGCCATAGTTCTCAAAAACTGTGCGCGGAACTAACTAAATTTCTGTAGACTTTTCAACCTATCCTACACAAGGGAACATTTCCTTCCTGCTGGAAATGTGCCACAGTTCAGCCGATACCTAAAAAAGGCAAGAAAACCTTGCCAAATAACTACCGACCAGTCGCACTGCTGTCAATAATATCGGAAGTCATGGAAAAGGCTATCAATCAGCATCTTCTAAAATATCTTGAAGGATTCAACATTATTAGTGACCACCAATATGGCTTTCGTAAACATAGATCAACAGGAGATCTTCTGAGTTATGTAACACATGTTTGGAACAACGCAATTGAATACTTTGGAGAATCTCGAGCGGTTGCTCTTGACATATCCGAAGCGTTCGACCATGTTTGGCACGATGGACTGGATTTCTTTCACACCTTCACTATCAATGCCGGTGTGCCCCAAGGCTCCATACTGTCTCCTACTCTCTTTCTCATTTACATTAATGATCTGCTGGAAAAGACCGGAAATCCAATCTACAGCTTTGCAGATGACAGTACGATAATCTCCTCATTCACTTTAAACGTTCAGACATCGGCTCGAATATCCGCAGCAGCAGGAAGTCAAAGACCGGGAAGAAATTCTATCTTGGGGTGACAGTAACCAAGTGGCATTTACCGCTACGAAAATCAGGCGGCAGTTTTTTCTAAAAAAGTTTAACGTTGCTGAGCCCGACATAGTTATGTCGGGGCACTCCATTTCTCTAACATCGTCAGTTGGTTGGGCATTAATTTGGGAGCAAATATGTCCTGGCATTAACATGTTGCAGGCATAGCAAGGAAAGCTTCTCAAAAGTTGGAAATATTATTTCGAACCAGAAAGCTTTACACTCCACAACAACTGTTAATTCTTTACAAAGCTCAAATTCGACCAACTATGGAATACTGCTCCCATGTTTGGGGCTCCGCTCCCAAACATACACTGCATTTGTTGGATTCTATTCAGAGAAGAGCTGTTCGTCTGATTGGAGACCCAGAACTGACAGGTGACCTTGATTCGCTGGAACATCGAAGAACGGTTGGCGACTTGAGCCTATTCTACAAGTATTTTCATGGAAACTGTTCGAAGGATGTAGCCCGCTTAATTCCTCCCAGAGCGGTGCATGTTAGAAATACACGCGCTAATACTTCACATCCGGATGAGGTTCAGCTTGTTACTCCTCGTACAATGCTTTTCAAGCAGTCTTTTATATGGAGAACATCATCCCACTGGAATAATTTGCACATGACTGTGTTTTCCACCGAGTACAATTTACAGCGATTCAAGAACAACGTGAATCGCTTTTTCCGCACACATGGCGCTTCTGTAGCGTTTTAGGGACTTCCCTACAGCACGTATGCTAGACCTATAAAAAAAAAATACTTCCATTTCAAGATCTCTATTTCTTCACATTGGTCTTTTATCCAGTTCTCCTTTGCTATTCTAATCTCTTTTTGTATTTGCTTATGAATTTTATCGTATTCAATCCTATCCGCTTTTCTTTGTCTTCTCTCTTGCGTAAGCTGCAGTATGCCATCTGTCATTTTTCCTTTTTTTTTTTAATTTCTTGTCTATTAGATGTGCGTTTCCAGTCTTGTTACAGGTCTCTGTTAATTTCTCTAGGAACTCTTCTATATTGTTTGTTTCTGGTAAGTTTTTAAGTCCTTCCGATAGCAGTTCTGTTATTTTTTCTCTCGTTCCTTCTTCCTTTAGCTTCTTCATATTGCACCTCTTTGTACCAATTTTTCTTGTTGCTCTCTTGTGTTTCTGACGGTATTAGAAAGAAATCTGTCAACTGCCACTCCTAAAGAACGCAAGAATGTGTGACATAAGTTAGAATATCTGTTGATCTTGCTTACGAGAGCCATATTGATGGTCGCTGAGAATATTGAATCCCTGCAAGTATTTTAAAAGATATTGATTCATAACCTTTTCATAGTAGATGTTATTAAAAGCAGTGCGACTAGTCGATAATTGTTTGACAAGGTTTTGTCAGCTTTTTGGGTATCGGCAGAACTGTAGTGTATTTCCTGCAGGAACAGAATACTCCGTTTCTGTAGGATAGGTTAAAAAATCTATAGTAAACTGGTGCTCATTCTCTCGCGAATTTTAAGAATACGATGGCATCAGTGCCACAGGCTGTTTTGGTGTCTAGCTTGATTAAAATACGTTTTATGACATTTTATTTAAAAGCAATATCGGCCATCTTTTACTGCACATTGGGAATAGTGCGTGATGTTTCACTTTCAACAATAGAACGTGAAGCAGGTTGACATTTTTTCCATATAATTTACCAAATAAATTAAAACAGTGTTAAAAACAAAGTCAACTGGACACCATGAAGTTCTAACTTTCGTAGCAACTAGTTTGGAGCTTATCTTTAACGAATCCGACCCTAAGATCCTCTAAATTCAATTTTCCACCGTTGAGACCTACGTATACATCTCAGCCAAAATATTCCCCGTCCATATTTCAAGTCAATCTCTCCGTCTCTGTTCTTCCGGCCGGTCTTGTTTATTACTCCGAAACCGTCCATAAATATTTATGGAATCCGCCCTGGTATTGACGTTATTTAGTTTTATTTATTATCAAATTTGCTTCATGCAGTATGCATCGTGGCTTATCAACCATTCATGTATTCAATTATTCAAATTTGAGACCGTCCCTGGCAAAATAAGACCCGACCGAAACGACGGAAAAAGGCAGATTGACGGTTCAGATGTATGTGTTTCTTTTTGTTATATAAAAAACGGCGAAAAAGTTTGTGTCTCCGGTTTTTAAATTTTCGGTTCTAACAGGTATTGTGATTTAATTTAATTTTTTTTTTCTACACATACACTTAAATTTTTTTTAATGAGTCTGTCTCTGTCTGATATAATATACCAACTCGCTCCCGTCACCTGCTCTTCCTTAGTCAACTCTTCGAGAGACACACTTTTAAACTGCTGCTGCTGCTACGTGGAAAGATTGATCCCAATAGAATTTCCCTTGGTTAGACGTTTGTTTTAGTACCGACCACCCATCGAACTGCACTAAGGAGGTTTCCAATGTCATTTTAGCTAGTATGGAAGCTTAATCCCTTTTTCAAAGAAATGCCCTTCCAGCAGCACGCCTCAGTTTGGCTGAAAATGCAAAGAAGCTGTTGCTTCTAAACATCTTGCTTACAAACAATGACCTGAAAATCCTAATGTCATAAATCGTTACATCTTTATGCGTACCGGGAACAGATGCAAAGAAATTATTGACGAAACCAAGGAGGCACTTAATCAAAGAACTAAAAACAAATTTCTTACGTGCTTCAAAAATTCCAGGTTCTTTTGGTCAGTCGCTAAGCCATTAGTCACAATTTCACTTGTTGTAACCGACCGTTGCTTTACTGGTTTATAAGTCAATCAAAAGTAACACGTGATAATCTTATTAGCTTGGTACGAATATAATAATATCAATAACAATATTTTAATAATACTTTAATTTAATCAAGATAGATGGTAGGTACTTAAGCCATCTGCGTTTTGCGGATGACATCGTACTTATTAGCCAAAACATAACGGAACTACAGACTATGTTAAAAGAACTTCAAGAAGAATCCGTAAAAATTGGACTAACAAAGGATGAGGTAGATGCACATATAGGAGAACAAGTTATTGAAAATGTCGAGGAATATATATACCTAGGTCACAATATCAAATTAGGCAAAGAAAATCAAACTGCCGAGATAAGTAGACGTGTTCGGTTAACATGGGCAGCCGTAGGTAAACTGACACATATTTTAAGAAATGAGAAAATTCCGATAAATTCAAAAAGAAAAGTGTTTAACACCTGCATATTACCAGTAATGACATACGGGATGGAAACCATGACGCTCACCATTAGATCAGCCAACAAACTCAGAACAACACAAAGGGCTATTGAACGAATGATGTTAGGTATAAGTCTCAGAGGTCATATCACAAATGAGAATATAAGGAATAGAACAAAAGTTGAAGATGTTATAGAACGCATTGCTCAATTGAAGTGGAACTGGGTGGGCCATGTTGCACGACAGGACGATTCAAGATGGACAAGGCGTATTGTACAGTGGAGACCTCGCCTTCATAAGCGCAGTGTTGGCAGACCTCAATTACGCTGGCTAGATGACATCAAAAAGAGTGTAGAGAATAAATGGCATCAGATAGCACAGGACAAAAGACTATGGAAGAGTATGGGGGAGGCCTATATCCAGGAGTGGACTGTGAAGGGCTGTTAGAAGAAGAAGATTTAATACTTGATGTTATTGTTAATAATTTTGTCTTTTATGTCTTTTATTAATTAACTAAGAATAATCATCATCATCATCATCATCATTAGCTCCCTAATTTGTCTCCAATGAGCGTTGTTGTTTGCTTTTTGCATCCGATCGTGTCCTGCTAATCTTTTTATGTCGTCTGTTCATCTTGTCTGTGGTCTACCCCTGTATCTTTTGTTTTCTCTAGACCTCCCTTCAACTATACGGCATATCCATCTGTTATAATTCAGTCTTGCGATATGCCCCACCCAATTCCACCTTAATATACATATTCGTTGCACTACATCTGTCACTTTTGGTACTCTTCGTATCCCGATGTTAGGAATACGATCTTGTAGTCCAATATTTAGCATTCTCCTCTCCATTGGTCTTTGGGTAACCTGAAGTTTATTTATTATACTTTTATTTAAAGCCCACGTTTCAGTGCCATATGTTAATACCGGCAGTACATACTGATCGAATACGCTGGCTTTTATTGTATTTGAGATGTCCAATTTGATGTAGATTGTAACCTTCCGAACGTAGACCAAGGTAACGAGACTATTCTATCCAAGTCAGCCCTTAAATTATTTTTTGGTATTTCGATTTTTTGTCCTAAATGTGTGAATGTTTGTACCTTTTCTATTCTTTCACCTTCTATTAATAGTTCCTGGTTGTTATCTTCACTTTGGTTGTTAAAATATTTGGTTTTGGTGAAGTTTAGACCTATTTCTCGAAACTTCTTATTTAATTCCATCAGCATTTCTTGTAATTCTTCCTTTGTGTTGACGATCAGAGCGATATCATCTGCGAACCTTAAGTGATTTAATCGTTCTCCGTCTATTAGTATTCCTTTATTTTACCACCTTAGCGATTTGAACATGTCTTCTAGAGTCAAAGTGAACAGCTTTGGGGATATCGAGTCGCCTTGTCTAATTCCTCTTTTAATTTTGATTTTATTTGTTTTCTCTTCAAGCATAATAATAATGTAATATTTTCTTCTCTAGTTCTAGCCTATTATTTTACATACATTTACTCTCTGAAATTTACCATAAGCATACTCTTAAGTTTAGCTAACAAATATTTACCTATCATCCTAATGATTACAGAGTTTGACGACTTCTCGGCACCATCAAGAAGTTTACAAAGAAAAAATAATTTATTGTAGAAAGCAGTTGTTTTGCTGAACTATTAGTAAGTGTACATAGTATATCTTTTATTGAGAATTAGTTATTGTTAAACTAAGGCTTTGTATTAAACTCCTAGGCGTAGCTAAAGCGCAAAACAATATAGTAATATAATAATAAAAAATAGCTGGTTTATCACACAATAAATCTCACACAACACAGATAATGCTACTGCAACAACACCAGTTGAGAAAACCAACTTGTTAGCTGAAGTCTTTGCTTCACATTCTTCTGTCGATTTCCAAGAAAAAGCACCACCGTAGTGTAGTCAAAGATATCCGATATTATCTTTAGCTGAAAGAAAATATCACGCTGTTACTTTAGTTGCAAACCAGTTAAAAAGTCCCATAAAAATAAATTTATTAATTTATGTTGTAAGTGTATAATGACAATATCGTAGGTAGGTTTTTAGAATTAGCGGTAAATTTCAAATTTTTTCAGTACCAACAATCTGGGAAAAATTATAAATTACTGCTACTTTTTTGTTATCGTCCACCTCCCTCTGAATAGGGATTACTTTTTTTTTGCATATCCTATGGATGTCAGCGAGGATATCATAATATGAATCAACGCTGTCCAGATGTAGAAACATACACTTGTACTTAAATAAATTAATAAATAAGTACGTTGACTTGCCGGGATTGAAACCGGGACTCTCGGTATCGTGTGCCGAAACGATACCACGGAGCTGATTAATCCGAGGGGATGACGGTGTCTGTTTCTATTTTAACAGCGCTCATCACAAAACTTCTTTTAATGAATGTGGACCCCGAAAGAGCTTCTGGCGCTGATAGAATACCTGCCATAGTACTCAAAAAATGCTCAAACGAACTGACACCTGTTTTCTGTTTACTTTTCAACTTATGCTACAGAAAAGGAATATTTCCTTCCTGTTGGAAATGCGCTACAGTTCAGCCGATACCCAGAAAAAGCAAGATGATCTTGCCAAAAAAACTACCGACCAGTCGCACGGGTTTCAATAATATCGAAATTTATGGAAAAAACTAGCAATCAGCCTCTTCTAAAATACCTAAAAGGGTTTATTACTAGCGATCATCAATATGATTTTCATAAGCAAAGATCAACAGGAGATCTTCTAACTTGTTTTGAACGCAATTGAACACTTTGGAGAATCTCGAGCTGTTGCATTTGATATATATAAGGCATTCGACCGCTACGCTTTTATGGTAAATCTGAAAAGTTCATTCACTTATTCTTCGGAAGAAAAAAAATTTGTAAAAACGGAATTTTTCCCGCCTAAAAAATGTTATGTTCGAGTGAATACTGTTTATTCTGAAGCGCGTGATGTTTAGGTTCTGACAAAATATAGAAGCTGGAGAGGATTTTTCCAGATTGCTTTTCTTCCGTCCTATAATTTGCATTCTGGAGAGTAATTACGGCTCTACTATTCTTGATAATATTACTCGTACTTTAATAATTTTCCTGAGTACTCTCAGACGCTTTCGAAAAATACCAGTTCCGTCGTATGAACCTAATCAGACTAAAAAAGCCATTTCCCTCCATTTTCCCCCCAGGACCAATCAAAGCTAATTTATTTTAATTACTTTTAAATTTATACAATTTATGTAGGCAACACAGAAAGTATACGAAACTATACAAATATTAAAGTGTATAATGTTTTCGTGACCCTTAAGTTTTCGGGGGAAAATTCGTTCCGGCTTGTCATGGACGGAATATTCAAGTGGGAAGATTTACATTTTATTTGCCATATACTCTACTAGTCGTTTATAGCCATTATAAAACTGTTTAAGCGACGAAGATACAGGGCGAATCAAATATTCTTTCGTTTGGTGTCCTATAATTATTATATTTCATAATACTAGCATCAAACCCATCAGTTATCACCAAATACTGTTCTTTCTATACTATTCCATAACTCCTCAATATTTCCGTCTTCGTGCATACGTTTCAGTCCTTCTTCTATATTATTAACTAGCCGGGCTCGCGGCTCCGCTCGCGAGAACTAGATTCACCACTATCGTCACTGCTTATTCCTTATGTTACCCAACCTAATAAAATATCTCCCATTATTTCCCCTTATCTCCCAATATTTCTGCTTATCTCCTATTATCTCTACATAATTATCATTATCTAGGCTTACCTCTACTCATCTCATTATTACTGCTTACCTCCCATTATTTCTCCTTATCTCCCATTATCTCACCTTATCTCCCATTATCTCACCTTATCTCCCATTATCTCACCTTATCTCCCATTATCTCACCTTATCTCGACTTATCTCTCGATATTTCTCCTTACCACCCATTAATTCTCCTTATCTTCCATTATCTCACCTTATTTCCCATTATCGAGGCTTATCTCGACTTATCTCCCATTATTTCTCCTTACCTCCCATTATTTCTCCTTACCTCCCATTATCTCACTTTATTTCCCATTATCTAGGCTTATATCGAATTATATAGAACAAATTTATAAAAAACACGTAAATCGGATAAGTGGTTCTCAAGTGCACTAACGGACAAACAGACAGACAGAGAGACGTTGCATTTTATATATATTCTAGATAGAAGATTATAGATAACCTGGCCAGAGAACAAATGTACGAATTAAAAAAAAAAAACACGTAAATCGGATAAGTGGTTCTCAAGTGGTAAGTGCACTAACGGACAGACACACAGACAGAGAGAGGTTGCATTTTATATATATTATATTCTTTGCTACATGATATTGTTCCATATTTAATGCTTTAGGCAGTGTATTGCAAGAGAACGCGCTAGCGGCAAACTTTTCCTCCGACTTGATTCACTATTATCGTCACTGCTTATTCCTGACGTCACCTAACGTAATAAAATATATCCTATAACCTTGCCAGAGAACACATGTATGTTTAACAAAAAAGCACGTAAATCTGATAAGTGGTTCTCCAGTGATAAGCGCACTAACGGACAGACAGACAGGGAGACATTGCATTTTATATATATTATAGATGTATTCTTCCTTAATTTTTCTTTCTTTAAATTTTCCCACGTCATAGCTGTTTTGATTGCTCTTTACACGTTGAATACTCTCTGAATATCTAAATTTTAATTGGGCTTTTATCAATTATGGTCACTGCCAGCTTTTGCTCCTGTGTAGCTCCCGATATTCTGCAAACTTTTCCGGGGCATACTTTCCACCAATATGTGATCAATTTGATTTTTATTTTAACCGTCTTAACTTAAACTTGTATCTTTATGTCTGAATAACGAATCTCCGATCTTCATGCGCTTTTCGTTTGCAAATTCTATAATTTTGAGGCCATTATCGTTTGTATACTTATACTTGCTGTGTTTTCCAATAGCTGGTTTATAATTTTTCTCTCTCCCGATTTTTGC
The DNA here is from genome assembly GCA_019049505.1 of Pachyrhynchus sulphureomaculatus. Lineage (NCBI taxonomy): Eukaryota > Metazoa > Arthropoda > Insecta > Coleoptera > Curculionidae > Pachyrhynchus > Pachyrhynchus sulphureomaculatus. The sequence goes on from CM032451.1 coordinate 19,737,228, forward strand.
GTTAAAATTACCTATGATAATTTTTTACGTCGTTAGTTTGGCACGCTGTTATACATTTCGTCTAGTTCTTCGTAAAATTTTGATTTTATTTTTTCATCTTTGTCCTCTGAAGGTGCATGCGCGTTTATAATAGTTATCTTTCTATGTCTTCCGTAGAGTCTTAGTTTGCACAGCTTGTCGGAAACTGGCCAAAAATTAATTATATCCTTCTTCAGTCTTTTGTCTATTAAAAATCCTGTACCGAATATTCTGCTATTGTTGCTGTTAAAGAAAATATGGCTATTCATATCTATAATTCCTTGTTTTACCTGCTTACTTTTCTGCATCGTCAATATACATATATATATATATATATATATATATATATATATATATATATATATATATATATATATATATATATATATATATACACACAGTAGAACCCCTGTTATCCGAGGTAACGTGGGGGGCACCCTCCTCGGATAACTGAAACCTCAGATAATCCGGATTTGTTTTTCATTCATTCAAAAAATAAACACCAATACTTTAAACCGATGTATTAACGTTTTTAACATATAAGATACCTTATAAAACAGTGAAATAGGTATCTATGCGCTTCTGTTTCATATTGCATCTTCTTTTTCTCGCTGCAATGTTTCTCCATCTATTAAGAAGAAGCAAATCCGCTGGGGTTGCCTCTGGTTGTTGTTCGATATACCTCAAAGCTTTTTCCAAAGAAGCAAAACCTTCTTGATGAGAGATCTTAGTGGGAGACTGTTCATCCACCGCCGCTTCGTCATCGTCATCGTCATCTGATGTTTCGGTTTCCTGAAAGGCATTCGTTATTTCTTCAATACTCATTTCTTCTTCTAAATCATCTGCTGTAATCCGTTCAACAACATCTTCTTTTGTCACATTTTCGCAACCTTTTAATTTTTGCGTTAATTCAAATAAACTTTTTTCTTTTTCTTCTGTCTCGCTGTGGTAGTACGCACAGAATCCCAAGCTTGACTTTTCCAGTAAATAACATTTTTCAGTGTAACCTTTCTCATCCCATTGATAATATCCTCCTTTTCTGTGTATTCTAACAGATGTTCAAGATATAAACGCCTATATTTTTTTTTTATGTTTTCGAGGATGCCTTGATCCTTTGGTTGCATTATGCTGGTTACATTTGGAGGAAAAAATTTTACAATTTCGCCCACATGAAGTCCAGGGTGAGAGGGGGCATTATTCATTAACAAAATTGCTTTAATAGGAAGACGGTTTCTGTTCAAAAATTGTCACAGATGGCACGAACTCTTCTTCAATCCAGTTAGTAAATAAGGTCGTATCCATCCATGCGCTCTTCTGACTTTTGTAATAGACTGGTAGGGCTTTGGGTAAGATGTCTTTTAAAGCTCCTGGACGTGCAGACTTGTCAATCACCATCAGTGGGATTTTGTGCTTGCCAGATGCATTGGAACATACCATTATAGTTAATCTTTCCTTACTTCGTTTGTGCCCAGGAGCTGATTTTTCCTGTCGAGATGCCAATGTTTTTGATGGGAGCATTTTATAATTCAGACCAGTTTCCTCACAGTTGTAAATTTGATCACATGCGTATCCACAATCTTCGATTTGTTTTTTTAAAGTTCTGCTTAAACTTCTCAATTGATGACACATCAGCAGAAAGTTTTTCACCACATACAGTCAGTTGTCGTACACCCGACGATTTTAAATGGAAATATGTACATACATATTTTAGAAGCTCGGTAATACGCAGCATAGACGCGCGTACCTCGGATAATCAGGTTCTTAGATTGGCTCCGTTAATCTATATATATATATATATATATATATATATATATATATATATATATATATATATATATATATATATATATGTATATATATATATATATATGTATATATATATATATATACATATATATATATATATATATATATATATATATATATATATATATATATATATATATATATATATATATATATATATATATATATATGTGTACGCATCTTCAGTGGAAAAAAGAAAAAGAGTAAGAGGCAATATGTAGCCGTAATACACCAGTGTTCATAGTGTTAAACAGAAATCCATCAATTGCCAGTTTTTACACAAAATACTTTTATGTTTTCCTAACAGCACTACCTAAAATTTTGGGTCTTCAATTCAAGTTGTTCTCCAATATAGACCATTAAAGGAGAAATCGGTTTTTATGATATCAACTGTGACCTGTCTCCTTGAATAAACGGAAACCTACCTCCATTAATATTTTATTAATTACTGTTATTCAAAAAATCCAAGTCAGGTAAAAGAATCTTTTATTTATAAAAATTTATTTTAAAAAATCATATTTCCCAGTTGGTCTTCCTTAGATCGATACATGATTTTTACTGCCGAGCCGTTTATACGTGCCCGGAATTCTATATCGGAGTGCATACTATGTAATATTTATGCCAACTTTATATAATATCTATAAAAATATGTTGTCTATAAAAGTTTATCGATTGTAAAATAATGAAATTGGCGAATGTTCAATCATATACGGTCGTATTGCATTTTAAAAGCCCCTCATAAAAATCTCGAATAAAAGTTAACCAAAATGTTGCGCGGTATTATCTCTGTTAGGGTGGAATAAAAGTTTTCTATTACGGAATCAATAAAAACATATTTCGGGTGTTTTTAAAGATGGAGCGTTCTTTTTACTTATTCATACTAATTATTTCGTCATATAATACACGTCGAGTACACGTCGCACTAATACTTCGCATTAAAGTTTAGTTTGTCACTCCTCATACAACCCTTGTCAAGCAGTCTGTTATATCTGTTATATGGAGAATCTTATCCCTTTGGAATGATTGACTTAGGACTGTATTTCCTACCGAATACAGTTTACAGCGATTCAAGATTAACGTGAATTGCTTTTGCGCACACGCGTCGCTCCTGTAGGGCTTTAGGGATTTCCCTGTAGCACGTGTGTTTTGTCCAAAAGAAGTGTATATATGTATAACATATATAGGGAACTAGTTAAACACCAGTTTTTTGTTCTTGGGGTAAGCGGTCTTTGGGAAAGAACTAAAAAGTTTTTGACACCTTTCGAAAATATTTATTTCATTTTCTTCATCAGGGCTACAATTATAGTAGAGTATCAGTATTTTAGGGAACTCAAAGCAAAGAACAACTCGTATTTTATTCATAACATTAAAGTACTTACTGCTAAGTGGTGTGTTCAGGATTCCCTATTTTGTGAGGGTACATTATTACATTTATTTATTAGAAAAAACATAGGCATTAGAGACATGGTGAAGAGCATGTAGAGGAATGGGAATACAGCTGACCCACGAAACAACGTTGTACACTCTACATTTTGCCGACGAACAGGTGCTTATTGCTCAGAACTAACAAGAAAACTGTTTGAAGATTATAAAACCTGGAGTTTAACAGTTAACTGCAAGAAAAATCAAATATTTGTGTATAGGAAAACAGGAAAATCTTACTGTAAATACCGGAGAGTATAATATCTCGGAACTAACGTAAGTAAAGACGGTAGAACGGAAAAAGAAATGGAGAGTAGATAAGTAAAGGAAAGGAGGTCATAAGAGACCTAAACTCTGTTCTATGGTTGAAGAATATAACATCACATTTATAATGCAGTCCTTAAGAGCATCCATGTTATACGGTTGTGAAACTTGGTAATTGACGAAACGATTGGAACAAAAAACTAATGGCCCTCGAAATGGATTACTGGCGAAGATCGGTTTGAGTTTGAAGAATGGATAGAGTTGGAAATAAAAAAATAAGGGATGTAATGAAAGTAAAAACCACGATTATTGAGGAAATACAATAACGGCAACTTATATGGTACGGACACGTGAAAAGAATGGTTTAGAGGTGTTCAGGTTAGTTCATTTCCCAGAAGCAATATAGCTCAAAGACTCTAAGTCCTCTTCTTGCGTCAAGTTACAAGAAACTAGCCGTTTCGTGCTACCTTCCGAAAAAGTTATTTATCGGAACGAGCGCTGAAGAAGTCAGCAACATCCAGAAGAATTATACTTATAAGCTTAAAGATATGCATATAATAAAAGACAGTTTGTAGTCAATTTCCACTAGTTTATTTTGTGATGACGCGTTTCGCTGTCGATGCAGCTTCTTCAGTTCTACGTTTTACACTGTCAAGTTAGGTTTAATGTTTATAATTTTATATAATTTTTTAATTATAATTTTACACCTAATTAAATTATATTGATAGTATTGAAAAACCCAGATAGACATGGAATTAGGAGAATAAATTTAATAATGGTGAATTGTTTAAATCTACCTGGTCGTTGAGTAAAGTACTTGTAGTCCTTAAGCGATTTATTTGCATTGTCTCTAAAATGTTTTGCTGGGTATGTAAAATTTTGAAATTCTTATTAAACGTGTGATTCTCTGTTAAAAGACGATAAGCATATGTTGAATTAGACTTTCTATGGATGAAACTTTTTTCGTGTTCTGTAATTCTTTGTATAAATGTATGTCCAGTTTGTCCTATGTATGTTTTAGGACATGATCCACATGTTAATTGATATACCCTTGATTTATTATCTTTAGTGATTTGTGGTTAGTAGTTTTTGAGATATTTCGCTATAGTATTGTTAGTCTTGTAAGCTATGTTGATATTTTTTTGATTTAAAAATTCTCCCAATTTTTCTGTTGGTTTGCCGAAATAGGTTAAGCATTTAAATGTGGTTTTTCTGTCCTTAAAACATGGGTATATTTATGAGATAGCCTTGTTTCTAAGTTTTTTCCTGACGATGTTATCAATTAAAGTAACTGAATAACCATTGTTAACGGCTACTTGTTTTATGTAGTTTAATTCTTTAGTAAAATTGTCCTCTGATAAGGGGATATTAGTTAGTCTATGTATAAAGCTATGATAAGTCGCGAGTTTATGATGGTTAGGGTGGTGAGAACTTTTGTGAATTGTAGTATCTGTATGACAGTGTTTGTGATATATTGCAAATTCATGTTTTTCCTGATTTTACTAATTGTTAAGTCTAGGAAGTTGATTTTCCCTTCGACTTCTTCTTCCATTGTAAAACTGATATTTCTATGTAAAGAATTAATGTACCGTAAAAAGTGAGTTAATTGTCTGTCCGTACCTGTAAAACAAACAAATATATCGTCTACGTATCGATACTAGTATAGACAATTATTACTATTGTTATTATGGTTATTAAACATTGTTTCAATACTGTCCATGAAAATTTCGGAAAGTAATGAACTCCCCATAGTTAACCCTTCCTTACTATTGTTAAATGAAAAATAATTTTGTCTTAGGCAAGTTCTTAATAAATTAATTACGTCCATTTTTATAACTTCATTTACTTTTTTTTTGTTAATAGCTTGTCTATTAAAATTATTGTTTCGTCTGGGGGAACACTTGGAAATAAGTTTTTGACATCGAAAGAAACTAATTTAGAATTATCTGGTATTGTTATATTCTTAACTTCATCCACGAGTTCGTATGAGTTTTTGATACCGTATTTAGGTTCAAATTTGCTATGATATTTGATTAAATCAATTAAAAAGGATGACGTCTTATATGCTAGAGCAAACATATAGGAAACAACTGGTCTGATTGGGTGGTCAAGTTTGTGTAGTTTAGAAGCTACAACCATCCGAAAAATTATAAATATGTAACAAATTACATAAATAGCACTCTGTATATAACGACACAAGCTTAAAATGTTTTTACAATTAAAAAGCCGCGTTTCTTTGTGCATTCAAAAAAAATTGTATCAAAAGCAAAATCCTTTTAGTTCTGTTTAAAATTATGGTATAAAAAGCATTTGTAAAAGAAGCCTTACTTATGTGGTAAGCTATTAAAAAACGTATAACAATATAAAATATGGGAAAGGCAATTGTACGACAAAGCTTTGAAATATATGCTTTTAGACATCACAGGATCTCAAGAGGAAATCTCGATATAATTCTCTCTGGGACACACTGTATATATATATATATATATATATATATATATATATATATATATATATTATATATATATATATATATATATATATATATATATGTATATATGTCTCACTCAGTATATAGAAAACCGACACATACGAACAGATTCTTAAATGCCAGCTCACATCACCATCTAGCCCAACTCTTCTCCGTTGCCAAATCCTTAGCTCACCGATCACAAACCCTAACAGACAAGAAACATTTGCAACAAGAAGTCAAGGTCCTTCGGAACGTTTTATTTTCAAATGGTTACAATCAAAACACGATCTAGCTAGCCCTAAATAAACAACACAAACCGGAAAGAAAGACTTATATTGAAAAAGCATTTCTTCCATATATAAAAGGCATCACAGACAAAATAGGAAGACATCTAGGAAAACACCGATAACCATTTACACAACTAGTCAAGAAATCAAAGATATTCTACCAACACCAAAAGACATTATAGCCTTAGAAGATCAAGGTGTATATGAAATTCCGTGTCAGGACTGCGGCCAAACAAACAGGAAAATCAGCGCCAGAAGAGACGAGCACAAAAATGCCTTAAAACAAAAATCCACCACCTCTTCTCTAGCACAACATACACACAATACCGGCCACAAAATCGTGATGAAAAAAGTGATAACCTATCCACTAGGGTAATCAAAGAAGCCATAAAAGTAGGAAAGAGTCCCAACAACTTAAATAATCGGGATGATAGCTAACGTTTACCAAACTCTTGGAAACATATTCTATCCCAATAACAAGTTAACCCAAGAGAAACAATAATTCAACCCTATGTTACTTCACCAACACAAACATTACAAAAAACCACAGGACCGATAACGCGCAGTCAAAGCCGAGCCTCTATTGGCCAGAACCGTTCGACCAATCGAGCCACGCCTCCAGCACATAAAACGAGGGCCCTCGGAGCCAGTCTCGATATTCAACGCCGAGACACCGACCAGTGATCAGCGCTTCCATCGAAACGTCATATAAACTTTTTCTCCATTTGTATAAAATTTTTTCGGACACACTGTATATGTTTTTGAGGCCTCTGGACATGAGTCTATTAAGTACTTGGGCCTTACTATAGTATAACTCGAGTAATCAACAAAAATATCTAACAAAATTTAAAAAAAAAGCATTTTTGACGTATTTTATCGATTAGAACGGGCTCTATAAGAAGTCGGGACTTATTTTCTTTATAAGATACACAATGCCATTAGTAGTTTGGCCGTTACTGTAGAATAATTCGAGTTATCAACAAAATAACCAACCTTATTCGTAAAAAATGCACTTTTTATGTAATTTATCGATCAGATCGGGCTAGAATGAGCTCCATAAGAATAGTGTACAAAAAGAAAAACTGTATTATAATAATCTTTATTGTACATATATTCAACTTTCGAGTCGAGGAAAAAAATATTTTCTTGAATGCCCAATAATAAAATGTCATTCTCAGACCTCAAATATGATAATATTAGGTACACTACTGTCAGAAAGTATTTGCCCGCCTAGAAATTTTCAATGTAACTGCCAAAATTTAATACCTAATTAAACCCTTTTGTTATATTACGTAAATTTAATCATTCTTAACAGGTGTCCATAATAAAATTGTTTAGATAAACCTTTTTGGTCAAATCACAAATTAAAAACCAATTAGAAACAAAATTTCCAAGTTTTGCATGATAATCGTTTTGAGGCGATTTCTGAGAATTCCAGTTTAAGTAAGAACTCGTTTCTAGGGATTATGGAAATTCCCAGTGACATTTCGTGATAAAATCTATGCTATAAATACCATTGTCCTTTTGGAAATTTAGCATTCGCAAACAGCACTTTGTCATTGATACAGGCTTAATTGTTTTGTGAAAATGCCAAAAACGAAAGAAGTTTCCGTTGAAAATCGGGCTCTGGTAATTGCGAGACATCAAGGTGGTCACTCGAGTCGACAAATCGCGAGTAATATGCGAATACCAAGGAGAACAGTGGACTACATCGTAAAAAAATTTCTGCGGGACGTGGAACTCTCAACCAAAAACGACCAACGACTCCCGCTGAAGACAGAGCTATAACAATGTTCAGCAGACGTAATCGCCGCCTAACCGCACCAGAAATCACGGCTCAAATAAACCTGGAGCGGCCCATCCCCATCCGCGTGACAACCGTGAAGAAGAGTGGAATTCCGTCCTTTGAAGTGACGAATCTAAATTCGAAATTTTCGGTTCAAATCGACGAGTTTACGTGCGACGGTTAGCTGGAGAGAGGATGTTGGGAGCCTGTCAGCTGCATACAGTAAAACATGGTTGAGGTTCAGTAATGGTTTGGGGTTGTTTTTGGTAACGGTATAGTTGAAAAAATCTTTAGGATAGAAGGAATCATGCGAAAAGAACAGTATCAAGAAATTTTGCTAATTCAAATGCTTCCTTCTGGAAGAGATATTTTTCAGGGGAAATTTATTTTTCAGCATGACAACGACCCTAAACATTCTGCTAAATAAATTAGAGAACTTTTAGACCAATAGAAATCCGATGACGTCCTGGAAGTGATGACTTGGCCTCCACAGTCACCCCATCGAATTGCTGTGGGACTATTTGGACAGGTGTATTCGAAAACTCAATCCAACATCAGAAAATCACTTGTGGGAACTTTTACAAGCAGAATGGGTTAAAATAACCGAAGAAACTACTGAACAGAATGCCAGAACTCTGTAAAGCGGTAATTAAAAACAAAGGAGGTCACATAGATGAGAAAAATCCTGGAAAATCATGAATATTTTTCTGATTTTCTAGACTGTAAATGATGTGAAAGTAAAAAATAATTCATTAAAATTTAAAAAAATATATATATCATCTGGGTTTTTGTTGTCTTGGGACTGAAATAACTAGGTGGGCAAATACTTTCTGACGGTAGTGTATTTTTCAATATCCAATAATTTTAAAGTTGAAATTTAGATCAAATGATCTTCCTGTACAAACAAATTTTTTTTCAAAAAATATTCCTATATTTTTACTTATTACGGCCCCAAGTAAAATTTTTAAAAGTATTTTAAACTATACTGTTAAGTACCTTAATAGTACCAAGAATTTATCGGAGTGATTTAGTTACCTATTGAAGTAGCAAGCATTTTGAAACTGTACAGGTCAGAAGGTAAGAAATCTAAAGAGTTTGAAGAGGCCGAAACCTTGGTGACATAGCAAACGAGGACTGCCGTTAACCTTTTCTAGTGTTAATTGTACTATTTCTCCGGTCCCGCTCACTACCAAGTGCCGACGCGGTAGGATGAGTTTCGTTTTATTGGATATCATTAAATAGTGCAGCAGCGATGTTCTGCGGCGATAACATGACAACCCTAAAGCATTATATTCTAACGAATCGTAATTTTCTACTCGTGGTACTAACAGAATTAACTTTGAAGCTTGGCACAACCCTAGAATATACTATAAACTGGCGACATGGAGTTGACCTCCTGTATGATAACAAATTAACAATGTTGCTACTAGAAAGACGATTTCTCCAAGAAGAAATAAGATATCTGAAAAATTCAGAATGCATTTTGATGGAGAAGAGTAGTACTTTCATATGCCGCGACGAGTTTTATGGAGAAAAATTAATTCGCAGTGGAATATAATCCCTACTACAGGAAAAACCGTGTTTTTTGCACCTGATGTGATGGAGCAATTCTGAGGTCGGATTAGGATTGAGCGCACCAAAAACCTTCGAAAAATTATAGTCAGGTCTCAGGGTTTGAAAAATGTTGGCCTGTGTGATTAAACAAATATTTAAGTAGTAAATATTTGTTTAATTGTGCAAGTCCGACTTACACTTGATCGTTTTTTTTATATGACGTCATTTTAATGGCTTAGTAGATAACTTTAAAAAACATTCTAGTAGTTTGTTGTTTTTTTTTCTAATTCCCGTAAATAGCTATACTATGTTATAATCAAATTCGTCTGCACATCTTCAAACTTTTCCTTTTTTGTTATTATTGAATAAAAGGAACCGTCTAGTTATAGTAATCTAAATTCGCAAATCAATCCAATATGATCCAAATTAAATGGATATTACAATAATAATACTCAATTTTCAATCCGTTATAGTATCTAACCATAGTTTATATTAAAATACCCCGGCAAATAACCCGCGTTAAAGCCAAAACTAACCAAAAATCAAGAACCAATGTCGATTTTAAAAACAGGGTTCAATGATAAAATAGCCGAGTTCAGACGCCCGGAATAGACGAAAATTTAAATTCAAATTATACACTACGTCGGCGATTCGCATCGTGTAGTTACAGGGGATGAAAAGTGGATTTATTTTGAGAATCCCAAGCGCAAAAAATCATGGGTAGACCCAGGCGCACCATCCACATCGACCGCAAGACCGAATCGCTTTGGCAGAAAGACTGTGTTTGGTGGTACCAGAGGGGCGTGGTCTATTATGAGCTGTTAAAACCTGGAGAAACGGTTAATACTAAACGTTACCAACAAAAATTGACCGATTTGAACCGTTCGCTGCTTGAAAAAAGGCCAGAATACCGAAAGAGGCAACACAAAGTCATTTTTCTTCATGACAGTGCTCCATCACATACGGCAAAACCAGCTTGCGACACGTTGGAAGCACACAGCTGGGAAGTTCTACCCCATGCAGCTTACTCACCAGACTTGGCTCCTTCCGATTACCACTTGTTTGCATCGATGGGTCACGCACTTGCTGAGCAGCGCTCAGTGGGGAAAAACGAAAAATCGTGTTTCAAAATTGTCTAGAGCCTTCAATTTTGGTTCGATTTGGACGATTTTTTTTAAAATTGAAGCTTATTAAATTCCGAACAAAGTTGTCGGAGCCGATTTTGCAATTAAACTTTTGTTTCAAAATGGCGGACGTCTTTAAAATGGCGGTTTCTGATTATATAGCGACTGAGACACAGAAAACGATTACAGTTTCAAACCAAGTTGTGCTAAAATGAGTGTATGTATGTTTTTTTATGTCGCAGATAATATATCTAATATCACAGTTACAAGATTAATAATAATGAACCCAAAATGGCTGCCATGAACAATAAAAGTATTATAAATATGAATAAACGTACCATTATTATTTTATATCCATAACGTTTGCATAAATAATTTCTTTAAGGTTGTTAATTATAAATATGTTTCAACAATTGACTTAAAATGACAAATCAAGTATGGCGGATGCCAAAATTGAATCGAGCAAGAAAGTTTCTCTGTGGCATTTAGACTGTGGCAGTCAGATCATTCAAGTTTAGTTGCGGGATTTAAATTTTCATGCAGTTATTGCTAGAATATTGCTGCTGTAAATTTTAAGTATCGTAGACAATTTTCTAGCAGATGATGTGTGAAACTACCTTGACTTACTAATTTTCAGACTTATGACCGATGTGCGTGACCGTAACGATAAATTAATCTAATATATATATATATATATATATATATGTATATATATATATATATATATATATATATATATATATATATATATATATATATATATATATATATATACATATATATAAATCAGTTCATTTCTTTTTATTTATTTATATCAATCTATTTTATTGTCACTTTTCCGCATAACTTTATATTTTAGACGATGGCATCTATTTACAGCTTGTCCAGATTTGTTAAACTTATATTGTATATGTTTGAGACTTGTTCGATTACTTCGTTAATATTATGTTTATATTATGTTGTTCGTATTCTATTTATATTTTGTTGTTCCTAATCAGTTTGTATTACGTTAGAACGAACGCGAAACGTTGCCATTTCTTATGTAAACGTTACCATTTCTTATATATAGACAACATTTTATGTAAGAGTAAGTTAAGGTTAGACATATTTATTTTCTTATTTTTCTAGTCTATTCCTATAATTCAGTAGTTCTGTATATGTACTAAAGGGTTTTCTCGTTAATAAAGATTATTATTACTCTTACAAAATACACGCAGAGAAATGCTAAAATAGGGACAGTTAAATATTTTGCTGCATTAGCCACTGTTTAGCAACAACAGCCACTTTTTTGCTACAACAGCAAACAATGTGGCTAGTGCAGCAAAATATTTAGCTGTCCCTATTTTAACAAAACGTTTTAGTTGTTGTAGCCATTTTCTAGCTGTGTGAGCTGTCCTTTTCTGCGTGTATCGCTGTTTTTTGTATCTGCTAGAAAATTGTCTACGATACTTAAAATTTACAGTAGCAATATTCTAGCAATAACTGCATGAAAATTTAAATCCCGCAACTAAACTTGAATAACTTGAATGATCTGACTGCCACAGTCTAAATGCCACAGAGAAACTTTCTTGCTCGATTCAATTTTGGCATCCGCCATACTTGATTTGTCATTTTAAGTCAATTGTTGAAACATATTTATAATTAACAACCTTAAAGAAATTATTTATGCAAATGTTATGGATATAAAATAATAATGGTACGTTTATTCATATTTATAATACTTTTATTGTTCATGGCAGCCATTTTGGGTTCATTATTATTAATCTTGTAACTGTGATATTAGATATATTATCTGCGACATAAAAAAAAAAACATACATACACGCATTTTAGCACAACTTGGTTTGAAACTGTAAGCGTTTTCTGTGTCTCAGTCGCTATATAATCAGAAAACCAACGTCCGCCATTTTGAAACAAAAGTTTAATTGAAAAATCGACTCCGACAACTTTGTTCGGAATTTAATAAGCTTCAATTTAAAACAAAAATCGTCCAAATCGAACCAAAATTGAAGGCTCTAGACAATTTTGAAACACGATTTTTCGTTTTTTTTTTTTTTTTTTTTTTTCCCCACTGTGCAGCGCTTTGGTTCGTACGAAGATGTGAAAAAATGGCTCGATGAATGGTTCGCAGCAAAAGGGGAAGATTTTTACTGGCATGGTATTCACAAATTGAAAGATGGGAAAAATGTATAACAAGCGATGGAGCATACTTTGAATAAAGCACTTTTTATCATTCTTCCGAATTTAACATGTTTTTTTAGAAAAAAAATCCGCATTTCATACTTGTACACCTGGTATACTGTGGTATAATCAAATTCGTCTGCACATCCTAAAACTTTTCCTTTTTTGTTATTATTGAACAAAAAGAACCATCTAGTTATAGTAATCTAAATTCGCAAATCAAATCCAATATGATCCAAATTAAATGGATATTACAATAATAATACTCAATTTTCAATCCGTTATAGTATCTAACCATAGTTTATATTAAAATAACCCGGCAAATAACCCGTGTTAAAGTCAAAACTAACCAAAAATCAAGAACCAATGTCGATTTTAAAAACAGGGTTCAATGATAAAATAGCCGAGTTCAGACGCCCGGAATAGACGAAAATTTAAATTCAAATTATACACTACGCCGGCGATTCCTTGACGGACCATTAGTATTATTATTAATACACGGACGATATATCCAGACGAAGGCATTTGCATGTATTTAAATATTTTATACAAAATGAGATTATTGTATTTGATAAAATGAAATAAAAATGTAGAAAAGGGGAGCTGCCAGACGACATAACCATTGCAAATGACGTTCGGGCTCGACTTCGTTATTAATTCGACATCCATTCAGTGAAAAATATATAAATAATGAATAAACTGTTAAACTTTAAGGCCTTATACATTAAAGATTAAATCGGCCGTAAATATCGAGTCTCTAATAGCCACCGATACCGATCATATCTGTGGAATTTGTGTATACCGGACTGACTGTGGCATAAAATCAATTTTATTATTGTGTACTGTTTTCTCTTACGAACACCTGCGACCATATTTTTTAATTGCCACTTTAACAACTAATATGGACTTTGGAATTTAATCTTCTGCTTTGTTTTTCTGCAACCCTTGGTATTCTATACCAATGTCGTGACGCATTATGTCAACTTCATCTTGTATATGAACTTAATTTCAATTACTTTCAGTTCTTGTTCTTTATGTACTATTAAAAAGGATTTACTGTTCTCAATTTAATCTTAAATATGACTTTAAAACGGTGAAACTGTATGGATGGTGTGAAAACTTTGCTAAATAATAATGAAAAAGTGATTTTTATAAATTTAAAATTATTTTTCTTCAGTGTAATCTCCCTTAAGACTAATACTCTTTTCTTCTTTCGACTTGTAGCTAGGCACTATTGCCTGTTTTCTTTGTTCCCTGCTCTGTAGATCGTCGCTCCATCTCTTTCTTGGACGTCCCATTAATCTTCTTCCATTCTGTGACTTGTCTCTTGCTTTCCATACTATCCTGTTGTTTGCATTCTTACTATGTGTTCATGCCATTCCACTTTTCTTCCTTTTAGCCACTGTTTGATATTTTCTATATTCTTCTTTCTTTTGACATTCTTTATAATTTCATCCATGACAATATTAAATAGAAGAGGACTTAAATAGTCTCACTGCCTGTTTCCAGATTCATAGTTGATTGGTTCTGTCCTTCCTTCTGCTAATCACTACTTTTCTTGTCTCTATATATATTCTCGATAGTTTTAATTAGGTCTAATGGGATGTTCCTGTTGTATAATAGATGAATAACGTCTTCTATTTGCACATTGTCGAAAGCTTTTCTTAAGTCCATTAGGCACAAGTATGCTGAATGTTGCATTATATGGATGAATGGAAAGCTACCAAACATATACTCTTTTATATGTTTGGTAGCTTTCATCTGTCCTGATTGACCTGCACTTTAGATAGCTTTCTTTCTTTTCACGGCATTTCTCTTTGATTTCTGCAACTAACCATGGTGTTTTGGTACTCTATTTTTTATTTTTATCGACAGTTTTAGTCCCTAATGCTTCATATGCAGCTTCTAATACATTTGTTTTTATTTTTAACCAACCATCATTTGTGTTATCATGGTCTTTTATTTGATTTATTTTGATTTCTTCTTTCAGTCTTCTCTGGTGCAGGTCTCTCGTTGATTCTTCTTGTTGATTTTCTGTTCTTATCTTTGTTTTCAGTTCCTTATTTTGGTGTTGTTTTGTGTTTCTTATGTTCAACCATAGTTTACACTTAACTAAATTATGATCACTTCCTACGTTTGGTGATATCAAGCTTCTTACTTCTAATATATGGCGTGGATGTATTTCTCTGTCTGTTAGGACATAATCTATCATTGATCTGTTACCTCTAGTGTTCTCGAATGTATATTTATATTGCTCCTTATGGCCAAAGTATGTATTATTTATTCTTAACTCATTTGTTGCGCAAAAATTTATCATAAGATTCGCATTGTCATTGTGTATGTTTTCATTAAATCTCCGTTTACCTCCTGGTATTACCTCATTTCCAACTCTTGCGTTATAGTTATCCATTATTATTATTGTTTCGTTGATTGGTATCATTGTCTGGAGTTCTTCATAGAATTATTCCCTGTCTTTTTCTGGTTTACAATTTTCAGGTGCATAAATTCCCACTACATTTGTATTTTTGTTGTATATTTTTACTTTAACAATTACTATTCTCTCCGATATGTACTGACACTTCATTATGTAGTTTATGTATTTCTTCTTAACCATCAGGGCTACTCCCTTCTTTCCCCGCTGGTGTTTCGCCACACCACTGTAAAGCAGGATATATTCTCCTAATACCATTTGTCCTTTCTCTTCTTTTTTATGTCTTGTAAGACTAATACTCTATTAGGATGAAAAGTCCCTAAACTTTTGAAGAAAAAAAAAACAATGTTTTTGCCAAAACTTCATCATATTCTTCAACATAGTTTCCTTTAAGTGTATTGCACTCATAGCGAACTTCCAACATTTAGATACCTTTCATTTAGGACGATTTGTCGAGCTCTTTAAAATACACATCATTTTTCCCTTCGACCTCTTCATTTGCGCCAAATTTCTTTCCTTGGAGCCAGCTTTTCAAATTTGGAAAGAGGTAATAATCCCAGGGGGCTGCATCGCGCTACGACGCATGAGGAAGCAATTCATATCCTAATTGGTCCAATTTCACCATCGATTTTATGAAGTTGTGAGCTGGTGCATTATCTTGTTGAAACAACACTTTTTTCTTCTCTTCATCGTGTGACTTAACACCTTTAGACTTCTTTTTGTGGGGCTACATTAAAGATCGTGTTTATGAGAATCCCCCTACAACACCAGTAGACATGGAAAATAACGCCCTTTATGCTAAGGAAAGTGAAGGAAAATAGTGTAAAACTACTTGTTGATAACAGTATTCAAGTAGATGGGCATATTTTTGAACATTTATTACGTCATATTAATTAATCATTAGATAAGTAAAACTATATTAAAATTATTATTAACTATTTGTTTATGTTTTCACAATAGCGTAAGTGTATTAAAAACAAGGGTAAAAAATGAAAAATTCAAAATAAATCGAAAAAACTATTAAAAATAGGTATATGACATACTTAATAAGGGGTTTTGTAAAATCTATCAGAAAAAATAATAATATACAGGGTGTACCACTTAAAAAATTTGAGATTTTTCAATTTAAATAGTCGAAATGCATAAATTTATTTTGAACACCCTGTAGCATCTAACTCAAATTTCTTTACATATATCTTTTTTTTCCATCTCTATAGAACGCTAGTATCAATTATGAGTATTCCACCTTCAGAAACAATGGCGCTACTGGCAATTTTTTACAAAACTGAAAACTAATATTTTTTTTAAAAAAATGAAATATTAGAAAAAAACTACTAGGTTTAGGTATATAACATTATTAATAAAAAAGTTATAAAATTTTACGCAGAATTTAAAAATAAATTATAAAATAGGATGTTCCATTTAAAAAACATATGTTATATCAGCCACACTTTTTTGAAGTACCCTGTATACTCAGTAATAATTTTAAACTGTGCACCTTAACTTTCCCGAAACAAATGAGATAATGAACTTTACTCTATCGTTGACTCACCCTGTACAGTAGTGTATTTTCTCGCAAATTTTAAAAATGATGAAACGTCGCACAGTGTCTCGACTAGTACAAGCTAGCGGGACAATATTATTTCTTCACTTATTTCAATTGTTTATGTATATTCCAGGTATCTTAAGCTATTTTAAGAAAAAAAAATTGAAAATGTGTACTGTATGTGTATTAATCGAAATATGTAGCTGACGGAAGTGGTTTATATTAATGTGTCTCATTTGTTCACTATTGTCGCTAATTGTTCTTTAATTAGCTACATACGTCTACCTACTCATTATGTGTGAAAAGTACAATCATGTTTGTTTACAAAGAAATTTCTAGGAAAAAAATAAAAATCATAATGATAGTACCCACATTTATTAATTTACAAAATATTATTTTTTTTTAAAATAAATTTGTACAATAACAGTATCTATATATCAGTTATTTACAATAACAAGGTGTATAAGTAAAAGAAATATAATATTAAATAACTTATATACTAAGGCATGAATTATAAGCAACTACAACACACAATAAAATAAGAATAATAATTACAATAAAAAAATACTTAAACTTACTAATCACCATTAGATGAGTCGTCATCACCGCTCTCCCATTCGGTAGAATATTCAGAGAGTAAATAATCCTCCTCATTTAATTCGTGATGATGACTTACTGATGGTGTTTCGGATGGCAATGAAGGTGGGATAATCAACTGCAGAACCTCCGGTGGCAAAGAAGTAAATTTTCTTCGCGGTAATTCTCTATACGAGTTGATAACAGGATCAGACGTAATTAAAAGCATTCTCAAAAGATCTGTATTTGTAGCAATACGTGACCGCTTCCTGGTGTGCCGTTCACGGAATCTACGACAGTCTTTATTTCTTGCCTCCTGGGCTTCTTCGGAGAGTTGTCCAATGGAAGAAGAAAAGACTTTATAACTTCCGCGCTGTGTACAAGAATTTTATGCACAGTAACGGGCATGGAATACCACGAATACAGATCAAGGTATAATTTTCTAGTATCAACACAAAACTTTTCGAATTCTATATAATTTATGTCATATCCCGATGACAAAGTTCTTAAAATTACATGAAATCTACGAATAAGGTTTACGTCTAATCCTTTAATTTCGCTGCTCAATTCAGCTTTGGAAAAAAATCTACGTGCTGTGTTTCCATCGTTTGTGTTACCATACCCAGGTTTTGGTTTATCTACAATGAGACCCATACGATCTTTAAACACTTTTTGTATCTCTTGTGAGCGTTGCTTCACAATAGCTTTGTCGTTATCTCCCCTGACTTGCCACTTTTTTATTTCGAAATGATAGCAAATATTCAAACGTGCGCATCCATGCATGTAAAGTAGATAAACCAAATGCAAGGCGATCTTCGTTGCTGGGATATTTCTTTGACTCCTCGTTCATAGTAGACGGGGTGGCACCGCAAATATAACACTTTTGTGTTGAACTTGTGTCTGTTAAGGCATTGCACACTTTACCATCAGTCATTGTTAACAACAAATCGTGTTTAACAGAGATTTGAGATCCAGCAACGTTACATAATGTTGGAAGAAGCTGACTTACTTCATCTAAAATTTTAGAAGTTTCTTCTTTCGTAAACTCTTTTGTCTCCTTGGCAAAAATAAACTTAATAGGACGGCAATATAAAGTAGAGGAAGGTCTTGGATTTTGCCAGATCACAGTTTCGCCATCAAGCAGTCTCAAAGGGACAAATGAGTATACCAACAAAAATTCGTCTGTAGCGTTAGTGTTCTCAAATTTCTGCTTATACGTGCTATGCTCCGAACTCCCATCACAGCTCCATTTGCTTACCAACGTATAATATGAACGAGGTAACACACTTCTAATGACTTCCGTCTGAGCTTTAACTAATCGTTCGGCCGTTTTATCCAAAATCGCGTGAAGTTTAATTTCAGCTCGAGATTCAGTCACAGAAATATATTCGTCAGAAGGACAACAAGAAGCTTTGGACTTATCTAAACTATAAAACGATGGATACACTTGATGTCCCACTTTCATTGACCATTTTTTTGTTTGTTTATATGAGTGAGAAGTCGATTTCGAGTCCACATAATAAGCTGGTGTTAACTGCCGACTTTGTTCAGAACACTTATTCTTTTCTCTAGTTTCACTGACCGCGACGTTATGGATCTGTTTAGCAACACTTCGAGTAGCTAACTCAGCTGCTGTAATAAGCTCACTTGCACGTCGCGATTCCAAAAGATCTTCTACTCTCCGTCTCTTCGTTTTCGTTGATGAGTCTTCAAATGATTTTCTGGGTCGCCCTACGGAAAGAGCCGCTGATGATGTTGAAGTGCGCGGCTGGTTAACACACATCTTTATTTCGATTCCGGATCCCTCTAACCAATCTTTATGTTTGATTAGAAACATTTCTTTGTTACACTTTAAAGAAGTCCACTTTTGATTGAATTTTGCTGAAAAGCTTGATATTTTCATTTTGAGTCGTTTTAGAGAATCGTCAGAAACATCAGACATATTGAATTTTTTACTTATATAATAAAAAATGCCACTGTTTCGTTCAGTTTTGTCATATTTTAGCCATTCTTCAAAAAACTCCATTTTCGTCATAGTCACGACTCGTTCTGAAAAAAATAAAATAATTTTACTTTCGGGGCTTTTCGGGGTCTATAATATATATGAATCTGTGCCTGAATGTTGTAGGTATTACATATAGAAAGATCTAGGTGGATATATGTGGATAAAAAAAGTTGCTACTTTTAAAGTTTACAATTTGCTGGATTTATCTATACATTTACAAATTGATATTACACCAAAAGTATACATATTTTTTTATAAAAAATATAAATCATAATAGAGTACATACCTTCAACAGAATATTCCATCACAAAAAACTCGTTTCACTTTGCTACCAATTTTAAAACATGTTATCACAAGTGTGCATAAAATGCAACTGATTTGCAAATGAAAATGACCTCTCTTATAAGGGTTACTTTGACCCCCTGATAAGATACCTTTATGAGGTGATAAACAAATTAATTCTTGGAATTCGTTAAATGGGGGGGGGATTGTTTACAAGTCGTTATCAGTGGTTCCTGGAAATTACGTCATGAATATTGTCCCGCTAGCATGTTCTTGCCGAATCACTGTGCGTCGTTCTATTGATCTCAAAGGAAGAGATATCAACGACATATTCGTCCGAAGAAGAAGGAGGTCCTCCTACAGCTGCAGTAATAGAGTCTCAGATTCCTGAAGTACAGCCGCGAAAAAATTACGGGGACACTCAGTGGGTGTTTCGTGTGATGAAACTTTTTCGTATTGCATTATTCATTTTGCTGCAATTTTTTTGGGAATCGTTGAGTGTCTTGTTTGCCAAGAATGTGGAGTTGATGTGAAATTTGTTAAAAAAAAGTATACGTGGGTTTGGGTTTAAACTTGTTGTATTTTGTACAAAGTATAACGGAAATATAAAAAGCGTAAATTCATCTCCATTGATCAATTCAACGGCATATGAAATAAATAGACGATTTGTATTTACTATGCGCCTCCTCGGCAAAGGATTGAAGGCCATGCAACTTTTTTATGATCTTATGGCTCTACCAACTTGTATCACCCAAAGAACGTATTTATTTATTTATTTATTTATTTTACGAACAAGCCAATTACAATAGTAATATAAAAACAAAATTACAATAGTAATATAAAAACAAAAAAATGTTAAAACACAATGCACATATACAATTCATAACGTGAAAACGGAGAAAAAAAAAACAAGAATTACAACAGTTTAACACCTCAGATACCGATCGCGCTTACAAGCGTTTTAAATTTGCTAACACTACAACTGAAGGGATCAAGGCTGTATGTATTAAATAATCGGCACATTCTCGTGAGAGGACTGTAATAGCCATAATTAGCACTATGAAATGGAATACTGAGCAGTACACTGCCACGAGTCCTATGAATAGTCGCTCTCCAAAAGTGGTGGACAGGAAATAAAGCCATTCAGGAATTTATATAGGAATAAAACATCTGCAAGATCCCTACGCTTCTCCAAAGTAGCCGCACCAAAAGCGTTCATAATCACCCCATAGTCAACATGCATCCTTATAAATATTTATTCCAGCTTTAAAAGCTAAAGTTCGTAGAAATCTAGGCTGCACTGACTCAATCTTAGCAATATGGCACTGGTAAGATGGTGACGACACTACCGAAGCATACTCCAAACCAGAGCGGACCATTGAAAACTACGACACTCTAAACGTGCTAGCCGACAATTGCTTACTATAGCTGGTAACAAAACCAAGATTTCTGAGACCCAGTCTCAGAATATTATTAATATGGCCACGAAAATTAAGTTGACTGTCCAAAAGCACACCCAAGTCACGAATCTCCGACACCGACTCAAGCAGGGCGCTGTTCAAACTATACCAATGACGCTCAATATTCCTCTTCCTACCAAAGGAAATGCAGAAACACTTTTTAACATTTAGACTTAAGCCATTTCTTTCTGACCAGTGATAGAGTCGATTCAGATCTTCCTGCAGACGCGTAACATGGTTTACACTTTCTATTCCTCTGTACAATTTGAGGTCATCCGCAAATAAAAGATATTCAGAATGGTTGAACATCTCACCAATATCATTAATAAACAAATTAAAAAGGAGAGACCCACAGTGTGAACCCTGCGGGACACCTGAACATACCGATATGTTTCTTGAAATATGATTTAATATACGTATACACTGGCTACGTTCAGTCAAAAAACTCTTGATCCATCTAGTCACGCTCGTGCCGAATCCCAGGGCTTTAAGCTTTCCCACCAAAAGCTCATGATTAACCCTGTCAAACGCCTTCGAGAAATCAGTATATACAGCATCAACCTGCATACCTCTCTCAAACGCGCCCAATAGATACTGCTCGTAACTTAGTAAGTTTGTGACCGTGGATCTTTCCCGAGAAAAGCCGTGCTGCTCGTATCTCACAAAGTTCCTACAAATCCAAGAAACTTGATCCGGACAAGCTTATCAAAGAGCTTCGGTATAGCCGACTGAATAGAAATACCCCTGTAATTGGTTATATCCTCACGATTTCCCGATTTATAAATGGGTGTCAAAAAGCTAGTCTTCCAATATTGCGGAAAAACGCAGGAGTCCAACGACAAACAGAACATATAGTGCAGGGAAAACACACATTGTCTCAGGAATGCTGATGGAATCCCATCTGAGCCATGAGAATAACTCATCTTAAGCTGATTAATGCCTTCAAATACTTCGGCCAATGAGACCCTCACAACGTTCACGTCCAATGCGTTATCAATATTACAGGCTGAAAAGTCACAGTTCTCTCTCACATAACTAGCCGAAAAATGACGCGCGAACAAATCCACGATGTCATTGTCAACTTACGATATGATTATGTGTAATGTCGGAGAAGCCGTGAAAACTGTTGCTGCAGCATTAATGAAGTTTGCTGCTAAAAACGAACAATTATAAGTTGCAAAAGAAAAAAAATTACAATTATGTAGTGATGGAATAATTGTATCATGTGGCGATGGCACGTTGATGAAAAGAGGATTTTCATCTCTCTTTGGTGTAGTTACACTTATTGGACATTTCACTGGAAAAGTGGTGAACTTTGCTGTAAAAAAATGATTACTGCAAAGAATGTGAAAGTCATGAAAAATACGAGGATACTGCAGAGTATGAATCGTGGTTTGATGAACATAAAGCATCATTCTCTGCACGTTTTTAGATAATATTGAGATAATCAGCAAAAAACAAAACCCGGCTACAGGTATTATTACTTGCTGCGTTTACAACCAATGTCTGCCAAACACTAAAATTAATATCGCCCACTGTCACATGGCCCAAAACATTAGTTTCTGTTATTACACGAATGCATGAGAAATTTAAACTTTCATGACTCCTTAATTATTGCACTGTAGCTCAAACAAACTTGGGCCACATCCGGGAAACTAAAACTAAATTCTGCATTTACAATACCTTGACGTAATTTGACAGCTAATCGGGACCCAATGAAATTTTAATTAAAACTTGCCGACTATAAATGCCATAATAAACCTGCACACCGACTCGTACATTTGCGTCCGATCTGAACGTGTATGTACCGGCATAATTATATTTTTTTAATTAGTTTTACTCATTAATATTTGCACGATAGGGCACTGGTCTAGGGAGCCTTAATCTGTTTTAACAGGGCCGTAATGAACTAATAGTTATGAGGTAAACCTAAACATAAAAGAATATTTTGTTTGCGCCTCAAAAAACGACTGATGAAAATTTTCGGCTTTAGAGGCTCTTATTCAGAAGTCGCACCGCGTTAAAGCAGGGCTATATGATGCATGTTATAATAAGATGAATACACAGTTTTCGGTGATGGTTTAAACTTGTAGTCTTTACGATTGTTATGAATTTTTTCTAATGACCTGCTTTAGATTTACCTCTCCATCACCTTTAGACCATATTTTCATATATACTGGTGAGTAAAAAATCGACTCAAACTATTTGGTTTCATTTAATATGCATCGTAGAATTTAGTGTTCATATATTTTTACGGACTTCATTATTATTGGAAAGCCCATTCTGTTCTTCTTCTAATGATACCAAATTTCATAGCATACTTCATGCTTTCTACTGATTCTTCTTCTTTCTTATATGGCGTGTCATATAAGTAGGTATATTGCCTATTTTATCCCCATTAGGCCTCTCTCGATGTGGATGCTGCATATTCCTTCCACCTTTTCGGAGGTCTGCCCCTAGTTCTTCTACCGCAGATTTTATTGAGTTTGGCCCTTTTTACCAGTCTGTTGTACTTCATCCGATCTACGTATTTCTTCCATTGTTTTCTTCTAGTTCAGGTCCATTTGGATATCTCTTGGATCTTACTTACTTATTTCTTGTAGATCTTTGTTGCGGATTCTGTCGTGGATAGTTTTTTCCATGTATGTCCCTAATCGCCTTCATTTCTAATGTTCTCAGCATTTGTGCTGTTTTAGATGTATCAGCCCTTGTTTCTACAGCATATGTGTGATTTTTGTTAATGCTTTTAAGGTAGTATTTAGGAGTGGTATTACGCGGTAGTTTTTGGACGTCTCGTCCGTTTCGACGTCTTTTGTCCTTTTTTGAATATTTTATGCTAGTTTTCCAGTCTGTAGGTATTTGTCCATATTTTACTCTATTTGTAAAGAGCTGTGCTAGTTGTTGATATAGGTTTTCTCCTCCATATTTTAACATATCATTTGTCATTTGGTCCGGAGGCTTTTCTATTTTTAAGACTTCTTATAATTCTTTCTGTCTGTTCTAAAGTTACTTCTAGATTTACTTTTTCTACTTCTTCAAGTATGGTTTCGTTATTTTCATCTTCTTTATACGAGGCTGGTTTGGATAGTCCGTGCAAAGTCCGAGAGATGGCACCACCGGAGCGTATCGAGGTCATGTTTAGTTAGTAGCATCTCTTGAATGAACGCACACCAAGTTTCAGCCATATTGGTCTATTTCTTTGTATTTGGCATTCGTGTGAATCAAGGAAGTCGAGTGATTTTCAAGAAATGGACGAAAAAGAATTTCGTGTGGTGATTAAACATTACTTTATGAAAGGCAAAACACCTCAGGAGACTAAAGAGAAGCTTGATAAACATTATGGTGACTCTGCACCTTCGATTAGAACAGTTTATAAGCGGTTTCAAAATTTTCGGACTGGCCATATGGGCACAAGTGACGCTGAACGTTCTGGACGGCCTGTGGAGGTTACGACTCCAGAAATCATTGATCAAATCCATGATATGGTGATGGATGACAGAAGAGTTAAGGTGCGTGAGATTGCTAGTGCTGTGGGCATCTCGACTGAACGGGTACATAATATTTTGCATAAACATTTGGACATGAGAAAGCTATCCGCAAGATGGGTGCCGCGATTGCTCACGCTTGACCAAAAACGGAATCGTGTGAAGTGTTGCAAGGATGGTTTGCAGCTGTTCCAGAAGAATCCGGAGGACTTTAAGCGTCGTTTCGTCACTGTGGATGAAACAAGGATACATTACTATACTCCTGAGACCAAACAACAATCTAAACAATGGGTTACCAAGGGGGAATCTGCACCAAAAAAGGCGAAGACCGTTCCTTCGGCCGGAAAGGTTATGGCGACTGTCTTTTGGTATTCGCAAGGGATAATCCTCATCGACTATCTGGAAAGGGGTAAAACTATTACAGGTGAATATTATTCATCGTTATTGGACCGTTTGAAAACCGAGCTGCAAGAAAAACGCCCGCGATTGGCCCACAAGAAAGTCCTTTTCCATCACGACAACGCACCAGCACACACCTCAGCAGTTATGGTCGCAAAATTAATGGAAATAGGATTCCAACTCGTTTCACATCCCCCCTATTCTCCAGACTTGGCTTCCTCGGACTACTATTTGTTCCCCAATTTGAAGAAATGGCTGGCGGGACAAAGATTTTATTCAAACGAGTAGGTGATTGCAGACACTAATGGATATTTTGCAGACTTGGACAAATCCTATTATTCGGAAGGGATCAACAAACTAGAACATCGTTGGACGAAGTGTATAAGCCTAAAAGGAGACTATGTCGAAAAATAAAAAAGGTTTACCCCAAACACATAAGTAATTTTTATTTTTGCACGGACTTTTCAAACCAGCCTCGTATAATTGCTCAAAGTGCGTTTGCCATTCTTGAATTGTAATTTTATTAGTTTGTACCATGTCCTTTATATTAAGGTTGTTCCGTCTTAAACATCTTCCAGACTTTCCCATACAGATCACTTTCCATTCCTTTAGTAAATGTCTCCCAATATTCTTCTTTAATTTATTTTCTTCTTCTATTCATTAAATTTCTTTCTGCGATATATACATTTCAGTTGTCTTGGGTTTCTTGTGTATGTATTGTATATATGCCTTCTTTTTCTTCTTTGCCAGTTCCTTTATTTCTGGCATAAACCTAGGTGTTTTATTTGTTTCGGTGATGTTTACTCGTCTCTGGCCTAACGTTTCCTCTGCCGTGTCAGCAATGTTTTGTTTTAAGGATGTCCACTGTTGGTCTATGCTTTCTTATTCGCTGGTTGGCTGTAGAGTTATTTTTTGTCTCAAGCAGTTCTCATATAATTGTTTTGTGCTTTCGGTGTCGGAGGATTCGATGTTATATTTGTTAACGCATATTGGTGGTAGTTTCGGTGGGGTTTTTATTTTAAGTCTTGCTGATTTAAATGATTAAAAGGAGAAACGAGGAGAACAAGAATTGAAGATAGTTTAAGTTTAACAGTTAAATTTATTCATAAAAACCAAAATCATATTAGCCCCCTAGCCCTAATTACTGCTTCCTGCCCGTTTTTCATGGAACGGGTGAGTTTTCTCACCACTCTCATTGGGATTCTTTCGCCTATTCTGCCATCACAACCTCTAAATCTCTCAGCGTTGCAGGGACTGGATTTCTGGCTCGAACTCTTCCATTGAGCTCATTCTATATGTGCTCAATTCGTTTCAGGTCCAGACTCCGCGCAGGCCAGTCTATGTATTCCCACTTCCGCCAGGTATTGCCCCACTCCATGTGGTCTTGCATTGTCGTGCATTGACACGAAGCTATCGCCAACAAACCCAGCACAAGGAACGACATGTTCCTGCAGGATCTCCTTGATGTACCGGTGAACAGTAAGTCGTCCGCTACGAGTCTCATCAGTCACGAAAACCATATCGGTTTTCGCATAAAGTGAGAAGCCTCCCCACACCATGATAGAACCTTCTTCATAGGCGACCGCTTTAGAAACCTGCACATAGCGCATCCAGGTCTCCTATAGACTTGTCTTCTTCCATCATTGCCATGTAGGCACATTCGGGACTCGCCGGAGAATAAAACGGAGAGCCCTTGCTCTAAGGTCCAGTCGACTTGTTCTCGGGTAAATTTGAGACGCGCTGACTGGCTCAGATGCAGTTGCGCAGCGACTACACTTTGGCTATGCCCTTCTTGCAATAGGAAAATGACTTGTGACATTTCTGTCGGAGTGGTATCCATTTTCTGATAACATAATTAGTGTGCAGGTATAGCAGAGATGTTGAAGGTTCAAGTTTCGATAAAAGAATGATAGGAAAATGTAGTTGCACGTATTTTGATAGGGATGAATAGCGCCCAAGGAGTACGTTGCTTAGCAAGCAAAAATGGTTCTATTGAGTAAAACCGATTTAATCAGTAAAACTTTTTGGAAACCCAAATGTTTTTGATATTATTGGAAAGAGTAGAAAATCAGCATTCTAATAATACCAAAAATAATACCACTGTTTGAAAATTCTATTGATACGATAAAAAAGACGACCACTTAATATTCGCCTTTTTTGGTGGTAAAAAGCTTCCTGTGAGGACTCCAATAGAATACCCAAGTCTCGACGCTTGTGGCAATTCGAGAAAAATAATTCTCATCATTTTGTAAAGCGGCCAGATGTTCTTGAGAAATTTGTTTTCCTCGCCAGTTTCTGTTCTGATAAATGGAATTTGGAGATCTATCTTACAGAAACTATTTTGATTCCTAAATCTACGTGAGCATTCTTGAAGATTGTAGTTTCGGATCCTCCAGCTTCGTTAGCAGGCATTGAGATCTTCAATCATCAATCTGACAGCAGGAAATCTTCCTTCTCGGAGTGGGCAGCAATAACTGAGACAGTAACGCCGTAAACGGCCTAATTCTATTGTATTCAGATTACGTCAGAAGCTGGCGTTTCAATTTCTTACGTCTTTAAGAGATTCTTAATTCCTGTTGATTAGCGGTCATTTTGGTGTCATATATTTATATAAAATCATTCGTCTATCATAATATACAGCCAGCTCTGTAAAATTAAAATTCTCCAAAGGGGGGTGTTATATGTTGCATAGTTTAAAACTGATTCGTCCGATAATTTAAATCTAAAGTTGGTACGCATTGGTACTGGGGCGAAAAATAAAGGGAGGGCGAGAAAGGGGGATGGATTTGAAACGGCGGCCACGAACTCAATGATCAATAATAAATTTGCATGTTATGTTCATTAACGCTTCGAAATTAAACTTAAATTAAATTGTTCGACTGACAGGTTAGAATTCGAATAACGAAAAAGGTAAAACGTCCAAAAGTCCATTAAGGGCCTATCATATTTCGGTATATTGAAATTTTCAGTAATTATTGTCTTTTTATTTAATTTGAAGCTTTAATTGTTGAGTAATTGGAAGTTTAATAAAAAAAATTCTTTTATTTTTCAGAAGTCAAGGGTTGTAAAAAATTGAATTATTCTTGACGTTAAAATCTACTTTGATTTTGAATATATTCCTACTGAAAAGAAGAAGGACTATAAAGAAAGGGGGGAAACCAAACACAAAGCCTTGGTTCAAACAAGAAATTAAGACACTAGCTGAAGAAAAAAAGAAAATCGTACCTACAATACAGATCCAATGCTATAACATACAATGATTATAAAAATGTAAGAAACAGGGTCAACGAGAATATCCAGAGAATCAAAAGAGAGCATTGGGAGAAATTTTCGAACGATATGGAACATGATCTGTACGGACGACAAAAAAAAATATGGAATACTGAGAAATAGAAAAAAAACCTATAAATGAGTACATACAAAATACAAAAATTACGGTGGAAGAATGGGAAAGATATTTCGAAAAACTCTGTAGTCCATCAGAAACCAATTCATTAACACAGGAAATACAGCATGAAGATAAAAATGTTGCCCAACCAAATAGGACCATTTCCTTGAAGCAAATACAGCACATGGCAGCGAAACTAAAAAAAAAAGAAAAGCCCCGGGCATGGACAAAATTAAAAACGAAATGATCAAATATGGAGGTGATAAATTACTAGAAGAATTACAGATTTTCTTTAACAAAATACTCACAGCCAAGATTATACCATCTGAATGGAAAGAAAGCATCTTGATGCCAATTTTCCAAAAAGGAGAAAGGACAGATCCAAAAAACTATCGAGGTATCAGCTTAATGAGTGCGGTACTAAAATTGTTCACTAAAATTGTAGCAGAAGAAATAATGTTAACCGGAATCTGTGAAGAACAGCAAGGGTTCAGAAAGAACAGGTCTACTATAGGCGCAATATTTATAATCCGCCAAATTACCAAAAAAGTCATAGAGTTTAATAAGTTAGCCTATATGTGTTGCATTGATCTTACCCAGGCATTCGATAGGGTACGGTTAACTGATGTCATAACCCTACTACAAAAAAGAGGAATTCATCCGAATATAATAAAAAAAATCGAAGAGTTGAACATCAACAACCACACATATGTAACAGTGGTAAATAAATTAAATCGAACAAGGAAATAGCCTAAGCCCAATCTTATTTAATATCATAATGGATGAAATTATAAATGAAGTAAAGAAAACTGGGAGAGGATATCGATTGGGAAACAAAGAAATAAGAATAATATGCTACGCCGATGATGCAGTAATCATATCAGAAGACGAAGATAACTTACAGAGACTCGTACATAAGTTCCAACAAACAGCAAAAGTGTTTAGTAAGCAAATATCTGTAAAAAAACAAAATCCCTTACAATATCTAAAGAACCCAATAGATGCAAACTCGCGATTTATGATCAGAGTGTAGAACAAGTGATGTCCTTCAAATATCTAGGGGCAAACATAACAAGTACCAGGAACCTTAAGGAGGAAGTAAAACTCAAACAACAAAGGCATCATTAATATCAGGATACTTAAGAGATATAATTTGGAGAAACCAATGTATGAGCACCAGAAGCAAAGTAAGAATATACAAAATATGCGTAAGACCGATTATGACGTACGTGATAGAAACCAGAGCGGAGAACACAATAACAAAACGACTCCTAAGAACAACAGAAATGCGAACACTTAGATCGATAACAGGACATACCTTATTTGATAGGAAGAGATGTGAAGAAATAAGGAAAATGTGCGAAATACAGGATGTGGTGAGATGGGCAAGGAATAGGAGAAGAGAATGGAGAGACCATGTGGACAGAATGCCAAATGACCGGTTGGCTAAGGTTGCAAAAGAGAAGCGACCAAACACACCTCGACAGCTTGGAAGACCACCAATCGTCAGACGTCAAAAAGTTTAAATTATTATGTGACCAGATTTTAACAGTACACTTTAACTAAGTTAGGATAGTATTTATCGTATGTTCGACTACCGTATTAAAAATACCAAATTACCGAGAAATTAAACCGAAAATGACCAGGTTGACAATCCTCGACCCTATCGATATTTTTGTCCGCTATAACCCAAAATAAACGAATAACCGTATGGATGTTTAGGCACGAAAATTAACTACACATTGTCGCCAATATGTTAAATCGGATACAGGTAATTACCAGTCGTAATTTGAGGCAGCTCCGGTAATTGTTCGATCATATTTTAGGAAATAGAAATATTAACGTTTCGATAAACGCAGGAAAATGAAAATATTATCTAATCATGAAAAATTGATGAACGTTACTGGACAAAATGGAATGCGATTTCTTTATTCCGTTCATAATAGTATGGCGGGTTAAATTTGAATTTTATTTGAATGAAGTCTAAATATCTATCGCGGAGTGCGTCAGGGTTATATTCTATTACCCTTGTTATTCAACCTGTATTCGGAGGTGATATTTCGTGAAGCACTCACTGGTACCACATCAACATCAACGGCGTTAACATAAATAATATCAGATACGCCGATGATACATGAATTATCAATAATAACGGAAAAGATCTACAAAAACTTATGTACTTATACACAGTTTGGTTTAAAATGCAAAAAAAAACAAAATATGTGATTAAAAACAAAGAATCTAATATTCAAGATGCCGGTATTACAGTCAGTGGCACAAAGATAAAGAGAGTTGATAAATTGATGTATCTAGGTAGATTTACTGAATCTAGTAGCTTGAAGAACAACGTGAATCGCTTTTTTCCGCACACATGCCGCAATATCAACGACCACTCGGACTCGACTGTGGAAGTCAAAATTCGAACACAGAAGGGCCTAGCTACATGTATGAAAACAAAAAAGATCTTGTAATGAAAGACTGATTTTGTCAAATTTCCACTTTATTTAGTTACACAGAAACTGTATGACGCGATTCTCTATACTATAAGTTCGTCTGATACAAAATGATATTTGGGTATTAATGTTGTTACATTTATACAAATACCCTAAGGTAGATAGGTAATAAAATTAATACTATATGCTAATGAATATTGCTGGGAAATCCATTCTGAATATTAATTGTATAAATTGAGTAAAGGGGAGTTACCATGGGCCAGACAGGTATCTTTTTGTTCGTTTAAGATGATGTCTGAATTTTTAATTCTATTTATTTCTAAATTTTCTAATAGGTTTAATTTGACGCCTTTGTCTTGTATGTGTAGAATTTTAAATTTATCGTCAAAAAGATGATTTTTTTATGACAAGAACCATAATTCAGCTGATACACTCCAGATTTTTTTAATCTATTTTGTTTTACCTTTGCGTTTTTAACGAATTTTCCTAACGAGCTGTTTGTTCTAAAAGCTATATTGATATTATATTTGTTTAAGTGGTTGTTAATTTTCTCTGACGTTGTTAACAGCAATTTGTTTTATGAGATTTAATTCTTTGTTAAAATCATCTACAGATAGGGGGACACTTACAAGCTATGCAACATACTGTGGTAAGCTGCCAATTTATGTTGTAGGAGGTGAGCTGAATTTATGTTTATTGTAGTATCTGTATGTGAGGGTTTGTGAAAAATAGAGAATTTGTGTTTGTGGTAATGTCTCGTTATCGTTAAGTCAAGAAAATTAATTTTATTGTCGACTTCTAGTTCCATAGTGAATCTAATATTTTTATGTATTGAGTTTATATAGTTAAAAACATGGTCAAGTTGACGCTCTGTACCATTAAAACAAGCAAAGATGTCGTCTACATATCGGTACCAATACAAAAATGATTTGCTAAATTCTTGTCGATATATTTGTTTTTCTAGGTTATCCATGAATATTTCTGCTAAAAGCGGACTAAGTGGACTACCCATTATGAGACCCTCAGAACTATTATAAAACGTATTATTAAAGTAAAAATAATTTTGATTGAGGCTCGTGTTTAATAAATTTAGTATGTCTTGTTGTATAACGATATTAACTTTATTTTTGATTAGGAATGTTTTTATGATTTTTACTGTTTCATCCGGGAGTATGCTAGGGAAAAGGTTTTGGACGTCAAATAATACTAGTTTTGAATTATCTGGTAGAAAGACGTTGGAAATTTTTTTCCGTTAATTCTAACGAATTTTTTATTGTGTAAGTTGGAGTGAAGTTAATGTTCGTTTTAATGATATCTATGAGAAATTTTGAGAGTTTGTAAGCTGGGGCCGATATGTAGGAGGACACAGGTCTAATAGGATGATTTTCTTTATGTAATTTGACTAATGAATAGAGTAGAGGGGGCTGATGATGCGAAACGCGTCATACAGTTTCTGTGAAACTAAATAAAGTGGAAATTTGACAAAATCAGTCTTTCATTACCTTCGTTATGAATTTCCATCAAGTAACAGCCACAACAATTCAAAGTTTAAAAAAGATCTTAACTAGTTACGACCTGTTATTCAAACTACGGATGAAAATGGTAGGCTACTATGTCTTTCCGGTTCTCTTGTACGGCATAAAAGCGTGGACACTAGGGTGGTCATAAAAAATCAATGTTCGCATTTTTTTGAGGGGGCTCTCCTAAAAGACTGATAAAGTTTCAGCTCAATTGGATAACGTTAACCCGTGCCTCATCAAGGTTGAAAATTTAACTTTTTATGAAAATTGATTTTTTATGCAAATATCTGAAAACATTGCAAGATTCAGTTACATCGGCTCTCTAGATTGTACTTTATTTATTTTTTCAATATGTATAGGGTGAGTCAACGATAGATTAAAGTTCATTATCTCTTTTGTTTCGGGAATGACGAAAAAATGTTAAATACAATAGTTTTAGGGAATGTTAAGGTGCACAGTTTAAAATTATTTTAGAGTATACAGAATACCTCCAAAAAGTGTGACCGACATAACATATGTTTTTTTAAATGGAATATCCTGTTTTTCTAATGTATTTTTTGAAATTCTACATAAAATTTTATAACTTTTTTAATAATAATGTTATATACCTAAACCTAGTAGTTTTTCTAATATTTCAATTTTTTTTTTTTAAATACTAGTTTTCAGTTTTGTAAAAAATTGCCAGTAGTGCCATTGTTTCTGAAAGTGGGATACTCATAATTGGTGCGAGCGTTCTATAGAGATGAAAAAAAAGATATATGTAACGAAATTTGAGTTAGATGCTACAGGGTGATCAAAATAATTTTATGCATGTCGACTATTTTAAATTGAAAAATCTCAACTTTTTTAAATGGTACATCCTGTATATTATTATTTTTTCTGATAGATTTTACAAAACCCCCCAACTTTTATTAAGTATGTCATATACCTATTTCTAATAGTTTTCGATTTATTTTGAATTTTTCAATTTTTATCCTTGTTTTTAATACACTTACGCTACAACATCATAGTTGCCAAGATAAAACAAAAATGTAGGCATTGTCAAGTTTTAACATGTCTATTAAGCATGTAAAAATAGTTTAATTTATTGTAGTAAGTGACGTATAAAGGTAATAGTTATAAATTTTCCTAAAAATGAATTAATTGATATGGTTTATATACGGGGCGAGGCGGGAAGAAATTGTCTTTTGACAGTAAGGCTTTACGGAGCGAAGTACCCTAATAGACGTATACCATCTAGAAAAACTTTTCAGTGCTTAATAGAACGGTTTGATGGTAGTGGTAACTTTGAGTATACGAAACGGAAAGTAGTAAACCCGAATGAGGAAAAAGAACTCGAACTCGAACCCGAACAAGCATGGCTCGTTGATGCGGTAGAAGACATTGTCCCGCAGACCTCACAGAAAAGTCACTAAACGAACGTTGTTAAAAAGTTTACTGCTTGTAAACATAAACTAAAACTCTCTGACTTCTCCCCGGGGATCCCAGACAAGGAGCAAAAAAGAAAGGGAGTGATTTATGACACTCGAGGAAGAATTCTCTGATAAAAGGGTCCTTAGCAATAGCTTTTTTTGTAACAAAAACAAACCTTTTAAAGAATATAACTAAATATCAGGTACGTACCCACTACCTTGCAATTCGTAAAATTATTTATAAAGTTACAACAAATAACGGTTTTATGTCTTATACGAGTATATTGTATA
Source organism: Pachyrhynchus sulphureomaculatus (assembly GCA_019049505.1). Lineage (NCBI taxonomy): Eukaryota > Metazoa > Arthropoda > Insecta > Coleoptera > Curculionidae > Pachyrhynchus > Pachyrhynchus sulphureomaculatus. Next base: position 19,771,390 of record CM032451.1, read on the forward strand.
ATAATGTATTTGTATAATTGTTCGTAATACAAAGGAAATAAAGATGGTTAAAAGTATTTAAGTTAGGTATCTTTGTTGCCATTTTTCACTTTCGTTTTCTAAACAGGTCGAAGGTCGAATTTGAGGAATCGAATCATGTCCGGTCTTAGATGATGAATATCTTCAAATATAAAAAATTTTAACAAAAAAAGTGGTAGAAGTAAAATTTTAAGACAACCAACATTTCCTATGAAATGAAACAAGAATCAGGTTTCTAGGACGAATGGTTTTAATTTTATGAGGGAAAACCCACGATTTACTTTACAAAGCCCAAATTCGACCAACTATGGAATACTGCTCCCACGTTTGGGGCTCCGCTCCCAAACATACACTGCATTTGTCGGATTCTGTTCAGAGAAGAGCGGTCCGTCTGATTGGGGACCCGGAATTGACCGGCGGCCTTGATTCGCTGGAACATCGAAGAACGGTTGGCGACTTGAGTCTGTTCTACAAGTATTTTCATGGAAAGTGTTCGAAGGATGTAGCCCGCTTGATTCCTCCCAAAGCGGTGCATGTTAGAAGTACACGTCGCGCTGGTGCCTCGCATCCGTATGAGGTTCAGCTTGTTACTCCGCGCACAACGCTTTTCAAGCAATCTTTTATATGGAGAACGTCATCCCTTTGGAATAATTTGCCCAGCGCTGTGTTTTCCCACCGAGTACAATTTACAGCGATTCAAGAACAACGTGAATCGCTTTTTTCCGCACTCGTGCCGCTCCTGGAGCGCTTTAGGGACTTCCCTGCAGCACGTGTGCTAGGCCAATAAAAAAAAAAAAAAAAAAAAATTTTTTTGCAAAAAATCGAATTGTACAGCTTTAACTTAGATGAGGCACAGGTTAACGTTATCTAATTAAGCTAAAACTGTGCAAATCTTATTTTTTAGACAAATGGCAATTTGTCCATCATTACGATGAAAATATTTTTTCCCCCCATACCTCGTGACCATCCGAGTGGACACTAATTGAAGCGTAAATATTGGATCAGCCATTTTGAATTTTTCAAATCTGTCATCGGATTCTTAATCAGCACCCCGAGAAACCCCTTAGTAGCCAATTTCAAAATATTTAGCAGTATACAAAAACGTTAATTTAATCATAAATGAGGTTGAAAGCATGATTCCCACTACAACTAAAGGAGTTAAACCAGCTATTTTATTTTAAATATTTTTTTTAAATGATGGTAAAACTAAAAAAAATCTATATATTATCTATTTCTAAAATTTCCCGCTCTTTCACGTGGTGCTATTCGTTTTTCGATATCTTTTTTATTTTTCGAGATATTGCCGAAAAACCGAATTTTTGATTTTATTTTGGATATTGTGGGTTTAGGGCACATCAAACTTTAGCATTTTTTTTTATCGCATTCTACGTCCAAAAACCTACCTGTATGCCAAAATGCATCCTGTTAACATTTATTGGGAACTCAAAATCCCTGGCTAAAATTAGCGAGACATTAGTTCTGATATTATCAAAAAAAAAATGGAAGTTTCTCAGTTTGTTTCTTGATGTACGTGTATCTAAGGTTAAATGAAAATGACTCTTTCATATTTCCACACGGACTTACGTTCTACACTAGACACAACAGGCATTTGCATTGCCAATAACGCCGATTTCGGGTTTGTTCATGACTGGACCGCGGCAGATAAGCTGCTTGTATTGTCAAGCCTGCATAAAGTCCAGGCCTTTTGTTCTTGGCTTTCAAATATACACATTCAGAACTATTATGTTCTAAAATACATGCATACGTACACAGTGGCGTATCGTTAAGGTAGAGCAGATTTGTGTAGAACCTACTTTTTCCATCAAAATATTTTCGAAATTGTTGTTAAATGTTTAATTCCCCTTCTCAGTTGAAATATTGAATTACTAACCACCAATCAATAATTTTTTACTTTATAAAATGGCCAAAGTTCCAACTTTAAGCCGTTGCAAGGCGAATAATTTTCGTCTGGTTAGAATCTAACAAATTCAGAACAGTTTTAAGAGCCTAGCACTAAACATAGGGTTAGTACTCACAGCTTATCAATACGAAATAATATTAGTAGAGGGATTATCCAGATTCAAAAACAAAAACCGGGCCTAACCTCACTTTTGCGTTAAGATCACAAGTGGCGCCATCTGTCGTTGTTAGTGGGAAGTTCAGGAACTAGAAGTCCAGTACTTAGTCAATAGTTGGTTTGAAACTTGAAAGTTTTTTTTCTTTGTTATACCGATAATACGTTTATGCACACACATATTTGCTTCCAAGTTAACGCCCAACAAATTGAGTGACGATACGAGAGGAATGGAATATCCCGACATAATCATGTCTGAATCTGCTACAATAATTATCCGAGAAAGAAGGGCTACCTGGGTTGTTGAAACGCTAAGTTCTACTTATATAGCTAGTACCATTCGACACCCAAGTGATGAATTGGGGTCGGTGATCGGAGGGTACTCTGTCATATACCAGTACCCAACTGCTGACGAGTCATGACAATTCTAAGGGGTACGTAATAAGCTTCAACCTGGGGAGTATGGACATGATACGCGAATGTAAGGAGGAGGCGCAAGACGTAGAACACATTATAGTGACATGGAAACGAAATGGAAGGATAAGAAAAAATGCAAGAAAACTACAACTGAAGGTTAACGCACAAAAGATGCAGAGAGATTTGGGATTACAACTGAAAGCTAAGGGGAAGTCATATTAGATGTGGTTTGGACCTTCAACGTCTGGAGAGGATAAATCACGTTCAGAGGCATAAAAGGTAATGAACTGAACACGTTTAGCATATATATATATATATATATATATATATATATATATATATATATATATATATATATATATATATATCATACGAATCAGACTGGCATGGGCAGCGTTTGGGAGACAAAAGAAAATAGTAACCACCAAAAGAATTCCTCTGAAACTAAAAAAAAATGATATTCGATCAATATGTTCTATCGGTTCTTACTTACGCGATCCAGACATGAACATTGACTAAGAAGATGATGGTTCAGCCTAGTAAAATATCGACCTATCTCTGTTCTGAACAATTTTTTGAAGTTGTTTGAAGTAATTCTGTATAATCGCATTTATACTCAAGTTAGAGGCATTCTGTCAACAGTAATTGTAACACTGTAACAAATTTGGGAGGTTATACTAACTTTACAGAGAACATATTAGACGCAGGAGGGCAGGTTGACGTAATATATACGGACTTTGATAGAATATCTCATTTCGTTTTGCTGCAGAAGCTTTGGCTTATGGGTTTTGGTGTGGATGCGTGCAGTTTGTTTTCTTCATATTTGGGGGGCTGCTCTCAGTCAATACACTATAATGGATATGTTTCCAATTTCTATACCGCAACCTCGGGCATGCCACAGGGATCCAATCTTAGTCCCCTACTATTTTTGCTGTATATCAATGACCTCTGTGATACTCTGAATTGCGGCAGGCTGCTTTTCGCTGATGATCTCAAGCTGTATGCACCCGTATCATGTATTCAGGACTGTAAACTGCTTCAAACTGAGCTTTGCGTGCTTAAGGATTGGTGTAAGCACAAGAAATTAGACTTGAATATTTTTAAATGTAAAATTATGTCGGTGACGAGGAAAAACCATATAATAACATATGAATATTCACTAGGAACGTCAACTCTCGGGCGCTTCAACAGTGTAAGGAACTTGGGAGTAGTATTCTATAACAAAATAAATTTTTCTAATCACATTAATAACTTCTTATAGTGCGCAACTGTAGAACCTTTAATAGTAAACGATCTTTAATACTACTATATGAGTCTTATGTGAGATGCAAACTGGAGTATGCCTCTCTTATTTGGAGCCCATATTATTTATGCTACACCTGAACTAATGCTAGAACGAGTTCAAAGAAGATTTCTAAAATATTTATCATATAAGGTACTCTTTGTTATTGGAGAGATTTAATCTTCAATTATTTGAGACACGCAGAGAGTGTTCGTCTATAGTTTTCTTGTAAAGATTGTTGCACGGAGTCATCGACTGTCCTCAGCTGCTATCGGAGGTGGCTATATTGGTGCCTAGAATTAATTCACGAAATACTGCTATTTTTTGTTTGTTCACGTGCTAGGACTAATCTCAGATTAATTGAACCAATCAATGTTATGTGAAATAAATTTATCTTAATTAGTAATGAATGTGACATTTTTGCAGACACCGAAAATAAGATTCGGTCAATATGTTTGGATCATTTCAATTGATAGCACTTTTATAAAAATTCTTTTAGAAGCTTGTTTTGCTTGTTGGATGTATGTAACTAATATTTGTTTTATTTCTCTCGGATACATTTAATTTCTTTATTCATTTTTATTTCTTTTTTTCTTCTTCTTTTTTTGTTATTTTTGTCTGTTTTTGTTGTTACTTTAGTACCTTAGTTTTAAGAGAAAATTTCATTCATATTCTTTCTTGTTTTCCCTGTAAATGGTTCTTACTGTTATTATTAAAATACAGAGAGCAACGGAACACCAGATGTTGAATATAAGATTCAGGATCCGACACAAAAGTATAAGACAAAGAACCAAAGCGACAGACGTAAGCGAACAGCTAGTAGGTTTGAAATGAAGATGGGCAGATCATACAATGAGACAACAAAATGAGAGATGAAATAAAAGTATACAAAAATGGAGGCTTGGGATAAAGATCCGCAGGAAGGCCCTAGACGCGATAGAAAGATGACCTGAAAAGAACGGCTAGTTTAGGAAGGATCAGAAAGACGCAGAATCGAGAGGGATGGAGAAAGGAATGGGAGGCCTATGTCTGACACTCGATGAAAGAAGGCTTATTAGATAGATATTTAAAATATTAAACAGTGTCAGTTTGGGTTTATTGTTTTTGTGGTACATCACATAGTAAGCAAATAAAGATGGGGATGTTTTCTTTTTTCTTCAAGCTCTACGTCTCAGTCGAATCGGTTTGTTTATAGGCTTAGAGACGGGACATCGAGTCGGGGAATTAGTGTGGGTTCTGTCGAGGGAAATTTTATCGAATGGTTAGCAGACTGGTGAGAGAAATGCGGATTAAGAACGACAGATAGACAGCTCTTAAAGCCCATTATTGAATCCGCCTGTGCATACTTGCATCTGGAGCTAGTGTGCTAGACTTCAAGGTAAATGAAGAAACTAGCAGTAAATTGTTAATGGAAAGAAGACAGAAAGCAGACGACAATATAGACCACCGGAGTATACCGGCGATAACCGTGAAGTTGCAGGAGGTTATCGACTGCAACGAGCAATTTCTGAGGAAATATGTAATTTAACAAAATTAAATTTTAAAGTTGACCTTACGAGTCGCTACTGTACTATATAAGCATACATATTCGAATGTACACACTCATTTATCCCAACTCACCAACACAATATAATGTCGTTAGTATTATTATATACTATAATAACAATAACCATAGCTATAAACGCGGCGGCGTATAACCGTAACTATAACCATAACCGTTTCGTAGGGTCGGTATATTGCCGGGAGTAGTCGGGACGGTCCCGGCGCGGCATTCTCCGCTTGGTTGGTTAACTTTCTTACTTGTTTCAGTGCAATAATCTGGAAATTCCGGAACAATTCGGAGTTTTTACTGATTAGTCGAAACACTGGAGGAGCATAACCATTAAGAAAAAAGATAAGAGAGATAATAACGGCAATGTAAATTGGGCCTTAGTTATGAAGTTTTAAATTGTTTAAATAATTGTCCTTAGTTTATTTTATCAGCAAAGATTTGCTAAATTATTAAGATTTGCTAAATTATTAAGATAGATTTCCTAAAAAAAAAACAAGTCCGCTTTTAACTCATTTAGTACACTAACAGATGTGTTAAAATTAAAATACTGCCTCACAGCACCTAGAAAACGCCGGATAAAACTCAGTTCACTTTTTTAAAGCTTATTTGCTAAACTAGCTTTGCATTCAAAAATTTACGTTTACTTTTGTATATATACCCCGTTTATTAAACGAGTTATTTTTATTTGACTTCATGACCGACTTTCGGTATTTTAGTAACAAGAAAAAATAATTAAATAATATATATATATATATATATATATATATATATATATATATATATATATATATATATATATATATATATCAATCGGTTTTATAACGTCTTCCGATGCCTAATTTCCACTTCTCCCGGTTTCTCCATCCCTCCTCCCCCAGATCTCTCTAGTACTTCCTTGTTGATTCCTGCTCTCCAGCTTTGGCGTGGTCTTCCTCGCTTTCTTTTTCCATGAGGGTTCCAATTTAAAATCTTTTTGGGTCGGTCTTGTGACATTTTCTGTACATGTCCGTACCATACCAACTGTTGGGTTCTGATTTCGTCCACTATATCGTGCTTTATTTCTAAAGCTCGTCTTATCGGGTCATTTGGTATGCGGTCTTTTCTGGATTTTCTGGCTGCTCGTCTCCAGAAATCCATTTCTGTAGCTTTTAGTATTTTTTCTGTTCTTTCCTTCAATGGCCACACCTGGGAGCTGTAAGTTATTATACTGTTCACTATTGAGTTGTAAATTCTCTTCTTATTTTCAATGGTTATGTTTTTGTCCCACAGTATACTATTAAGCATTGCAATCGCTTTTCTTCCTTGGATATTCCTCTCGAATATTGCTTCTTCCAGTGTTCCGTCCCTAGATATTCTCGTTCCCAAATACTTATAACTGGTACAGTGTTTGATAGTGTGACCAGTTTCAAGTCCTGCTGTTGTCCTCCGACGCACATGTACTCGGTCTTTTTAATATTGACTTCTAGGCCCCATTTTTCATATTCCTCCATAAGTTTTCGTGTCATGTATTCCATATCATCGATGTCCTGAGCGACTACTACCTGGTCGTCTGCGAATGATAGCGTGTACAATGTAGTATCGTCATCCAGTGGTAATCCCATACTGCTACATTTCCTTTTCCAGTTCTTCATTGCACTCTCCAAATAGATTTTAAATAGCGTTGGGGATATACAGCAGCCCTGTTTGAGACCCTTTGTGACCTGGAACCCTGTTGTTATACAATATTTGGCTTTCACACTACTTCTTGCGTCTTGGTATAAGGATTTTTTACGGCTTTAATTATTTCGGTGCTTACATTACTCTGTTGTAGTGTTTCCCACAATCTCATTAAGGGCACGTTGTCATAGGCCTTTTTTAAATCAACAAACAAGACATGGACTTCCTGATCAAATGCGGTTTTCTTTTCTAGGATTTGTGTCAGTGAGAAGAGATGGTCTATTGTGGATCTTCCTGCTCTAAAGCCTGCCTGTTCTTCAGCTTCTACGTCCGCGTATTCCGTTTCTATTCTATTTTTAAGTATTTTTCCGTATATTCTGCTAATAGATCCTGTAACCGTTATTCCCCTATAGTTATCGCAATTATTTTTGTCTCCTTTCTTATGAATTGTTGATATGTATGATATTTTCCATTCCTCAGGTACTTCTGATGTGTTAATGCATCTTTGGAATAAGTTCCTCAAAGCGCTAAATAGCTTTTCAGTTCCGTATTTTACTATCTCTCCTGGGATGTTTCCTGGTCCTGGAGCTCTACCATTTTTTAGCGTTTAACATGCTTCTTTAACTTCTGATGTTGTTATCCTTATTAGGGATCCTCGTATAACTATATTTGGGTTTCCATGTTGGGTACTTTTAAACTCTGGTCTATCTTCTGTTAGCATATTTGTAAAATATTGGTTCCATTTTTCTGATGTTATTGGTGAGAAGATTTCTCTTTTCCGTTCTATTCTCATATTTTCAAGAAGTCTCCAGCTTTCTGTGCTTTTTCTTCCTCCTATGTAAATGTTGAGTCTTGAGCATGTCTTTTCCCATTGGTTGTTCTTTTTGTCACTAATCATTTTGCGTACTCTAGCTTGGGATTCTTTGTATTTTACTTTGTCGTTTGTGCTCTTTGAACTTAAGTATTTGTGATAGCTTTTCCGTTTTTCTTCAATTTCGTATTTAATTTCTTCATCCCACCAATATGGTTTTTGCTGTTTTTCCCTTTTCTCTTGATACCCTAATGCTTCCAGTGCGGCTGCGTGTAGGCATTCCTTTATATACTTATATTCTTCTTATATATTAACAAATCCCGTCCGTTGTATCTTTTGGTCCAGTCTACTCTTGTATAGATTTCTGAAACTTTCATTTTGTAAGCTGTCTGTATTATATCTTATTGTTGTTTCACTTGTTGTGTACTGTGTACTTGTATCTTCCAGTTTGCTTTCCCGTGTTGTTCGTGAGGTTATCTTTCCTTTCACAAGGTAGTGGTCGCTGCCACATGAAGCCCCTCTTTGGACTCTTACATCTAGGAAGTTTAATTTAAATCTCTGTCGTATTATCATATAGTCGATAATACTTTTTAAATCTCTTGTTGTTTGTCTCCACGTATATTTATGAATATCCCTATGCTGGTAGTGTCCGTTTAATATTGTAAGGTTGTTTTGTTCACATATCTCTATAATTCTTCTTCCGTTGTCGTTAGTAACTTCTTCGCCATATTTTCCTACCACTTTATCGTCGTTTTTTTTTCCTTCCTATTCTTCCATTTAGATCACCCAAAAGTAATATCTCTCTTGATGTTCCAATTTTGCGTATTTCCTCATTTAGTTGTTCAAAAAATGAATCCTTGTTATTAGCCAGATCGTCCTCGTTGACAGCGTATACCCCCAGTGAGGTTGTGTTATTACCTAGTATTTTGAGATTTATCTTTATGATTCTTTCACTAATCGGTTCCCGGGTGGTTATGAATTTCCTCAGTTTTCTATGTATTAGTATGGATACGCCTTGTTTTGCTCTATCTTCTTTGGGCACTCCACTATAAAAGTGATCGTAATGCCCCCAACTTTCGGAGCCTTTTCCTTTTTTCTTTGTTTCCGTCAGTACTGCAATTTCGACTCGAAGATTTTCTAATTCATTTACAACTTCATTTACTTTCCTGGAGAGACCTTGTATGTTCCATGTACCACATATCGTTGTCCTTCTTCTTTGCTGTTTTCGTCTTCGTATATCCGTTCGATTCCGAGGCTTTGGATTAGGTTTTTTAGCAGAGGCTTTTTTTAATTTAAATAAAATAACTTTTATCTAAATTAATTTAATCTAAACAGACAAAAGAGTAATTAATGTCAACTCAGAAGAAATGTCTGATATAGAAATGGATAAAGTTTGAAAAGCCTTACAACATATGAAAAGTGGAAGAGCGGCTGGAGAGGATGATATTATACCTGAAATGCTAAAAAAGCTGGATGTGAAGCCCTAATAAATGAATTATGAGATATTTTTAATGAATGCCTCAAATGTGGAAATATACCAGAAGCCATAGTCATCTTAATATACAAGAAAGGTGACCCCGAAAACCTAGAAAACTACCGGCCAATTAGCTTACTCTCCTAAGTTTACAAGTTGTTCTCACGAATCATAACAAACAGACTGGAATACAAAATGGAATTATACCAACCGATAGAACAGGCTGGATTCAGATCGGGTTTCAGTACGATTTAGCACTTGCACACATTGAGAATACTAATCAAGAAGGTCACCGAATATAATATACCAATGTGGCTCACATTTGTAGATTTTCGCAAGGCTTTCGACACAGTGGAAAAATGGGCGCTTATAAGAGCTCTTAGAAATGCTCGTATAGATCACAGATACACCGAACTGATAGCCAGAATATATGAACGAGCAACACTCAAAGTTATAGTAAACTAAGAACTGACAAGCAAGGTCCCAGTGAACCTAAGTTGTTTACAATGATCTTAGAAGATGTATTCAAAGAACTGAATTGGGACGAAAATGGCCTTCTGATAGTTGGCGACCGGCTAAACAACCTGAGATTTGCAGATGGCATTGTAATTATGGCAAACAACAAGAATGAAATGATCCAGATGATTACAGATCTCCACAACCAAGCAAAGAAAGTGGGACTTGAGATAAACTTCTTCAAGACAAAGTACATGAGTAACGAAGACGCTAATAATGAAAATATAGTGATTGAACATTCAACAATAGAAAAAGTAAACACGTACATCTATCTGGGACAAATAATAACTATAGGAAAGGAAAACGAGCAGCTTGAAATAGAAAGAAGGATACGTATGGGGATGGGCAGCATATGGAAAATTGAAATATGTACTGAATATGAACATTCCTCAAAGATCAAAAACCCAAATTTGTAATCAATGTATCTTACCAGCTACAACGTATGGAGCCGAGAGATGGGTTTTAACTAAAAGAACAATAGAAAAACTACAAGTTCACCAACGAGCAATGGAAAGGAGGATGTTAAATGTTACTTTGAACGACAAGAAAACTAATAAATGGATTGGACAACAAACAAAAGTGGATGATATCACCAAACGGATAACATCTCTGAAATGGAGCTGGGCCGGCCATGTGGCGAGAGCGACATATAGGTGCAGTGGCAAGACCACTAGGTGGAGACCATGGCGTGGAAAACGAAGCATCGGAAGACCCCAGCAGAAATGGAGCGACGATCTGAAGAGAATTGGAAGGCTTAACTGGTATCAACAAGCACAGCATAGAGAAAAATGGAAAGATTTGCTAGAGGCCTATACCCGACAGTGGGTAGAAAACGGCTAAAGGAAGAAGAAGAAGAAGAAGAAGGAGAAGAAGAGAACCTAAACAAGAACAATAACCTGAAATAAAAAACCACGAAAAGAAGAACTAATGTACACCTTGTTAGGAATTTGACTGTCCTTCTTACAGAAACTTTTTTCATCTCTAATATTCTATATTCTTCTTAACCAAACACTAGGATCTTCAATTTAACAGCAGTAAATCTTCAACAACCGGATAAGCACAAATATTGCTCGTCGAATTCATGATGAGTTTGTTCAGAAAGACGTATTTAAACTAAATCTGAACGCAACATCCCCTTAAATATTTAACCAGTAAACGGTAAAATTAACCAGTAACACCATCGTGCACCGGAAATGACATAGAGCAGCGTATTAAAATGCTGTAAAACCACTTGTAAACAACCGCACGAGGCTGCGAATTTTTAGTGTGTGATGGTTTGACACCTGTTATTTTCAATTTCGCCCGGTCGCGTTCCATTGTTCACTCATACGCCGATTTGCTCGTCCCGAGAAATAACATTAATGGTTTGATTAATTGTTTTGTTTATTGTTGAAATTATTCCTCTTTGTAATAATTCCAATTATGTTCGGCAATTGTTTTCTGCGGGGGACGGTTTTCAGTAACATTGTCCGAATGGCCGCTACTATCGTTTATTGGGAGCTTCTCAATACAGAAAAACACAGCCCAATTTTTTTTGGTTATTGCACTGTTATATCTAGCTATATACATATACAGGGTGTTCAAAAAAACAACGTATTCCCTTCGAGGCTGATAGGCCAGCTCATAACTCAATAGAATATGTACCTTAGGGAAAAATCGTTAATTTTCGAGAGTCAAAATAAGCTAATTAAAATGTTTTTACTCATGATACTTACACAAATGTTTTTTTTTCACAGGCTTGGCATACTTAGTTTTATTTTGAACTTTGATCAACAGCAGGGTTTTTCACAGGCTTGGCATACTTAGTTTTATTTTGAACTGTGATCAACAGCAGGGTTATTCCGGATTACGTAACAATAATTAGAATTTTAGAATACGGAGATTTAAGGTGTAGATTTTCACAAAATTCATTAAAGCGTCGAAATCTAATGATTCTTCACTCAGATCATATTTACGTATTCTGGTAAGTTATGAGCTAGCCTATTAGCCCTCGAAGGGGATACGTTGGTTTTTAGGACACCCGATATATATATATATATATATATATATATATATATATATATATATATATATATATATATATATATATATGGTGATGGATGACAGAAGAGTTAAGGTGCGTGAGATTGCTAGTGCTGTGGGCATCTCGACTGAACGGGTACATAATATTTTGCATAAATATTTGGACATGAGAAAGCTATCCGCAAGATGGGTGCCGCGATTGCTCACGCTTGACCAAAAACAGAATCGTGTGAAGTGTTGCAAGGATGGTTTGCAGCTGTTCCAGAAGAATCCGGAGGACTTTAAGCGTCGTTTCGTCACTGTGGACATGGATACATTACTATACTCCTGAGACCAAACAACAATCTAAACAATGGGTTACCAAGGGGGAAGGAATCTGCACCAAAAAAGGCGAAGACCGTTCCTTCGGCCGGAAAGGTTATGGCGACTGTCTTTTGGGATTCGCAAGGGATAATCCTCATCGACTATCTGGAAAAGGGTAAAACTATTACAGGTGAATATTATTCATCGTTATTGGACCGTTTGAAAACCGAGCTGCAGGGAAAACGCCCGCGATTGGCCACAAGAAAGTCCTTTTCCATCACGACAACGCACCAGCACACACTTCAGCAGTTGTGGTCGCAAAATTAATGGAAATAGGATTCCAACTCGTTTCACATCCCCCCTATTCTCCAGACTTGGCTCCCTCGGACTACTATTTGTTCCCCAATTTGAAGAAATGGCTGGCGGGACAAAGATTTTATTCAAACGAGGAGGTGATTGCAGACACTAATGGATATTTTGCAGACTTGGACAAATCCTATTATTCGGAAGGGATCAACAAAACTAGAACATCGTCCGACGAAGTGTATAAGCCTAAAAGGAGACTATGTCGAAAAATAAAAAAGGTTTACCCCAAACACATAAGTAGTTTTTATTTTTGCACGGACTTTTCAAACCAGCCTCGTATATATATATATATATATATATATATATATATATATATATATATATATATATATATATATACATACCAGGTGAACAAGTATGAAATGCGGATTTTTTTTTTTTCTAAAAAACCATGTTAAATTCGGAAGAATGAGAGAAAGTGCTTTATTCAAAGTACGCTTCATTGCTTGTTATACATTTTTCCCATCTTTCGGGCAATTTGTGAATACTACGCCAATAAAAAAATCTTCCCCTTTTGCTGCGAACCATTCATCGAGCCTTTTTTTCACATCTTCTCACAAACCAAAGCGCTGCTCAGCAAGTGTGTGACCCATCGATGCAAACAAGTGGTAATCGGAAGGAGCCAAGTCTTTTGAGTAAGCCGCATGAGGTAGAACTTCCAGATTAGTGCTTCCAACGTGTCGCGAACTGGTTTTGCCGTATATGATGGAGCAATATCATGAAGAAAAATGACTTTGTGTTGCCTTTTTCGGTATTCTAGCCTTCTGTCAAGCAGTGAACAGTTCAAATCGGCCAATTGTTGTTGGTAACGTTTAGTATTAACCGTTTCCCCAGGTTTTAACAGCTCATAATAGACTACGCTCTTCTGGTCTGAAATCCGCATTTCATACTTGTACACCTGGTATATATATATATATATATATATATATATATATATATATATATATATATATATATATATATACATATACATACATATATACATATATACATATATATATATATATATATATATATATATATATATATATATATATATATATATATATATATATATATATATGTATATATATATATATATATATATATATATATATATATATATATATATATATATATATATATATATATATGTATATATATATATATATATATATATATATATATGTATATATATATATATATATATATATATATATATATATATATATATATATATATATATATATATTATTGTTACTATTTTTCACTTTCGTTTTCTAAACAGACCGAAGGTCAAAATTGAGGATTCAAATCATGATTGATGAATATCTTCAAATATACAAGTTTTAACCAAAAAGTGGTAGGAATAAAACTTTAAGACAACAACATATCCTATGAAATGAAACAAGAGTCAGGTTTCTAGGACGAATGGTTTTCATTTTATGAGAGAAAAAACCACGATTTTTTTGCAAAAAATCGAAATTTTACAGCTTTAACCTCGATGAGGTTAACGTTATCTAATTGAGCTAAACCTGTACAAATGTTATTTTTTAGATAAATTGCAAATTTTAGGGGGGTCTCGCCGGCATTACGACGCAAATATTTTCCCCCCTACACCTTGTGACCACCCTAATGACCACACGTTCTCCATTGAGTTTGTATCGGGCAACTGGGATACCCAGTCTAGTGTAACGATACCCGATTCCCTTTCCACTGGGTCGTTATTCTCTTAAAGAATCAACTCCTCATTTTTATCGACAAACAACCCTTTGGCAGTCAGTACTAATGCCTTCTTATAAATTTGGAGCATTCTACCTGGAGTGGTCATAAACCTGACCCCCTTCTTCTTTGTTCCTTGTCTGGGATGCCCGGGGAGAAGTCAGAGAGTTTTAGTCTACGTTTGCCTTTCAAGCAGTGAACATTTCAACAACGTTCGTTTAGTGACGTTACTGTCAGGTTCTACGGCATCAACGAGTTATGCTTGTTCGGGTTCGAGTTCAAAGCAGAAAAAAATGGTGTATTTAATCGTCCAAATGTCTCATCAAATCAGTGGCCATTACCATTAGATTGTCGAGTTTTACGCAGTTTATTTTATAATGTACGGTAAGTGAAACTAAACACCAGAGAAGCTGCAAGACTTACAATACAGGAAGTTTTAATTTTTTGGGAGAAAGCTAAGATATCAACCAAACACCTGAAAGATTGTGTTGCAAAATTAGAAAAACTGAACGAAGAGTGGAGAAAACTGCGAAAAAAGCTTGAAGATCTAAAAGCACAGCACAAAATAAAAAAGTAGAATCTTTCAAGTCATTCAAGTCACAGACATTTGTTTATTTATAATCAATATTTATGTAAAAGCGTGGTTCAATGCCTCCAAACTCCCTTTGACCCCCCAACCAAGATCTACAGTTGTTAAAATCTTCTGTGAAATAAAGACAAATTGATAAAGAACTTGCAGACAAAATACTGTCTAAAATGATAAATTATCTGTGGTATCTCAATTCGGAGCTAGTCGCATTCTCACTTTTTGATGAAACTTTAGAAAAAACTGTCAAAACAAGCATGGCTGCAAAATATCTAAAATTAATTTCCGTTGAAGAAAAAAGTTTCGATGTAAAAGTAAGTCTCAATCTCGAAGAAGTGGATGATTTATTGGACAAAAAAATTAATTATTTTGTTTCTCATCAAATTCTAAATTTTTTCAAGCAATTTGAAATTGATACAAACTTCAGTCTTGATGAGGCACGGGTTAACGTTATCCAATTGAGCTGAAACTTCTTAGTCAATTGGCAACTTTTAGGAGGATCCCCAAAAAAATTCGAACATTGATTTTTTGTGACCACTCCAGTGGTCATACATCAAGTGGAAGCTTCGTCTTAAAAAGGTGTACACAGTGAAGACGATTTCATAGCCAATCCGGACAATTTGAAAAATCTTTGCCCCAAGAATACGTATGCCTCGAAGATGCCAGGTAATCCTCGAAGCTGATGGAGTCTGCACGAATTACTAAGTCATTAACATTGTCATGGCCATCATTTACTGTCGAATTATGTAAAAAACTTTTAAATAAACACATTTTTTTATGAACAATGCGGCACACATTCGTACTTGACCGACTGTATGTAGTGAACAAAGGATTTTTAAACTAAACTAAAACGAAACTATACTCTCAAAGCCACAAGTATGTACGTTCAATTCGTTGTAAAATATATTAATAACACAATAAAACAGCCACAATATGATGTAGGTGCAATTCGCCATTTATTCGCAACAATTATCAAAAAATTATTATTTCACGGCAGATTGCCACTTATTCATTTATTTTTGTTTATTTTATTATTTATTATTGGTCGATAATTGGGAATTAAAATAAATCTGTGTTGTGGCGGGTGAGGCTTGGCACGTTAATAAATGATGTTTTAAATATACTCACCGGCAAAAAAACATCATTAAAGTACAAAACGGAGGGTAATTTTAATTTTATTTGAAAGTACCAGGGGCTATTAATTATTATTCTCTTTGCTTCGTTTTCCTACTGACTTCTCTATATATGGTGCTGTCCGAAAATTCGGAAACAATTACTATTCCCAATACGTTTTCATCCTCGTTTCTTACAGTCGGTCAAGTAAGAACGTGAACGCTCGTATTCTTTAAAAAAATGTGTTTCAGGAAAATTTTGTTGCCTTCAATGTATTCTTTGGTATGCTAACAACGGCGCAATTACCTTAGTAAGTTGTCCAATCGCCTCCTGCCTCAATAATCACTTGGCATCTTCGATGTCAACGAGATGTTCTGCATACTCGCGCGGCAACGATCTCCAAATTTTTCGAATCTCGCGAGACAATTGACCTAAAGGCCTCAGAGTCTTTCCTCTGAGCTTTCTCTTTACAAGAGATCAAATTTTTTTTGAATGGGGTTGACGTCCGGCGATTGTGAGAGCCATTCTAGTATCTTATCATGAGCGCAAGCGAACCACTTCGCGACGTGATTTTCGCCCGGCAACGGTTTCTCCAACGTGCTTCGGAATTTGACATCATGAGCACGAAGATGTTGTCGAATGGTCTTATTAGCCTGTGTTTTTCCTTATGCCTCCTCTGACGTTAACGTCCAGCATTCTCTCCATCTCTTAGGAAGTCTTCCTTGTCTTCTTGTTCCCGTTGGTTTGTTATCCCTAGCTGCTTTTAATAATCTGTTGTTATTCATTCTGTTAATATGTTTATTACAGTATTTTCTTCTCTGTCTATTTTTGTGATGTCTTGGACTTTGCTCATATTTCTTATGTCTTCATTTCTTATTCTATCGTGTAGCGTTTTCCCCTATATAGTTCTTAATATTTTCATTTCAGCCGTTGTCATCATTTGTTTTGTAACAGTTGTGTCTGGTCTGGTTTCCGCAGTGTAGATCATGATTTGTCTAACAATTGTTTTATATATTCTCGTCTTGCTGTCTGTATTCAGGTGTTTATTTCTCCATATTATTTCTTTTAGGCAGCCTGATATCTGCGCTGCTTTCATTGTTTGTTTTCTAACTTCTTGCTGGAGATTGCCATTGCTAGTTATTTCCGCCCCTAGATAGTTAAAGTTCATTACTCGTTCCACCATCTTCGCATTGATTTCGAGTTTACACCTTAATGGTTCTTTCGCTACTACCTTACATTTTGTTTTTTCTATATTAATGATGATGATGATAGCGGCGTCATCTGCTTAGCATAGTGCTCTAAAGCAGACATTTCCATTTTGTACCCCGTATTTCTAGGGAGGTTCTCTATGATGTCGTCCATAATCAAATTGAACAGGAAGAGGCTAAGGGAATCGCCCTGTCTTATGCCTCTACTAATGTTAATTTCTTTACTTAAGGTTTATCTTACCCTTATTGTTGTTTTGCAGTTACTGTTAATGTCGAGTGTTAATTGTATCAAATTGTTATTTACCCCTTTATTCCCTAGGATTTCGAATGCTTTAGTCATGTCTACAAAGCATATGTACATGGGTCGATTATATTCTAATGCCTTGTCTCAAAATGTAAATGGCGTCAATGGTTCATCTGTTTCTTCTAAATCCCTGCTGCTCTTCTTTTAATTGTATTTCTGTGCTTAACATTTCCAAGATTAGTTTTATTAATATCTTTAGTGTGCTATTTGATAATGTTATACCTCGGTAGTTCTTTGGTAATGTTTTTTGTTCCTTTTTAAAGATGGGTATTAGAATATTACTTTTCCATTCTGAGGGTATTTTCTTTTGCTTTAAATGCTTTTAAATACTGTTTCTAATTCTTCTTATGATGCTTGTCCCCCATATTTGAGCATCTCGTTAGGGATATTGTCTGGTATTGGGGCTCTTGTATTTTTGGTTTGTCGTAATATTGTCTTAACACTTTCTTCTGGTATCTGTATTTCCTCTTCCTCCTCGTCGGTGAATATTGTGATCTGTTCCTTGTTTTCTTTGTTACTGTAGAGGTTTTCAAAATATTCTTTCCATTCTTTACTTGTTATTTTTATTATTTGGACTGTGTCGTTGATTTATAACTTATTTCTTCTTTAGTATTCCCCATATTTTTTTTTTTTGGTTTCCATCCATATCAAATTCCATTCCTTTAGTATAGCTCTCCCAATAGTTTTCTTTTAGTTTCTTTATTTCTCTGTTGACAGTATTTCTTTCCTCTTTATAGCTAGTCCAGTTTTCCGGGAGTCTTGTCTCGTTGGTTCTGTATATATGAATTTTTCTTCCTTTGGCATAGCTCCTTTACTTCAAGTGTAAACCATGCTGTTTTGTGAATTTTATTGACGTTCACTTTTCTTTGTCCTATAGTTCCATTTTCTGCGTTTAAGATGTTATTTTTTAGGGTGTCCCATTGTTGGTCTATCTCTGCCTCAGTGTTCATTGGTTGTTGTATTATCTTTTCCTGTAGTCGATTGAAGTATAATTCTTTTGTACTGTTATTCTCAAAAGCTTCTATATTGTATTTGCTGACGTAGTATGGTTTTCACATTATAATCTTCGAATTGTTTATTCTTAGTTTGCATAAAACTAATTTATGATGAGGTTATTAACTCCGTTTAAGGTTCTTGCATCTAGTATTTCTCGTGGATGTATGACTGTGTTTGTGATGACATAGTCAATTACACATTGTTGATTTCTAGTATTTTTCCATGTGTATTTATACTTCATAGGATGGTCAAAAAAAATTAGTCATCTTGTAGTTTGTTATAGAATTCTTCTCTTTTTTCCCTTGGTTTACTGATATCTGGGGCATACATACTTAATATGTGTGCGCGCTCCCCGTTTAATTTCAAGGTCACTTGGAGGATTCTATTATTGATGTACTTTATTCTTCGCCAAGGCACTAAACAGCCATAAATCCATTCAAACCCGATTTTTTAAATTTTGCAGCTCCTTAACGCAGCGTCAATTTCGGATCCCGTAAGAACAAAGACACGATTTGTTTTTCGACTTTCGGAGTGACTTTGCCTACCAAGCCACGTTTTGGCAAGTAGTCGACATTTTTCGTCGATTTACCCACTTCTTCACAAACGATACCGACTTTTTAATATATCTAGCTGCCGCGGAATGTGGGACTTTAAGCCCCTTTGGATGGATACAAAGAAAAACTGCCTCGAAGCGACGCGCAAACAGGTTACTCATTTTTTGTGATTTTGACGAAAGTTTGAAATCGACTGGTACTTTTACTAAAATGCGTCGTAGACATAGGTTCCCTTTACCGATTTTTTTGTTGAATCGCTAGAATGGCATTTACCAAAAATGAATTATCGCGGACACGTTCTTACTTGAGCGACTGTAGATTTCTATTTTTGTCAATTTCTAATTGCGCACATGCACAAAAAAGTTTGTTTTTTACCTATAAAGAATGAGTTTATTAAATAATTTCATATTTAGTAAGATCTTAGCAGCTGTAAAGTAAAGTGCAATACAATAAAGTATATGTTTCGCTTTTAAGAATATTCTAATCATACGACAGAAATATTACAACCAGCATCTCAATAAATATTCACTATAGTAAAACAGAATCTTGAAATATTGAGCCTTTTTATCGTTAGATAGCTTTAGCGTCACATATCTTAGGTAATATAAACCGCATCGGACCATACTTAGCTTCAGTTGAAACCTGACATTTGACAGTAGTAAGCGTGTGAAAACTGTTGAAATTCGTTTATTCCGACTTAAGTTAGAGCGCCTTGAAGATAACAGCAATTTCTGCAAAAGTTCGTTGTCTTTTACAATTTTATTTCGATAAAGGCACGAATGCTGGACGGGCTTAAAAACTGTGTGGCATTTATGGTCAAGATACGTTACCAATTACAGTCAAAAAATGGTTCAGTCGCTTTCATTCTGAAAATTTCGATGTTAAAGGTGCTCCTCACACTGGTCGACCAATGGTAGAAGAAGTTGACAGAATTTTGGCAAAATTGAGCAACATCGACTTATAAGAATCATTGGCATTGTCAAGGCACTAAACGTCCATCCATCCATCAGTTTTAAACCATTTGGAGAAAGCTGGCTAAGAAACCGCAACAGCATAGTAACTAATATTATTATAATTGTTGTCAGATTACAGTATGACAGCCGCCTACTAGATGAATTGTTTGAAAACCGCCAAACGTGACATACGATCCATGGCAACCGCGATGTCCAAAGAATAATATTTTAGAGTACAAGTTGAACTTGCGCAATTAGTGTTCCGTACGTTGATTGCTTTTAAAATAAAAATTTTTTGTTACGGAAGTATAAAATGATCAGTGACTTCACAAAACACACCCCAAATGAGTTTTCAACAAAGTTTGTTCCCGATCTTCACTGAAAACTGATGACCTTCAAATTTTTGTTTTTTTTTATATACCAGATAAATTATTAAAAGTAATGCACTCATGATAATTTTCTTTCAATCTGCACCTTGTGAAGAATATTTCAGAATTTTTTCAAAATTTTTTTGATCAGTACTTTTCGAGATAAGCGGGGGACAGTGATTTTTCGCGATTTTTTAAAAAATAATACGAAGAAAAGTGTGCGCATTATATATATTTTTGAACTCCTGTTTTTACAAGCTTCATTTGACACCCCACTTGATCACCTAGTAAAAAAATTTTTTTTTCACTTCCGATTTTACCCCCCAAGACTAACCCTTAAGTCAGAATTTAACTTTCAAAACTAGACGGCTCTAATGGCCGTCAATTACTATATACTAATTTCAACTTCTTATCTCAAATATTTTCGGAGAAAATCGGGTGTGACGGATGGACGGACGGACACCGAAGTGATCTTATAAGAAAAAAATTAGGGCTTTCCAATGCCATTTTAGAAAAGGTATGTCGATGGAAAAAATAAGTTATTTGACTTCACGGCGCTCAGCGTCGTTTTCACTACCAAATATCATAAATCGGGGCCGGGCATTTAAAAATGATCACCCGTACACACTGAAGCAGCTGTTACGGAAAATTCGAAAGAATACATGGAAAATCTCGTCGAAAGTATGCCCAGAAGATGCCCGGCGATAATCGACGCTAATGGGGACTGGACGAACTCCTATATCATTAGCGTTCCCTACCCCCCCTCCCCCCAAATCCCTTACTGTCCAATAATAGAAAAATTTATAAATAAATAAATACACTTTCTAATATACAATGCGTGGCCCGTTCTTATTTGACCGACTGTAAGTAATAAAGATGCCAAGAAAATGTAAAAAATTACGTAAAAACCTGACTTGTTGATACCCAACCCGATAAAAACTTAAACCATGTTAATAATATTAATTAATAACTTGTTTAACTTTGTTTTGCAGCTTGTGTTTGCAACCATCCGTGACAAAACAAGATCACACATCGATACGTTTAAAAAACTCTTTGAAATTAACTGATAGCGTATTTTTTTTTTCTTGAACATAACAAATTGACCAATTATAGTTGATATTTAATTATAACAAATTATTTTTGTATGTAAATCACGATACTTATGTGCTATCTATGGTAATTTGTTGATATTTTTCAATTAAATTGTGATACACTAATTAGCGATTATATTTATAAACACGGCGTGCCGCGAGATTTATTTTATTTTCAATTATCTCGTTATGATATTAAATTATAAATCTATTAACGATGTTAACACTTTCCTATAAAAATATTTTAATCGTTTGATGAGGTGACGTTTTCATCTTTTTTTTATTGATTAATTTAAGAATTATAAGAAGTTTTAAAAATGTGTTAAAATATGGAGGAGAAAACCTATGTCAACAACTAGCACAGCTCTTTACAAAGATAGTAAAACATAAATAAATACCTACAGATTGGAAAACTAGCATAACATTCTCATTATTCAAAAAAAGACACCCGAAAACTACCGCGGAATAATGCTCCTAAATACTACCTTAAAAGTATTAACAAAAATCATACTGGAAGAAATCAGCAAGAATATTCAAATAAGAGAGGAACAACAGGGATTCCGCAAAAATAGATCGACGACATTGCCATATTTATAGTGAGGTAGATAACACAGTACAACACATAAAATGTAAACTAAATTCTGACTTCCGTTTCTGGAAGTGCTCACCCAAACTAGCAAAAACCCTATTTGGGTTTTGATAGTTTAGTTCGAATTTTTTGTTTTTGCCATCATCAATTTTTTTGCTCGAGCTTTGGTTTTGCACAGCTATATCTCGTAAATTATTAGGAATTTCTCAATGCAATCTTCACACCAAAATACACAATTTTTGTGAACATGCCGAGGCCAGATTTTTCACTCTTTCGGGGTGTTTGTAGTGCAGAAAGCCCGAAAAAATGCCATTTTTTTCACATTTTCGACCATAACTCACAAACCGTGCATATTTTAGCATAACTGTCTTCGACAAAAATGTTCTCTGCCTCAACACGAGTAACTTTGCTGAACATTGCAATAACCTACAATCGATCCTTATAGTTCTTTTGGCCGTTGTAAGGAATTTCCCACCAAATAGTACATTTGTTGTTTATTTCGCTAATTTTTATCCATTTTATAGAGCTATTAAAAATTCAAAATTTAAAAAAAAGGCAAAAAAACGTATAATCAATTTTAAACACACGTATACACACACGAAAAATTGACAGCGTTTAAGTACTAAGTTCCTACTGTGCAACAATCCATACCAACACTAGTATGGAATTGGCGCGCACTGTGCTAGTATTGGTACAGTGCCATTTACTTAACATGCGCACGTGTTAGATATATGGTACTGTACTTAACACGTGCGCATGTTAAGTGTATGGCACTGTACCAATACTTGCACAGTACGCCCCAATTCCATACTACACACAAGCGATTCCCCGTTCAAATGTGTGTGTCTTTATTCCAGCGTGTGTGTGTGTGTGTGTTTATCATAGCAGTTTACAAACAAAAATTTTTTTTTCAATTTCTTTTTCAAAAAATAGATGCTAATGGTTAGTAAACATTCAAAAGTGAGCTAAAAAGCAGTTTCTTGAACGTAAAAGCTGAAATTTTGATGTGAAATTCCTTACAACGGCCAAAAGAACTATAAGTATCGATTGTAGATTATTGCAATGTTCAGCAAAGTTACTCGTGTTCATGCAGAGAACATTTTTGTCGAAGACAGTTATGCTAAAATATGCACGGTTTGTGAGTTATGGTCGAAAATGTGAAAAAATTGCATTTTTTTCGGGCTTTCTGCAATAAAAACACCCCGAAAGAGTAAAAATCTGGCCTCGACATGTTCACAAAAATTGTGTATTTTAGTGTGAAGAACATTTCGTCTTAAGATTGCATTAAGAAATTCCCAAAAATTTACGAGATATAGCTGTGCAAAACCAAAGCTCGAGCAAAAAAATTGATACTACTCAGTATATATCACCACTACACCAAACACTTTATTTTTGCACTCTACGCGCGTTTAGCTAACCATGTTAGCTTCATCAGGAGCGATGATTGACTGATGAAGCTAACATGGTTAGCTAAACGCGCGTCGAGTGCAAAAATAAAGTGTTTGGTGTAGTGGTGATATATACTAAGTAGTATCATTGTGCCAAAGATTCCACATTCCCAACTTAGTTAAAAAAATTGATGATGGCAAAAAAAAAATCGAACTAAACTATCAAAACCCAAATAGGGTTTTGCTAGTTTGGATGGGCACTTCCAGAAACTGAAGTCAGAATTTAGTTTACATTTGATGACCTCGAAAATGTTGCACAGTGTAATGGAAAAAGCTAGAGAATTTAACAAACCTGCGTATATGTGTTTCGTCGACATGACTCAAGCCTTCGATGGAGTGCAATTATCAGATATTATAAAATTATTACAGGGAAAGCAGACAGACCAAAAGCTAACAAAAATCATACATGACATTAACACAGAATGTAGAACAAATATAAAAGTGGGACATCTACTGAGCAAGGAAGTAAAAATAAACGCCGGAATAAGACAAGCCTCGTCATGGACAGAATAGTGGAAAATCTTCCAGAAACTAGAGGATACAAAATGGGCAACACACACTTTCTCACAATTTGCTACGCCGATGATGCAGTCCTCATTTCCGATTCTGAGGACTACCTTCAATCTGGAAGCGAGAAAACTAAACATGATTATCAACACAAGCAAGACAAAATGTATGGTAGCTTCAAAAGTCTTATTAAGATGCAAGCTGGAGACCCAAGGAAGTATTATTGAATAGGTTAATAATTTTAAACACCTGGGAACAATGATAACAAGCTACGGAGACTTAAACAGAGTAAAACAACAGTCTATGAAGGCATCACTAATAGCAGGTTGTTGACGGATATAGTATGGAAAAATAAATACCTCACAGTGGAAAGTAAAATAGGAATATACAAGACAACAGTGAGATATATCCTCATATATGCTGTAGAAACAAGAGCTGACACATGTAAAACAGCACAAATAATGAGGACAACAGAAATGAAGGTGATCAGGAACATACTATATCGTCTAGAAGCGGGGCCTTTTTTATAGCCTCACGTTGGAGCGCTATTTTATAATGTCTGGTTGCGACGTTATTTTGTATAGCCCCAACTTCCTTTATTTTTAATAAATATTTTTTTTTTACTGGTAGAGAATATGGATAAGAGATAATTTTTGAAAATAGTCTCTATAGTTTTTCAAAATTTGGTTGTACAGATTTTTTCCATTTCCATTCATTTTAGAATAAAAAGAATGTAAGTTCAGCTCAAAAAATACTGAACAGTTATTTAGTTGTTGAAATAAAATTAATTTACGTACAACCGTTGCGTCCTGAAAGAAAGAGCAGGGGTTTAGTGAGACACTACACATTTAAATAAAGAAAGGTATATTAGCAAAATAAAAATTCCTACCTTTATTACACTCTTAAAATTACTTCTACTAAACAAAAACCCCTTAAGCTAGAAGAGTATACAGTATTACATAGAGTTTTTAAATCAGGATTACTAAGTTTTTAATAAAAGGCTTGATAAAATACAATATTAAAAGTTTATGAAATTAACTCCGCGAGTTACACGTGTTGAGTATTCGTTGGAAACGCACTTGTAGACAGGAAGTGAGATATTTAGACTGGTGTGCTTATGACTTACGAATTGGTTTCTCCTCGTGGGTTTTCCATAAGTTACTTGGCCTCTCCTGGTGAGATTCTCATAAAAATATTGTCTCAGCCATTACCATCCTAGTTTCATTTAGGTTGCTAAACACTTTTTGACCCGAAATGCCTGAGGATGAGCAGGATATTTCAAGAAAGGAAAAATACCTTAAACTTCAGAACTAGAAACCGTTACTGCACTACTGCATCACTAAAAAAACCACTCTGGCGTGCTGGAGAAGAAAGCCACTGGCGGAACAAAAGCCGTTACTGCTTCATGGTGTAAACCTCTTCATTATTTGTAAACCCTTTTTCGATATATTCAAGAAGCAAAATTTCTTCGCTATTCTAAGAAAAATGGTCGCCATTAATTTCCAGATGACGACTGAGTTTTCGGATTCTTATGAATTCATAGCATCGACTCCTGCTTCGTAGACGGATTCTAATAGAACATGCAAGTCTTATCTTCTGTAATAATTTGCGTAATTTAAATCTCATTGTTCTTTACACCAGCAAAATGCTCTTAAGTTAATGAATTTCTCTCTCTGTTTCTTGCCAGTTGCTCTTGTGTAAGGAGTTTGAGGATCACTTAATCTCGCTAATCACTAATCGCACAGAAGCATAAATACTGTTGTTTTCGATGCTCCAGTTCCTTAACCAAGAACCGAGATCTTTATTCGTCGATGTAACAGCACGAAATCCTCAACAAACCTGAGAGATTCCTCAGTTCTTGACTCTCTTTTTGATCTGGGGTTTCGACCCTATCGAACCGTATATATATATATATATATATATATATATATATATATATATATATATATATATATAACATACGGTGTAGTAACTGGACTTTTTAAAAATAGAAAATAAACTACGAGAAAAAAAATTACGAAGTGGATGACCAATCGGTTTAAAGGATACAAAAACAAAGCAGAAAATACTGATATATTGGGAAAAATTAAAAAAAGAAGTAGTACGAGGGCCTCCTTTTAAGTTTTTACAAACGACCACTAGATGGCGCTGTAATTGATATTTGACAAAAATTGGCCGATTAGTTTGAATTAAGAGGTGCTGGACTTTAGTAAAGAATGTGTAAAAGAATAATGGCCAAGCTGCTTAATCTCTTCAAGAATATCTCTAGAACTGGATAATGGGTAGCAGAAAAGTAGGAGCTCAAATTGTGCACAAAGTAACGGGAGCTGTGAAGAGAAAAGAACTACTGATCGATGAACACCAAATAGTATTAGTGTTGCGTTCAGTTCTCACTTGATCCACTGTAAATCACTTGAGCAAATATCCTCACCTCAGAAAAATAATTTTCTAAATTTTATATATTTTTTACATCTTTAGCTTATGCCTAAACCCTCGGAAAACTGTGCGAAACACTAATGTAGGTTTTTTTAAATCTATAATATTTATTGGAAAAATCAGTTAATTTTTGGGGAAAAGAACTTTTAAATTAAAACAAAATGATTTCACTGCATTTGCATTTCCGTTTAAAAAAAAAGTTATAAAAGATTTCTTGTCTCTGTGTGTTGTTCTCAAGATGTCTATATCCCCTTATTAATATAAATTATTGCGCTAAATTGTTATTTATTACCTTGTTGTCTTGTTTAGCGAGGCGAATAAAATGCGGAAGCGTTGTTTTTTGAAAAGCTAAATTTTTCATCAGAACTTTTGAGGGTGCTCTTTTCTTGAGAAAAAGTAATACTCGAGGGTGACTTAAGCTGTTTGGTAGCTTAAAAAGTTCAATATTTATGACTTTTTTGTTTCATTTACTAATTTTAAGGATTCTTGTTATCGAGAATTAATAATAATAATAATAATAATAATAAATAGAAAACACAGATCCCTACTACAAATACACGCCAACATCCATACTTGAAAATGAAAATTACAAGCTCTACTGGGATATCGGTATCCATACAGATAAAACAGTCTCCGCCAATAGACCCGATATTACTTTTCAGTGCAAAAAAGGAAAAGTCACCTATCTGATTGACATAGCTGTACCCAACGACACAAACATCCAAGCGAAATACACAGAAAAAATTTCCAAATACACAGACCTTGCAACGGAAATAAAAAGGCTATGGAGACAGGAAAAAGTCATCATTGTCCCCCTCATTATATCAGCCACAGGCCTTACACCAATAACATTCACACCACATTTAGTGCAATTGGGACTCAACACTGACATACACAGAAACATTCAGATGTCAGTGATTTTGAAAACATGTAACATTGTCAGGTCATTCCTTAATACGGAATGGTAATAGCGTTTGTGCTGACTTGGTTTTGGCCCGTCAGCCAAACATGGAACCACATTGATCAAATGTGAGGAAGAAGAACTTTTTGTAATAATAATAATATGCCCCAAGACTCCGTAGATACAAAGGATCAAACGAGAGGAAAGACACCAACAACCTCTTCCGAAGAAGCGAAAAAACAGTTCTACCGGAAAACTATGTACAACAAACAGACAGCAGTGACTGAACCACCAAACAAACAAGAACTCACAGATTATTGGAAAAGTATCTGGTCAGAACCCAAACTACACAATAATAACACCCCCTGGATCAAAGCCGAAGAAGCCAAACATAAACATGTGACAGAACAAGAAAATTCCACATTAAATACACAAGAAATTACAGAAACTATCAAACACACACAACTGGAAATGTCCTGGAATAGACAATATACAAAACTTCTGGTACAAACAGTTTACCACCACACACGAAGCACTCACACACCAAATCAACAAAGCCATTCTACAACCACACACATTTCCCAATATTTGGGATATCGGGCGCGTCGACATCTTAGGTCCTTTGGCGCCCTAATTTTCTTTTATATTTCTATTTTCAGTTTTTTGACGTAATTTCGGATTTTATTCTTGTTTAATTGGTATGTGTTAGTGTGGGGGGAATGTTGTGCTTTATTCTCATGTTTCACAAAGGTTCTGCTTCGAAAATATGTTTGACTGTTAGCGTAGAGTTTCATCTTGAACATAAAGGTTTTGGTTCATTCTTTAAAAGGTAGGAATGGGTCTGATAAATGTGATCAGTGGCCAATCTTCTTAAAATGGTGTTCTCAGCTCTATTTAGGCTTTGAATGCGAAGTGAGGGGTAGACTAATGGTTTTAGTTCCCAAAGCTTGTTATTGTTTTCTTCCAGATCTCATTCCAATTGAAACAGATTTCTGCTCATAGCAATTAGACCATTTTGGAAATCATTTTGGTGATTTTCCCTTGTTATGGAAATACCCTTATTATTGGCTTTCTTGACTTCTTGGTCAGCTCTGTTATTACTTTTTATCCCCATATGGCTAGGGTTTCAGATGTAAGAAATTATTCTATTTCTTGATTTTGCAATATGCAGAAGATCTGTGATTTGTCTTATATATGTATGATTAGAATTATTTGTTATGTTGGCTTTCAGCGCACTTAGTGAGTCTGACACTATTAGGAAGTTCTTATTGTCTTTAATATTAATGGCATATTCGATTGCTTGTTTTATTGCCAAAAACTTCGCTGAGAAGATTGAATTGTGTTGAGAAAGTTAGAAATTTTTTGAGAAGTTATTATACACGATTGCTGCACCAACCCCGTTGTCTGTCTTAGAGCCATCGGTGTATATGATTGAATATTTGGAGTAATACTTGTGAAGCCTTTCAAGAAATTTGGATTTTATTTTAGAACGATTGAGGTCTTTCATGTTGTTGTTTCGTGTTACTGTTGGTTTTAGTGATAACCATGGAGGGAAGGTTCTTACTTGACAAACTGTATAGGGTAATTAAAATTCTGTGAGATTTTTTCACGTTTTCCCTGACCATATCAATTGAAAATCTCTAAGACAATGTACCGTACGCCGCTGGTTTGTTACCCGGTCCGGTCGCGACCACGCCCACTTCGTGAAGATAAAATATGAAAAGGCGTGTAATTCTCCAACGATCAAAATCCAGAACATTTATTACAGTTAATTACTGATACAAATTATATAGAACATAATAAATTAGTTATTTAAGTATTATTTAATTACACATTTGTGAGCTGATGTAGACCCCGTTGTTGTTTCTTCGTTCCCGGGCGTTTTTTTTCAGATCATTTTCCTGCCTCGGTTTGTTCTGCTGCGCGCCAAGAACAATTACCTCTAATTATATGCCGATTGGGCGGACGATAAAGATCGGCGAGAAAAATACTAAAAACGGACGAGGTTGCATCGGTTTTTTTTTCTGCATTTTTAATAACTCAGCTTGCAATCTTGCAATATATCATAATCATTTTGTAACGTCTAATCTCCATTGAAAGTACTATATTTAACAATACGGTTGTTTTTCACATTTTATATTTTACTTAAAGTACGAGCATGGGCTCCACGGTTTACATCTACTAAGTAATAAAAGACATAAAGAAAGTGGTAAAACTCATTTTTGCCAAATTCTTTGCCCCGCGCCTTACGCACATACCTATTTGCCGTAAAAGTTGTATAAGCAGTGTTCTACTACGGAGTCGAATCGATTTCGTATTTGCCATAAGAGTTGTACCTCACGGTATATTTATATATACAGGAAAATAAACGCTTCGTTAACACCTAGATAATACACAGCATTAACTGTTTGACAAAGCGCAAGGAATTCCTTGTGCATTATAAGCTCTGAATCGTAAAAACAAATCAACACTATTTTCACTTTTGACTTCTACCAATGACTTTTTTTTTAGAGTTTCTTTACTTGGGTGCTTCTATTCAGAATTTTCACGCTTAGTTTCTGAATCATATTGAAACCACCCCGTTTCATAGCAAGTTACAATGGAATACTTGAAGTTTTTTACTTTTTAATCAAGTTTTTACAATGTTGAATTCGAAGCAGTTTTGGACCATCAGTTAATTTGTGTTGTACAAACCACGCACAAATCTTTATAAGCCCAAAAGGCTACGTTAAAATGTGAGAAATTGAACCTTTGAACATATTTAATTCTACTTCTATGTTTAGCAAGAGAGATTTCGGCTCTTTGTTGATGAATTTACGGACAATTTTGACGTTTTCTTCGCACTCTGCTATGGGATAAACAACCATTCTCATAAGTATGTTTCGTCAATTGATACGTTTCGGTTACTGTTTTACTAAGTTCGATGTTCATTTTTCGACCGATAGCTATAGTAAAACACACTGTCGCTTTAGGCGCAATAACTCAGCTTCTATTAATTTGATTGTCAGGAAAATTCGACATAATCTCAGTAAAAAATATACTTTTTCAACGCATATTATATACAACAGGTGGCGCCACTAATATTGGCTATTTTTAAAAAGTCCTGTTTACTTTGAGACACACTATATATATATATATATATATATATATATATATATATATATATATATATATATATATACCAGGTGTACAAGAATGAAATGCGGATTTCAGACAACAGATGGTGCACCTATGGGGTTTGTGTTATAAAGATTTGACACTGCGCCATTTTGTTGTGTCATCAAGAAGAGTCAGACGCGCACGAGTGCTAAATTGGAAAAGTGTGTGCATAGTGTGTTGTTGTGTTCAATATGTCGAAATTTATACCGAACAAAGAGCATTCGCGGACAGCATTAATTTTTTGTTTTCATTTGAAGAAAACTGCTGTTGAATCATACCGATTACTTCGAGAAGCTTATGGTGAACATGTTCCATCGCAAGATACGTGTGAACGATGGTTTCGGCGTTTCAAAAGTGGAATTGCAAGCATTGTTAGACGAAGATGATTCGTAAACACAAAAACAACTCGCTGAGCAATTGGGCGTTAGCCAACAAGCTGTTTCCAATCGGCTACGAGATATGGGAAAGATTCAGAAGACCGATAGATGGGTATCACATGAGTTGAACGACAGGCAAATGGAAAAGCGCAAAAACACGTGCGGCATTTTGCTCGCTCGGTACAAAAGGAAGTCGTTTTTGAATCTAAAGTTACAGGGGATGAAAAGTAGATTTATTTTGAGAATCCCAAGCGCAAAAAAATCATGGTTAGACCAAGGCGCACCATCCACATCGACCGCAAGACCGAATCGCTTTGGCAGAAAGACGATTCTCTGTGTTTGGTGGGACCAGAGGGACGTGGTCTATTATCAGCTGTTAAAACCTGGGGAAACGGTTAATACTAAACGTTGCCAACAACAATTGACCGATTTGAACCGTTCGCTGCTTAAAAAAAGGCCAGAATACCGAAAGAGGCAACCCAAAGTCATTTTTCTTCAAGACAATGCTCCGTCACATACGGCAAAACCAGTTCGCGACACGTTGGAAGCACTCAGCTGGGAAGTTCTACCCCATGCGGCTTACTCACCAGATTTGGCTCCTTCCGATTACCACTTGTTTGCATCGATGGGTCACGCACTTGCTGAACAGCGCTTTGGTCCGTACGAAGATGTGAAAAAATGGTTCGATAAATGGTTCGCAGCAAGGGGAAGATTTTTCCTGGCGTGGTATTCACAAATTGCCCGAAAGATGGGAAAAATGTATAACAAGCGATGGAGCATACTTTGAATAAAGCATTTTTTATCATTCTTCCGAATTTAACATGTTTTTTTAGAAAAAAATTCCGCATTTCATACTTGTACACCTGGTACACACACCGTATGTATATAAAATTTTCCGTGGGACGTTTTACAGTCTATCTATTAGATTTTATTTCTTTAGTAATATGAAAAAAATATTTTTTGAGAATTTGCAGCGTAAACTCGCAAGATTTAGCAGTACATCGCGAGTCTTGTTTTAACTTGCAATATGTGGTCACTAATTACAGTCTCAATTTTGAAAATAATCTGCAGTTACTTAATTGACAACTTTACGAGACGTGTCTTAATAAAAAAAATCTCAAGACTTTCCTTTTTAAGCGAAAAAATTCCCCTTACAAAGCCTCATAAACAATGTAGTGCGCTAAACGAGGCATCAGAGTAATAAATAACGATTTAACAGATAATTTATATTAATAAGGGAAGATAGAAATCTTGGGATGGATCGAGATAAAGGCCTCAAGCAATTGAGGTTATGTATATTCAGCCGCGAGAGGGCCACAGAGCCACGCCACACCGCGCCGCATGCAGCATTTATTGTTCTTACTGTAATTATTTTTGCATGTATAATAACATCGCCCAGCGCCAGATGATTATTAACTTATTATATATGGACCTAAATGAGGTAGCTGAACATTTGGAATAGAGTGTAAGACGAGAACGTCAGTGGCGCGTACGAAGTTGTAATTATATTAATTAATATAATTAGTTTGATAAAATTTTCAAATCAATTCGGTGAATTTTGCATTTTTTACAGATTTTACTGCTTAAAATATTATGCCTAGGCTATTTGAAAAATTCTCGGCCTGACACATAGATGGCGTTAGCAACTGCAAAACCATCCTCCATCCTTTATATAAACACATGTAAAATTTTATTCTCATCTGTCAGTTCATTCGAGTAGTAGCAGCTGTTTAATATTGACGTGTCATTGATGTTTTTAAAATGAAAAAAAAAAAAAAATTGAGTAATGTGCAGTGATTAAATTCTTTATTTTGGATGGCGTTTCTCAACCTTTCAGTATTTGCGACCAAATTTTCAAACATAATTTTCATCGCGTCTCCCCCCCCCCCCCCCCCCCCCCCCCGCTCATACAATAACAATGCATGCAATAATAATGTGTTTTCAGTATTTTGATGCTAAAGCTACACTATGACCTTAATTACAAACCTTACAAACTACCAAGAATAAGTAAATTTATTGATATTTGGCAACACATATCTGTTGCGTTGACAAAACTAGAATCGATGCCTCTCTGTTGCTCTTTGTCACGTCTACCATATCGGTAGCGGCTTCACGAGAAGTTCCGAGTTGTCTTGAACATTCGGAAAGTCTGCCCAAAAGTGTATAAATGCTGCACCTTGTTCAATTATTCTTTGAATTTTGGGCAGGGGTGAATGATGAGTTTTCTGCACTAAAAACAAGAGCATTTCGTATACTATTACCATTTTCAAAACAAAATATAGATCTCAACTAAATATAGAAAAAGATCTCAGAGTGTCTATTTTTTAATATTAAACCATGCCTCGAAAATCTTTGCTCTGCAAAACAGACCCAAGGGAGTCACTAATAATTATTAAACTGGTTTTTAATTTAGTATTGATATGTTAATTATTAGGTAAATACATTGCGCAGTACTAATACAATCCTATTTATAGGTATATTATATCAGTGTAAATGTGTATTTTATTTTTTATTATGTCAGAATGTATTTTGTTTTGCTTTCCTTTCAGTAGGTTATATTAAATGTTTTTAATGAATGTTTTTAATAATAATTTCTTTTCGCTACGCTCGCGCCCCTCAATAATGTAATCACGCTCCCCTAGTGGGGCGCGCCCCACAGGTTGAGAAACGCTGGTTTAACACCAACAGAAATTCATCTGAAATTGTTAAAAGTGTATAAGGATACATCACCTTCACTTTCCACTGTGAAAAAATGGCTCGCGGTTTTTAAATCTGATCGTACAAGCCGCAAAGATGCTCCACGTGAAGGTTGTCCAAAAACTGCTGCAACACCACAAGTCATTCAACAAGTCCATGATTAGATAATGGACGAGTGAAAGTTCGTGAAATAACTGAGGCCATAGGCATCTCTAAAGAACGAATTGGAAATATTTTGCATGAAGAATTACACATGAAAATGCTTAGTTCCTTACACACTGCTAATTTAGTTAGGGTGGACATTTTACTGCGTCTATTGAGCAGTGGCTAGAGTGGAAAGATAACCCTATGTGCTTTGACAGTTGCGACAGCTACATGATCCTGCCAGACTAACTACTTGTCGTAGATAAGTCCTAAATATTTAACTTTAACCTTTCAGTTCAGTCTAGTAGCCCGCAACTGGTGGGGTCTGGGTGGTGACCAAGGCCATCAAGAGGCGATGCAGACACGAATTGAACTCTAACCTCTTAATGCACTGTAAATGAGCCCAAGGGTTCACTACAACGCATTCTTCTTAAGGATTTCTGTCTGCTTCCCAGCAAGATAGAGTTGGTGCAAAACTTAAAGTAAACTGATTCTTTTCAGATGGGTGCCGCATTTATTCACAATTGACCAAAAATGCATTCGAATGCGTATTTCTCAAGCGTGTTTGGATCGTTTTAAGTAAAATAAAGTGAATTTCAAGCTTCGTTTCATAGTTGTTGATGAAATTTGGATCCACCACTATACATCAGAGCGAAAAGAACAGTCGAAACAATGGATTGAAGTCGATGGAAGTGCACCAAGGAAGACAAAGACGGTTCCATCAGCAGCAACATTTTTTTTGAGATTACAAAGGTGTTTTGTTGATCGATCGAAATAAAACAATTAACTCTGAAGATTATTGTAACCTTTTGGATCAGTTGGATGCAAAAATTCGTCAGAAAAAACCTGCTTTAGAGAAGAAAAGAATCATTTTTCATCAAGATAATGCACGTGTTGACACAAGTGTCTTGGCGAGGGCAAAATCCAACAAATTAATGTACGAATTGCTTGAAGAGCCAGATTTGGCTCCCTCTGACTATTATCTGTTTCCAAATCTGAAAAAATTCGTGGCTGGAAAGCGTTTTACATCAAATGACGAAGCTATTGCAGCCGTGGTTGGATGTTTTACAGACCTTTCAGAATCACACTTTAATGATGGTATTGAATTATTGGAAAAGCTTTGAAATTTCACGTCAAAAAAAATTTATTTTCAATGTTAGAATAAGAACTTTTCAAACTGCCCACGTATTATAAGTTTTTTGCAAAGTCAAAAACTTTTTTCTTAACATAATCTTCATTGAACTTAATACATTTGATCTAATTCCAGTTTTTTTTATTCCCTCGGAAAAAAAGGTTCTTTCGAACTCTCCAAAATACTCGTTGACCACATAGATAGATAGGTTCTTCATTAGACAAAAATTGTTCCTATCAAGCCAATTTTTGGAATTAGGAAATAAAAAAAGTCACTTGAAGCCATATCCGGAGAATAGGATGGATGGGGAATTTCATGCAGAATATTATATACCCGCCCATATGAGATACCTGCCATCTGACCGATGGCACGAGGCATCCATCCGGTAATAAAAGAGCTTGGGTGCTGATTCAGAGCCCCTATGCGCTTCCTTTAGTTCAGTTTCTAACTGGGCCGGAATCCACTTTTGTAAATAAAAATGTTTCATCATTACAAGAGACTCGGCTTTATCCATTTCTACGAAACGTGTAACACTGATCACTTTGCCAACAAAAAATTGCGCGTTATATCTGTTTGAAATTTTGAAAATAACCGTTACAAGAATCACGCTTACCAACAGTCATCTCGCCTAAAACAACATTTTCCGCTATGTCGGAGAAATTTACCAACCTTATTAATCCTCCCGCGTATTTTAGAATTTTTATTTTTGTTCATTTTCCACTGCATTCGTGTTTTATTAGCTCTGTATTGTCTGATCCAAAAAGGGTTGTTTACTCACCATGGATGCGTTTAATAAATAGCTTCACATTTAGTATTCATCTTAGTGGTTCTGCCCAAGCATTTAAAAGCGGGAATTGCGTTTTCTAAAGTTATGGTGCTTTAAAAGGTTCTTGCGGTTACTTAGCCCGAAGCTTCTTTTTTAAAATGGCCCCACGGAAGCAAGGAATTGCCATCTGCACTCTACATAAGCAAGGTTATAGTGAGCGATGTATCACAAAAAAGTTTGTGCTTCAAATAAAGGCTTACACTACACCCTCAACAATAAATAAGAAACAAGAACTAATGAAGACAGAAAAACGTCGGATGAACCTAAAGCCAAGAGAGAACGTGAAGATTAGCTAGTTCTAGTAATTTCTGAACGAAATCTACGTTTAACTGCTCCTCAAATTACTGCCGCTTTGAATCAAACTAGTGCCGACCTAGTCTCAACTACCTCTATTAAGAGGCGATTGCTGTTTGTAGGCCTTCAAGGATGCATAGCTATCAGGAAACCAAAACTGCTAATCAGACACGAGCCAAACCGATTACAGTTGATTAAAACAACACGTAGGAACTGGACAGTAGATGACGGCTAAATCAAAATTCTAAACTGAATCTAATGGAGGAAGATTTGTAGACTGCTAAAAAACGCTTCGGAAGTGAAGTTTGTAATGTATAAGGTCAGTCAATATTCTTTAAAAGCGACACCTATGGAGCATCACTTGAACCAAATATTGAACACAATTTTGAAGCTTCATCTGTCATATGAACACACCATAAATTTCGAAGTCGATCTGTAAAGTCAATCATTGTTTATCAGCTGGGTAAAGCAGACGTGTTAGAGTATTTTTTAAAAATGGAGAAAATCGAATATCGTGCAGTGATAAAATTCCATGCAAAGTTAATTAGAAGGTTAAAGGAGTCTGATCCTTCATTTCCAACTAGAGTGTAAACTTGGTCATACAAGCGTCAATGATGATCCACGTTTAGGATATCTAAAAACTGCAACAACTAAAAACACTGTTGTGCAAGAACAAGTTATGGTAATGGAAAACCGTCGATTAACTGTGGATGATTTAGCTGGGGCAATAGGCATCTCACATAGATCAGTACATGAGTTTTAAACTAATGTTTTGGATATAAAAAAGCTATTCACAAAATGGGTGCCGCATTTGCTAACATCGAAACAAAAACGCACTCAGAAACTTTCTAAATAACATTTGGCTCGTTCCATAAAGAATAAAATTGATTTTGTGCGTCGATTTGTAACTATCGATGAGACTTAGATTACCAGTATGATCCTGAACTGCAACAACAAACCGCACAGTGGACTGAGCCCGGTTGTTCTGCTCCAAAGCAGCCGAAGTGGTATAAGTCGTCCAAAAAAATTATGGCATCAATTTTCTGGGATGCAAAAAGAATTTTGTTAATTGATTATCTTCAAACCGGTAAAACAATCGCAGGAGAGTATTATTGCAACCTTTTGGACCAGCTGGATGAGAAGATTTGTAAGAAATGGCCCGGTTTGCAAAAGAAAAAATCATCTTTCATCATGATACTGCACCTGGTCGGATTAAACTACGAATTGTTGGAACATCCACCCTATTCGCCAGATCTGGCTCCGTTTGACTTCCATCTGTTCTCAAACCTCAAAAGATTTTTACGTGAGAAGCGTTTTTCAACAAATGATGAGGTGATAGCGTCCGTAGA
Organism: Pachyrhynchus sulphureomaculatus; assembly: GCA_019049505.1. Taxonomy (NCBI): domain Eukaryota; kingdom Metazoa; phylum Arthropoda; class Insecta; order Coleoptera; family Curculionidae; genus Pachyrhynchus; species Pachyrhynchus sulphureomaculatus. Next base: position 19,808,614 of record CM032451.1, read on the forward strand.
TGGGTATTTTGAGGGTCTTACGATAAACCACTTCAGAGATGGGGTAAATGAATTGGATAATCGCTTGAAAAAATGTATTGGGCTTAAAGGAGATTATACTGAATCTTGTTTCATTTCCGCTTTCAAAACTTATTGACTAACTATTACTATATATTAAGCCTGGAGGTGGCAACGGCAATATTATGATTGGGGAATTTTTTGGTGACAGTAAACCAGGCCGTTTGCTAAAAATAGACAGGATTTTAAAAGACACTTAAAAATCCTTAAGAGTATGTCATGCCATTTGGGCTAAATATTATTGGTCGCGATTTTATCTTTCAACAAGATTACGACCCTAAATTCTTAAAGACGATGTTAAGGCGAAAGAGAGAAAAAAACTATTAGATTTAATTCAGTGGCAATCTCAAGTCGCCGATCTCTCTGCCATCGAACCACTATGGAATGAAGGATTAAAAATTGTCGTCCGCTAAGCTCTGCGCTGCTGGAAGTACATAAAAAATGAATGGGAAAAGTAGAACGCCGAGTATTTTAATAAATTAATAAATCGGATGCCGAACATTTTTGAGAGAGTAATTATAAATAAAGATGGTCATTTTCACACGAGTAATGGATCTAGAGCTTATTACAAAAGTAAACATTTATTTTACGATAATAAAAATCTTTTTTCATTTTGTATTTTTGCTTTTAATTAAGTAATTCGTTCTCTACGCCACAATTTTGGGAATAATTCCATGAATATCATTTCCAACACTCTTATTCACCTGATTTGGCACCCTGTGACTGCGGGCTATTCCTTCATATGCAGATTAAGTTAAGGGGTCGCCGTTTCGAGACAGTAGAGTAGATATAACGTGAATCGCAGGCTGAGCTGGAGACCGTTACAGCGTCGACTTTTCAAAATATGTTCGGTAGTAAAAAAAAAAACGGTGATACAAAGACATTTGTTTATTACTAAGTTTAGAAGAAAAGTGAGTTTATAGGTGGATTCTGCATCACCTGAAACCTAAAGTATGATTCTGCAGTGTCGATTGTCAGTTGTCGTTTGGCGGAACATTTGAATTTTCTAAAGTTTGAAGTCCAAAAGTAACTCTGTTTGTTAAAATATTGAAAACAATTATTAGGAAAAACTCTTTGAATTTTTATTTTATGGTAGTGTGCAAAATTTTAGATAGATCGGACAAAAGTCGTATTCTATCAATTTTTGACCGATAAAAATATGATCTCAGGGAAATTCACTGCATATATTGGTAATGACGCCTCCTTGTACTAAGATCGATTGCAGAAAATTCATCTTAAATAGCGGATCTCGATAATAAAGGAAAAAATTGACCCAAAAGAAATGATGATATAAATATTTTTTTTCACATCGCCACTGGTGATCCATACAACTCCGCAATACCATCCTTTACTTTATTTAAAACCGATAAAGGGTTTCTTGTCGGCGTGTGACGCGAACAACAAAGGCTTCTTTGTCGGTAACTTTTTAGTTGCTCTCTCTCTACTTGGCGGTGGCCAAGTAACAACGCCCTCTACAGAAACGTGAAATTCACGCTTAGTTTGTTTATTTAAAGTATAGGTTTAGAAATTTTGCAATATGTGGTGGGTAAAGTAAGGTAAATATTTAGGGTTATTAAAGATATCCACAGACTAATATAGTGGTGTTAATTAAGAAATTTGTAAGAAATGTAGGATATAGTAGCAGGCGTAATAGTTCGTGTCCTTCGATACAGTTAGTTTAGTTATAAATATGTCAGGCATAACCTAGGATATTTTATATGGAGATCCACTGCACATTCAAGGTACATAAAAATAATAAATAAATACGTTTTTGAACCTACTTTGTTCCCTCACTTTAGCACTTAAAAAAAATCTTACATTTCTGACAAGAAAATCGTTTACCATTTCGGTATTAATTTTGGAAAAGTTTAGAGAAAAACCTGTCTGAAATTCTGTTTTTATTTTGCCCCAAACCCAAACAGCTGTTAACATAAAAGTCAAGATCAGCTGTTGAGAGGCAATGATCCAGTTGTTCTCGCGCATTACCAAGGAATTTCTTTTCAAATAACAGATAAAAATTTTCTTAATTATGGTTAAATATTATTTTTACTAGTGTGCGGGTGCGTATTATTATTTTCATTTTTTAAATTAATTGTACCTAAAATCTGAAAATCTGTAATTGTTGAAGAAAATCTTATCTTGGCAACACAGCTTTCAGGTGTGGGTAGGTGTGGCGGAAAATCCAGTTTTGCTCTTTTTTTTAAAATTTTTTCAAAAATTTTGGAATTTGAAAAAAGTATTAAACATGCAGTGAATTTAATAACACTCTATATATCTAAATATATATATATATATATATATATATATATATATATAGATATATATATATATAGTGTGCTCTTCCTTACAATCAACTGGAGCATAGAAATGTGTAGTAAGCAAAAATAAAAACAAAAAAGCAAAATCCTGGTAAATTCGTCAATTTGCTTAATTACCCGAACAATGACCCATCGACACGAGTTCTCACAAGAAGAAGTAAAAAGAGATACTCACGACGGACATTTAATAAATACATTTTAACCGCTCCGTCGATAAGGAATCGTTTTGCATAAATTAGAAGAGCGCCGACTGTAGTTACTACCAAGGAAACGATAAAACAATTTAATAACATATTTAAGTCGGTTGGCGTTGAAACAGTTGAAATCTAAAACAATGGAACGGTGTTTGTTTGGTTTATAGGCAGATGTTTGGGTCGAAGGAGGCGGGGGATAGGTTAATGAGTTCTTTTTTTTGTTTTCTGGAGTAATGACTTGACAATTCTTTGTTCGAACAAAATGAGTAATAGTAGGAGAAGTCACGTGACGTAGTGAAGTAATTAACACTTTTTGTATGTTTTGTGGGTTTGAGCCAAGTCAATTTTGCATAATCTTAATTTTTATTATCTCGTAAGTATTTTTTAAAATGTTTAATACACGAGGGAGCTTCGGCAGACCCCAAACCGCATACAATATTTGCTGGATAATATGATGGTGTTTTATTTTTCAATAAATAAATATATATATATATATATATATATATATATATATATATATATATATATATATATACAGGATGTTATGAAATTCACAGCATATATTAAAATGGGCGACTCGTGGGATCATGTAGAAGCACATTCCATAAATTTTTTCAAATTTGAAATTTTTTCAAAAATTAAAAAAAAAAAAGGGGCACAACTAGCTCGAGAGAGGGAGCTATAAAAAAAAAGGTACCCGACAATAAATCTCTTATAATCCGACGCAGACACACATTAAGTTTTTTGTCGACCTCCAAATTTCTTTGAAGTAGTAAAGCACAGTAAGTTCAACGGCTTTACGACCTACCTCAAAAGTTCTTCATTGTGCCTTGGCAAATAAAATTTTAGTGAATTATCCGTATTAAAATTTTTACTTATTATAATAAAATATTAAAATATAAAACTTGTGTAATTAATTTGTTGGTGTCACGACGTACTTATTTTAAAAGGTAACACTTTTATCATACCTTATTTTTATTAAATTTATTTGGGAAAAGTCTAGTCATATCTGAATAACACCCGATTAGTATTGTAGATTAGCGTATGAATGCTGATTAGTATATACTGACTATATCGTAATAGTATGAGTATCCTCACAGGTGTTTTACATAAAAAAAATAACTGTAATTATGTGTTCGTGTAATATTAGAGGACCTAAATTACAAAGTAATAGAAAATTTACTCCAACAGCTAAAAAAAAATAATAAAATGTTTGAAACGGGTATTGTCTAAGAGGCTAATATCGCATAAATTTAAGGAGTCATTTACTGGGTTTTAAAGAATTTTTTTGTGCATTAATAGTGGAAATGTAAATTCCGAGTATGCCACCAACGAACAGTATCGGTTATATTGTGGAATTATATGGTTCGCCAGTGACAGCGAGAAAAAATATTCATGTAATTATTCCTTCAGGGTCGATTTTTTCCTTTATTATTGAGATTCACTATTTAAGGTGAATTTTCTGCAATCGGTCTTGCTACAAAAAGGCTCCAGTTCCGATATACGCAGTCAATTCCATAACACCCGGTACATATTTTATATATATATATATATATATATATATATATATATATATATATATATATATATATATATGTATGTATATATATATATATATATATATATATATATATATTATATATATATATATATATATATATATATATATAGGGTGTTATGAAAATAGTTTATTATATTTAAACAGGTGATTCTTGGTTATAAATATATTATAATATTAATTCAAGACAAAAATACATGATGCTACACCAGCATATAATAAAATAAAATAAACTCAAAGCTATACTAATAACAATACATTCATGGTCCTAATCTAAAACCAAATGAAAATAATAATAATATAAAAAAAGGAAAAAACTAAGGAAAGGGGAAGAACGAAACATATCACATATAAAGAATTTTATGTCACCTTAGTGCTAATACTAATTTTAAAAAATATAAATGTATATGTCAAATAGTCCGTATGATATTCTCATGTGTAGTCTTAATTTATTTTAATTTGTATGTGTACAGTTTTTTGGAATAAATAAAAGCTAAGCCGAAAATCAATAACAGTATGTAGAATAGACACAATGTAAATCGAGGCAATATAACATAACTAAGAAAGGAAAAAAAAGCAAAAAAATGTATTTATTGTAGAGTAAAAAACTGATGCAGACCAGAGTGCATAGTTGAAACGTCTTGACAAAAATATATGCTATGACATAAAACAAGTCTTTCAATTTGCGAACATTAAATTCAAGCAAATAGTAAAAAAAAGATATAATTGTTACATGTTCAAGAAGTTAAATAGGAGTTAATGCAAAGCTGCAATAAATTTTTATAGATAGAATATCTCAGAAATAGGAATAATAATGCTATGTCCCCTTTGCGATCCTTCAAACACGCCACTGTCAGGTTTTCAACAATTGTGAGGATCTAACTATTATACAAACTTGACTTGATCAGCTGTAGAAGTGTTTCACGGCAAGGATAAAAATAACATTATTCTTACTGGCTTTTTCATTTTTCTAGATGAGGAATTCCAAATAAAGGGCTGGTTTTTAATTACCTTATACATACATATGTTGTCAAGTAACGCGAATAAGGGTTATATAAAAAAAAATATATGTAATAAAATAAGAGGTACGCGCTTATAGTGGCGAAGCACTTGTATCTGTGCATAAGTGGCGTTCACATGCCGTATCTCTTCGTATACATACAAATAATTGGGTCGAGCACGTTCAGAAGACGTGCTTTTTCAAAAGCCTCTCTAAGCCTTTTTAAATTTATTTAATATGTCCCATGAGTAATACTTCACATTTTATAACGTATATTTTTTCGCCGACATGATGCTTTTGAATAACAAAGGGATTTCGAGGATTTTCAAA
>CM032451.1:19814170-19849170 GCA_019049505.1 Pachyrhynchus sulphureomaculatus
TGCTGAAAAATCATAAAACTTTTGTGTCAATTTTCTCATTAATAATAAAGTAGCATCAATTATCATTATTTTTCTGCAAATTTCTCTTGATACAGGCTTTTATCGGTTTCTGATATTGTAATCATTAGCATCAGAACAATGATCCATTTCTGATAATATTATTATTGTCTCGATTAATTTCTTAGTTAAAGGAAAGGGGCTATGTCCCTTTCGTTCTCCCCATAAGTCCGACACTGGAAAAAATTAGAAATTTACTACGTGATTTGATGTTTAAAGTAAAATAAAATTATTCGGAAATTACTTCGTAAATGCATTTTTTAAAATGAAACGGATATTTAAATCAATTTTAAAAGCGTTACAGATGGTATTGCGATACTATATCGCTTCAACATGCTGTTCTTCACTTAAGTACATCGACTTATATTTTATAAATACAGATTACAGTATTAAAAAATTGTTAGTAATTTAGCCAGTTTAAGATAATTTGCTGGTTTTGGTTTTACAAGCCTTATTCAATACGCAAGATCCATTCTGTATCATTGACGTAACAGGGAAAATACAAAATTCCCAATTTCCAAAACGCATCGACTTCTGGTGACCAGAATTTACACCTAGAAAACGAGTAAACTGGCAGTACAGAAATGCACCCTATCACAGTGTTAACTATTACCTTGCGATAATTTTTTAACAACAAAATGTGTTCAAAGATATGTGATAACTTCACCATTATTTTCATATTTAACTTTTCTCCATGTTTATTTAAAAGTCCCTGCGTTTCCATTTTTGATATAGTGCATCCTCCGATACAAAACGGCACTGCTCATCACATTTTTTGACGCTTAAAAAATTATTCACAAAATATTTATTCCCCTGGGCACTACAATGTCCATAAGTATGCGAATATTATGGAGCAGCTTTGCAAGAGGAATCAGCAGATCACCTTCCATATTGAGTTTGCAGGGTACTACGCAGGACATGTGAATTAGTTAGACAAATAGTAAATTGATTGTTGATTTCACGTGATACTAAATTCCTTCGAATTGAGATTTGGCAAATTTGCAAGCCAATATGCAGTAATCATAGCTCTGTAACGCATTCCTTTGATTGTAACTTGTTCCCCTGCCTCATTTCAAGAATAAATTATACTTTTATAATAAATCTACAAAGTACTCGTTACCCACCAGTAACAAGTTATAACCTATCAACCGTCAGCGGCATCTTTTATGCCTAATACCAGCAAAACATCCTTATTTCACAATCCTATTATACACATTATTCATCGCATAGCAGAGACACAACTTACTACGATACATAGAAATGTCTAAATCTGTCTATAGCGTATCATTACCGTCGATTTAGACATAAAATGACCATGATGGTACGGTCGTCAGGCGGTACCATATCTTGATAAATGTCTATACGGTTGTAAATAGAAGTCGGGACCCATGAAGGCCTGGGTACGTGCCACTGAAACCGCTTCTAGGTGGGTGGCTCCCCGACCTATGGTACCGTGTGGCATAAAGCAATCGGACATGATTACGTTTCGGTATCTGGGGAATTCGGTAATCAAATATCGGAACTTTTTTTGTTTTGAGATAGAATTGAAAGATAATTGCATTAAAAATGCTAGTAATTTTTTTATTACTTGAATATGGAGTCTATTTACACAAGCTTCAGATACTTGTAACATTATATTTGAGCATGTATTATTATTATACTACCTATGGACATGTATCATTATTATACTACCTATATCACGTCATTACTCTGCCCATGTTGCACCATTACCTTGTCCCATTACCATGATTGATATTTAAGATTATTTAAAAGACATACACCACCGTCAGAAAGTATTTGCCCACCTAGAAATTTTAATGTAAGTGCCAAAATTTAATACCTAATTAACCCTTTTATTATATTAGGTAAATTTATTTGTTCTTAACAAACGTCCATCATAAAATTGTTTAGATAAGCCTTTTGGTGAACTCACAAATTAAAAATAAATTAGAACAAATTTCCAAGTTTTGCATGATAATCGTTTTCAGGCGATTTCTGAGAATTCCAGTTGAAGTAAGAACTCATTTCAAGTTTACAGGGATTATTGATATTCCTAGTGACATTTTATGATAAAAACTATGCTATAAATACCATGGCTCTTTTGGAAATTAACCATTCGCAAACAGTACTTTGTCATTGATGCGGGCTCAATTGTTTTGTGAAAATACCAAAAATGAAAGAAGTTTCCGTTGAAAATCGGGCTCTGATAATTGCGAGACATCAAAATGGTCACTCGAGTCGACAAATCGCGAGTGATATGCGGATGTCAAGGAGAACGGTGGACTACATTGTAAAAAAAATGTCTGCGGGACGTGGAATTCCAACCAAAAACGTTCAGGAAGGCCTCGAAACACGACTCCCGCTGAAGACAGAGCTATAACAATATCCAGCAGACGTAATCGCCGCCTAACCGCACCAGAAATCACGGCTCAAGTAAACCTCGAGCGGCCTATCCCCATCAGCGTGACAACCGTGAAGAACAGGTTAGCAGAAGGTGGACTACACGGGCGAGTTGCAATGAGGAAATCACTTTTGGGGCAAGTGAATAAATGTAAACGATTAGAATGGGCCCAAGAATATGAAAATTGGACATTAGAACAAAGGAATTCCGTCCTTTGGAGCGACGAATCTAAATTAGAATATTTTCGGATCAAATCGACGAGTTTACGTGCGGCCATCAGCTGGAGAGAGGATGTTGGAAGCCTACAGTAAAACATGGTGGAGGTTCAGTAATGGCTTGGGGTTGTTTTGGCAACGGTAAAGTTGGAAAAATCTTTAGGATAGAAGGAATCATGCGAAAAGAAGAGTATCAAGAAATTTTTGCTAACTTGCTTCCTTCTGGAGGAGATATTTTTCAGGGGAAATTTATTTTTCAGCATGACAACGACCCTAAACATTCTGCTAAACAAATTAAACAACTTTTGGACCAATGGAAATCCGATGACGTCCTGGAAGTGATGGCTTGGCCTCAACAATCACCCGACTTGAACCCCATCGAACTGCTGTGGGACCATTCTGACAGATTTGTTCGAAAACTCAATCTAATAGCAGAAAATCAGTTGTGGGAACTTTTAGAAGCAGAATGAAAAAATATTATCTGGGTTTTTGTTGTCTTGGAATTGAAATAACTAGGCGGACAAATACTTTCTGACGGTATAACTGAAAAGATTACGATTGTGGAGCATATCTCTTTTTCTATCTTGATCCTCCCAACGGACCAAAACACAGCAATATTCACGTCGTATTGACGTTTATTATAAATATCGCGATGTCTTATATTTATATAATTGTTAAATTTTTTGCAGTGTAGCATATAAATGCCATTTTATTAATTAATTGAATCAGTAGTGATCCCTACTACAAGACGCTGTTTTCCAAAAGTGTTCATCATTGATATTATTAGGTAATAATATATTTTACCTTCTATAGTTTAATGAAACTTAGAAAATACGTCTGTATCACAGCATTAATCTGGTCATGTTGCGTCATTACCCTGCCCATGTTGCGTCATTACTCTGTCATTGTTGCGTCATTACACTGCCGCTATTGCATCATTACCCTGGTTGCAATATGTTACTACTCAGTCCAAAATATTTCCATCGATTTTAAGATAGTTTAAATGAAATGTAACTGAAAAAATTGCGATTTTAGAGTATATCGTATATGTGATCTGGATTTGCTCGACGGGCCACAACGCAGCATTAATAACGTCATATTGACGTTAATTATCAATATCGCGATGTCGTATATTTATATAATTATTATATTCTCTGTACTATAGCATGTAAAGTGCCTTTCATTAATTAATTGAATCAATAGTGCTGTCTATAGCAACGCGCAAAGTTTATTACTCGTATTATAAGTCAATATTATCTTTTGCATATATCGGGTAATGAAAATTAGAAAGGGCGTGTCTCCTGTCAGAGAAGAGAGAGAAAGAGAGAGAGATAAAGGTGGTATTACCATTGTACATATCTATTACTGTTACATGGTCGTTAGACAAATAATTTTAATAATTAACGTCACAATACATCAATTGGTCTGGAGCGACGCAGTGACAATATTCTATGAATAAGTAAGTAAACGTTATGTAACATAATTAATGTTAATTAGATTTTATTTAATTAAATTGTGTATACCATAATTTAATTTCTATTTATTTAAGTAAATACCATGAGGTCTGCATGACCACGATTGGTTACCTTTATCCATTCTTAAGAGAAGGTTACTTAGAAACCAGAATAAAAATATAACTGAAATACTTGGGTGAACAATAAAACTACTTAATTACTTTGTTAACTGTCACTAGATATGTTTATAAAGATTTTACAACTGCGTTATCGCGATTTCGTAGTACAACTACATTGTCAAACGTTTAACTAAGACTAATCCAGAATTTTGATATTTATGTTTATATAATGAACAGATGTGGGTCTATTATGTACTAAAACAGTTGGTACAGGACGGAGTTTGCTACGTCTAATTGACTATTCAATAAATTTATATTATGGTCCTTTGAATGTCTGTAAATTTCTATGGATTCTAAGAAACTGAGTATTCACCCTTTAGATGCCGTATAGAGTATTTGTAAACAATTGATATTGGAAATAGATGGCTTCTTTCTAAAAAATGTTTAGCAAAATGTGATTTTTCATTTTTTAGCCTATAAGAGGCATTGTGTTTTGCGAATCTTATTTTGAAATTCTGTCCCGTTTGGCCCACGTAACAGCTATTGTACTCTTGGCAATTAAGTTTATAAACTTCTGATTTATTTGGTTATTAGTTTTATCTTTGGCATTGAACTTGACTTAATTTTGTGCCATATATGTTCAATACGCTTAAAAATGCGGTAATATGGCGGCAACCTTAAAACAGTATAACCTATTTCTTTTGGCATACTGTCGCAAAAACCATACTTTATTGATATTAAATTCTTTGAGTATCTATGCCAAATCAAATCTTTTAATATTCTCTTCAAGATATCTGTCATTTGCAAACATAGTCCTTGTACTCGTATTTCAGATTTTTAAAGCGCTACAGGAGTGGCGCGTGCGCGAAAACAGCGTTTCACATTGGACTTGAATCGCTGTAAATTGTACTTGGTGGGAAACTCATCCATACTTCATGCATCGGTAATAAATTCTTTCTGGAAAAGTTAAAGGAAACGATTCTGAATATAAAAGTTTTATAAGTAGGCATTCATATCTAATTTTCCCGTGTAACTCCTAGATGAGTGAACTCTTTGGGAACTTTTAAAGAACTGAGCTCAATTGTTCCAGATCTTGTGTATTATTTATTTTTATTTTACCTGATTATGCCTAAGGATTAAATATGGGCAGGCCGCTACGACTTTGCCGCTGTCAGGTATCTTTAAATGAAATTTATGGTAGTGTATTTAAAAAAAATAACCGGTCAAGTGCAAGTTGAACTTGCACAATTAGTGTTCCGTACGTTGATTGCTTTTAAAATAAATTTTTTTTTTAAGGTGGTATAAAATGATCAGTGACTTCACAGAACACACCCCAAATGAGTTTTCAGCAAAGTTTGTTTCCAATCTTTACTGAAAACTGATGACAATGAAATTTTTATTTTTTTTTTTATACCAGATAAATTATTAAAGGTAATGCACTCGTGATAATTTTCGTTCAATCTACACCCCGTGGAGAATATTCCAGAATTTTTTCAAAATTTTTTGATCAGTACTTTTCGAGATAAGGTGGGGGGACAGCGATTTTTCACGATTTTTTAAAAATAATACAGAGAAAAATGTGCGCAAGTATTACATTATATGTATATTTTTTACTCATGTTTTTACAAGCTTTCATTTGACACCACACTCGATGACCTACTAAAAAAATTTTTTTTTCACTTACGATTTCACCCCCCAAAACTAACCCCTTAAGTCAAAATTTAACTTTCAAAACTACACGGCTCTGATGAGGCTATCAATTCCTATATTATTACCAAATTTCAACTCTATGACAAATGGTTTCGGAGAAAATCGGGTGTGACAGACAGACAGAGAGACAGACACCGAAGTCATCTTATAAGTTATCCGTACGGAACACTAATATTTTTTTTTCTTTTATGGGTCTAGCACACGTGCTGCAGGGAAGTCCCTAAAGCGCTACAGGAGCAAAACGTGTGCGGAAAAAGCGACTCACGTTGTTCTTGAATTGCTGAAAATTGTACTCGGTGGGAAACACAGTCCTGGGCAAATTATTCCAAAGGAATGATGTTCTCCATTTAAAAGACTGCTTGAAAAGCGTTGTACGAAAAGTAACAGGTTGAACTTCATACGGATGTGAAGTATTAGCGCGATGTGTATTTCTAACATGTACCACTCTTGGAAGAATTAAGCGGGCCAAATCATTCGAACACTGTCCATGAAAATACTTGTAGAATAGGCTCAAGTCGCCAACCGTTCCAGCGAATCAAGGCCGCCGGTCAGTTCCGGGTCTCCAATCAGACGAACAGCTCTTCTCTGAACAGAATCCAACAAATGCAGTGTGTATTTGGGAGCGGAGCCCCAAACATGGGAGCAGTATTCCATAGTTAGTCGAATTTGAGCTTTGTAAAGAATTAACAGTTGTTGTGGAGTGTAAAGCTTTCTGTTTCGAAATAATATTCCCAACTTTTGAGAAGCTCTCCTTGCTATGCCTGCGACATGTTCATGCCAGGACATACTGCTTCCTGGGTTTTTGTAGCGTTAAATTCCACTTGGTTACTGTCACCCCAAGATAGAATTTCTTCTAGGTCTTTGTTAAGTTGAACGACTTCCCGCTGTCTGCAGATATTCGTCTGAGTAGCCGATGTCCGAGCATTCAAAGCGAATGAAGGGATAAGCGTACTGTCAAATGCAAAGCTGTAGATTGGATTTCCGGTCTTTTCCAGCGGATCGTTAATGTAAAGTAGAAAGAGAGTAGGATATAGGATGGAGCCTTGGGGCAAACCGGCGTTGATAGTGAAGGTCCGTCGACTGCCACTCGTAAAGAACACAGTCCATCCTGCCAAACACGGTCGAATGCCTTGGATATGTCAAGAGCAACCGCTCGAGATTCTCCAAAATGTTCAGTTGCGTTGTTCCAAACATGTGTTACATAAGTCAGAAGATCTCCTGTTGATCTGTGTTTACGAAAGCCATATTGGTGATCGCTAATAATGTTAAAACCTTCAAGATATTTTAGAAGATGCTGATTAATAACCTTTTCCGTGACTTTCGATATTATTGAAAACAGTGCGACTGGTCGGTAGTTATTTGGTTATCTTCTGGCCTTTTTTAGGTATCGGCTGAACTGTGGCATATTTCCAGCCGTAAGGAAATATTCCCTTTCTGTAGGATAGGTTGAAAAGTCTACAGAAAACTGGTCTTAGTTCCGGTTTTTAAGAACTATAGCAGGTATTCCGTCAGCGCCAGAAGCCCTTTTGGTGTCTAACTTCATTCGTGTATTATTTATTTTTTTTTTATCTAATTATGCTTAAGGATTAAATAGGGACAGGCCGCTACGTATGACTTTACCGCTGTCAAGAATCTTTAAACTAATTTTACGTTAATGTATGTAAATAAAAATATTTACTCTTTATATTAATGATATTATTAGAAAATCAATTTTAATGTATGTTTTTTTTTTCCAGGTATGTACCAGTTTAAAAAATTATAACAACTCACTAAACTGCAAGGTAAGATATTGATTTAAATATTACATGAACGAGATGTACTTTTTTATTTACGATTTTACCCGTTTCTAAAGGAACAATATCAGGTTAAGATGGCTTTTAAATATTTACGGATTTTTCGCGTTTTCGCGACAATTTTAAACAGGCGAGAATACATTCACCATTACGGTAAACAATAAGATAAAGAGTATATAACACTAACTCGCTTGCCGAGACAAGCACACCACCGAGACTGGTGCTAATGTTTGGTGAATAATTCAGACGGGTAGATTCACGCGACTTCTGCATACACAGAGAATGCATTTGAGACTTGCACGATTTCGCTCTTCGTGTTGCCCTCGTCTTGCACTCAACTCTGTATATGGGGCTGATTGGTGGATTAATTAAATTAGCCTAGAATTCAGAGGCGTATCGGGAATAGTGGAAGACACGAGATACAGTCTGTCAAGTAAGAACGTGTCCGCGATAATTCATTTTTGGTAGATGCGATTCTAGCGATTTAACCGAAAATCGATAGAGGGAACCTTTGTCTACTACGCATTTTAGTAAAAGTATCAGTCGAATCCGCACTTTCGTTGAAAATCAAAATGAGTCACTTTTTTGCGCGTCGCTTCGAGGCAGTCTTTCTTTGTTCCCATCCAAAGGGGCCTAAAATGACAAATTACGCGGCCGCTAAATATATTAAAAAGTCGGTATCGTTTGTGACGAAGTGGGTAAATCATTTACACGAGGCGAAACATGTCGACGATTTGCCAAAACGTGACTCGGTAGGCAAAGTCTCTCCGAAAATCGAAGAATGAAAAAACCCTCAAAATAGGGGGTAGCTACCCCTAAATAAATAAAAATGGATAAATATGTCCTTCTAGATTTTTAATTAGCTTTAATTTAAGACCTTTTGGGTAAAGTTTGCTTTTTTTTGTCTTAAAGTTATGGAGGTTGCAAGAACGAGCTAATTTTGCTGTCATTCTTTGTCATTTTTATCGAACAGCCCTCGTATTTATTCACATGCTCTTTAAGCTGAGTCTTGAAGGGCTTTGAAAATAGTCGGTTAGATGCCAACCGGTCTTCGTAAGTTGGCAGTTTCAGAAATTGTTGTCTGGGGAAGGAGAGGCGAGAAAAATGTATATATCAGTACAATAAAACGAGAACAATTCCAACGGACACTCACCCATATATCTAAAAACAGAAATTTACAGTGGAATTACTATACTGAACACAATTATCAAAATTTATGTGGGCATCATTAATAATCGGATAAAGAAAGTAATAGAACCACAACTATCGGAATCGCAAAGTGGATTTAGACCACCAAGAAGTACACAAGACCACATATTTACACTGAAACAGATTATCGAAATCAAAACAAAATAAAAGTCTACTACACCTTGCTTTCATAGACTTAGAAAAAGCATTTGACAGTGTGCCGCGAAATAAAGTGTGGAAAAGCCTAGAAAACAAGTGAATAAACAAAAATACAATAAGAATCATAAAAGGAATATACAGCAACAATGTGCAATATGTAATAAAAAACAACATGAAGTCGGTGGGATTTACAATACAGGCAGGTTTGGGCCACGGAGGAAGCTTGAGCCCAACATTGTTCACTGTATACAGGGATGAAATAATCAAGAAATGCGAAATAAAAGTGAAAAGAATGACAATTGGATACTGGAAGCTAAAAAGAATAGAAATACCTGAAGCAGCTTTTGCTGATGATATTGTGCTAATGGCGGAAAATGAGAGACAATTACAAGGAAACCTCCATATTTGGAATAAGATGTTTAAGGAGGAAGGTATAAAAATTAATATAGATAAAACAAAAGTAATGACAATGAAAAACCAACGAACATTTACATAGAAGGGAATAAAATACAACAGGTGAAACAGTATAAGTATTTGGGGGTGATAATGGATGAAACGGGAAAACAAGACAAAGAAATTAATGAGAGAATCGAAAAAAAACGAACAAACTTTACTGTGCAATAAATAATAAATTCATTAGGAAGAAGCAAGTGACGAAACAAAACAAAAATAAAAGGGTCCTATAAATTACTTTGGACAATCCAAACATATGGACCCTAACAGAGAGGCAGAAAAACAAGACACAAGCCGTCGAAATTAAATACCTGAGAGCAGTACAAGGAGTTACACGGAAGGACAGAATAAGGAATACAAAAACAAGGAGAAGGCTGAGAGTACAAGCATTTATGGAATATATACAACAAAGACAGCTGGGATAGTGGGGACATATACAGAGACTCAAGGATGATAGGCAAGTGAAACAAGTTTATGAAACCCAGGGAAAACAGAAGCGAGGTAGACCTAGACAGACCTGGAATGGGAGTATTGAAGGTACGCTTGAGGAGAAGGGAAAATCCTAAAAAGAAGCAGTGAAAATGGCAAAGAATAAAGACAGATGGAAGAAGTTTATATGTGAAGATTGAGAGAGAATGTATAACTGCTCTACACCATATGGTAGAAGGGTTATATATATATATATATATATATATATATATATATATATATATATATATATATATATATATATATATATATATATACGTTACGTTACGTTTGCTTTTTTTGTCTTAGAGTTATAGAGGTTGCAAAAACGGACTAATTTTGCGGTCACTCTTTGTCATTTTTATCGAGCAACCCTCGTATTTATTCACATGCTCTTGAAGCTGGGTCTCGAAGAGCTTTGAAAATAGTCGGTTAAATGCTAATTGATCTTCGTAAGTTGACAGTTTCAGAAATTGTTGTTTAAGGATGGAGAGGCGAGAAAAAATGTATATATCTCCACAATAAAACGAGAACAATTCTAACGGACACCCACCCATATATCTAAAAACAGAAATTTCCTCCATCTAGACTAAAATAATAACATTAGACCGTTCGTCTTTTATACAAATAGAACGCGGAGTGTGTACATAAAAACAAAAAGAGAAACATTCTCATTATTTGACGTTTCGAAGCGTCAAACGGAACTGTTAGCGCGTCAAAAAAAGTAATCTGTATTAAAATCCAGCTCGCGCGCCGTATGTATGTTTGTCTACGACTAAAACAATAAATGCGGCGCCCATTCAGAGTAAAAAGGGGGATCTTCTTGGCCCGCGCACTGTTTATATTGTAATAGTAAGATCAAAGGCATTACGATAAAGGATTGAAAAGTAAAATATCATAGGCGTGCCGCATGTTTTTGCCTATTGTGAGAGTGCTAGGGAGGTATTTTTTCGTTTAGTTGTTTATACTGCTTAATTCGGTGTAAGTAGGACCAACACATCACATAACTTGTTTAATTGTTTCTTCTGACTCTCCATAACATACATAGGATAACTTTTTTTCAACACTCTCTACTCTAAACCCTCTAAAAAGAGCGTATAACATATTATATTCGAAGCACCCCCCCTTACTTCTTCACCAACCCTTCCACTCTTTTTAACCAGAAATAACAAACATAGAAGAATGCAACTACATATTTCCTCGAATTATAGTCGTTCGAATTAAGGCAGACGACCAAAAAATAAACGTACTGTCGATATATGCTCCCGAAGAAAACAAACCGAAACAGGAACGAGAAAACTTCTACAACCATCTCCAAGACACAATTGAGCTATTACCAAACGATCAACAAACGATAATACTTGGAGACTTCAATGCACGCATAGGCAATGAAATAGTTCCTGGTGTTAAGCAGAGATTCAATGAGAATGTCCTGAATGAAAACGGAGAATTAATGATTAACCTGTGCTCTTTTAACGAAATAAGAATTAATAATACCTTTTTCGATCACAAGCAAAAGTACAAATACACATTTGCCAATTCTCGAGGTCATCAATCAACAATCGATTATATCGTCACCAACAGATGCATTCATCCACTGCAAATACTAGATATTAGAACCCTAAATGCAGCCAATGTAGGTAGTGATCACAGCCTACTACTTGGGAAGATTAAACTTAAAATGAAACCAATAAAGAACAGGATACCAACAATCAAATCTCAAAAATTTAAAATCGAGCTTCTGTGGAACCCATCGATAAAGGAACTGTACCAAAAAGACTCAGAGGAATAATCGAGACAAACCCGATAATCGAGGGGGAAGATGTTAACCTTAGCTGGGGAAAACTTAAGCAAAATATCAAGGAGGCTGCCCATGAATCGCTCGGTATGTAAAGAAAAGAAATTCGCATACCTCAAGTTTAGATCTCTAAGAACTCCGGAATCCTATCAACAGTACACGAGGATACGCAACGAAACAACAGCACTAGTAAGGCAAATCAAAAACAGATACTGGGAAGAGTTCTCAAAGAACATGGAAGATGATTTCTATGGTCTTCAGACACAGATATGGCGAATGATTAGAACGCAAAGAAAAGAGGTAAATGAACTTATCGAAACAAATCAGATAAATAAAGAAACTTGGGTTGACTATCTCACAAAATTATACAAAAAATGAAGACAATGACATCGTATTGAATACACCAGAAATAATATCGAACGAGATAACACAAATAGATACATCAGATATAGAGCTAGCCCTTAAAAAGCTAAAGAATCGGAAGAGCCCAGGCTTGGATGATATTGCAAACGAGCTTCTTAAGCATGGTGGACAGAACCTCGAACATCAGCTGACTTTCCTGATCCGTGGAATACTCGCTCAACAAAGAGTACCAAATGAATGGAGAACCAGCACCACAATACTCATGTTTAAAAAAGGGATAGGAAAACACCGGCGAATTACAGGGGCATAAACCTTCTCAGCACTACCCTGAAACTTACAACTAAAATAATAACAAACAAAATCAATAATTTAATCAATTTATCAGATGAACAGCAAGGATTTAGATCCGGAAGATCCTGTACGGATGCTGTGTTTATCTTAAGACAAATAGTTGAAAAATCTATCGAATACAACAAACCAGCATTCTTGTGCTTCATAGATTTGGAAAAAGCATTCGATCGCGTCCAGCTGGGGGACATTCTGCACCTACTATATGAAAAATCCCTTATAACAGGGATGTCAAAGATACGGCCCGCGGGCCGCATCCGGCCCCCGGGACGTATCAATAAGGCCCGCGATCGCAATGAAGAATCATAATTTTTAACAACCGTATATTATATACTATATAATTAAATAAATAAAATGTTATAATAATTCAGTACATTTTTTTTATTTGAATCTGGCCCGCCTACACATTCTAAATTTAATATATGGCCCTCTGCAAAATTGAGTTTGACACCTCTGCCTTATAACCTTATTAAAACTATTGAAAACATATACTCGAACAACAAGATACAAGCCAAAATAAACGGTGAGCTCACTGAACCAAAACCGGTTGGCAAGGGTATAAGGCAGGGAGACTCTCTGAGTCCTCTCTTGTTTAATATTATCATGGACGAAATAATCAAGAGAGTCCGAAAACAGAAGGGCTACAGAATGGGAGACAAGCAGGTCCCAATATTGTGTTATGCTGACGACGCAGTACTGATGGCAGAGAACGAGGATGATTTGCAAAGACTTCTAAACATATTCAATCGAACAGCTAAATCCCTTAACATGATAATATCAGCCTCCAAAACAAAGTGTATGACAACCTCCAAAACACCCCTTAGATGCAAATTAGTTGTAGATGGGAAAATTATCCAACAAGAAATGCATTTTAAATACCTTGGAATAGAGATATCCGCATATGGTGACGTTGAGAATGAGGTCAGAGAACAAGCTAACAAAGCCACAAGAATAGTGGCCTGTCTAAACACCACAATATGGAAAAATAAATTTATTGGGATGGAAGTTAAGGCCAAGATATACAAGACAGCCATTAGACCAATAATGACATATACTGCTGAAACTCGCCCCGCTCCAAAACAAGGGGACAAATGGAGACAACCGAGATGAAAATACTCCGCAGGATTGCTGGAAAGACACTTCTGGATAGAGAAAGAAGTGAAAACATAAGAAGATCATGCAAGGTGGAAAATGGAATGACTGGGTACTCAATAGGAAAAGGGAATGGAACGAGCACATTAGTCGAATGGATGAGACAAGAGCGGTTGGAGTGGCGCGGGACAAATCGCCACTGGGTCGTTGAAGCATAGGACGTCCTAGAAAACGTTGGAGTGATAATCTGACCCCAGACTAGGCAGAGGGGACGAAGAAAGAACAGGCAAAACTGCCTACTAAATGAGAAGAAGAAGAAGAAGAACGTTGAAAAAAACTTTTTTAATAATTTTACCTGATTCCTAAGCTTTTTGGTGTGCTGAGTCCGAAAATAATAATAATAAAGTCGTATCACCCACCAATTTTTCACATTTTAATATTCAAAATGTAAAAAGTTTATTTTTTATCATTCGAATGTTATTAGGTTGGCAATAAAATTAGAATTTTATAAGGTTGGCAGTAAAATCAAATGTTATTAGGTTGGTAGTTCCGATAAATGTCACAGCTGTTTGTTTTCTTCCAGTTAATATAACCTCGCATTGCAGTGTTTAACTCGTGTGCTTTAATTCACACTCAGAGTATGGCTAATCGTGGTTGTAAAAACTCTCCCAACACTTTTTGTTATATATGTGATGAGTTTGTAGTTAAAAAACGTCAAAGAAACATTACTGATTTTGTAAAAAAAGTATACTTTGCATATTTTGGTGTAGAAATCAGTAATCAAGAAAAATGTTGGGCTCCTCACAAAGTACATTATGTTTATATCGAGGATCTTAGGATATGGTATAAGAAAGAAAAGAAAGCTTTTAGATTTCCAGTACCCATGGAGCAAGAAAATCATTCAAATGATTGTCATTTTTGCAGCGTTGATGTTTCTGGATATAACTCCAAAAATAAGAAAGTAATTGTCTATCCTAACTTTACTTCAGCTAATCGTCCGGTAGGACATGGACCGGGACTACCTGTTCCTGAGCCACCTCAGTCTATTGATGACGTTTTACAGTCCAGTCCCGAATATAATGAAAGTCGACCGGATGATGATGAGTTTCAATGTTCTCTAGAAAATTTAAAACCACACACACAAGCTCAGTTAAATGATTTAATGAGAGATTTAGATTTGACTAAGGAAAAAGCAGAATTGCTTGGTTCTAGGCTGAAAGAAAAACATTTATGGGAATCTGGAACATCTATTTACCATTATAGAACAAGAGATCAACAGTTTGCTCAGTTTTTTATATATCAAATTTTTCCTATTTTGAAATTTAATCGATGTCATATTGTGAGAGAACTGTGGGTGATACAAAAAAACTGATACCAGATACGGTTTCAGCACCCATAAATACATAACACTTAGATGTAGTGGTTTAAAAAGTTTTTACAAATTTTTTTTTTGTTGGCCTGTGTAATGTGTAATCATGCCCAAAAATTGTTCATTATCTTGTTGATTTTCCAGTTTTAATAGAAATAGTAAATAGGGAGAAATGCCAGTTTTTATTTATAAATACCTTCAAAACTCTTCCCCACTTAAGTTTTTTTTGTGAACAATATCTCGCTATAAAGTACCGTCGTGGACATATGGAACGTACATCTCGAGTACATTCTATTGTAAGGCGTAGGCAATCCGGCAGCATTGCAACGCCTATTAAATTTGTGTCGGCCATCAGTTATGGAAGAACTTTGAGGTTTTCCTTGCATACAAGGTGCTATGGAAATCACTTAATATAGTAAAATTGGCGCATCTCCGTAGCAAAAACTACTTGTCACTAAACTTTGTCAACATCAATAAACAACTTTTGCTTGACCAATTTTCAATATTTCCCGAAAAAAAAAATATATTTTTTCGTAATACTTTTCACAATGTAAACAAAACGTTTTCCCGCCAAAGATGTTTGAAGGTTAGATTGTCGCTGATAGCGTTGTCTTTAATTTGCATTAAAAATTCACGCTGTTCCTCAGCCATAATCACCTTAGCTGTAACAAGGGCTGTGAAATAATTAGCGTTCCGTTATCTCGAAAAGTACTGATCAAAAAATTTTGAAAAAAATTCTGGAATATTCTCCACAGGGTGCCCCCCCCCCCCCCCCCCCCCCCCCCCCCCCCCCACCCTAGATTGAATGAAAATTATTATGAGTGCATTACCTTTAATAATTTGTCTGGTATATATATAAAAAAAAAATTCAAGGTCATCAGTTTTCAGTAAAGATCGGAAAAAAAATTTGTTGAAAACTCATTTGGGATGTATTTTGTGAAGTCATTGATCATTTTATACCTCCGTAACAAAATTTTTTATTTTAAAAGCAATCAACCTACGGAACACTAAGTGCGCAAGTCTGACTCGCACTTGGCCGGTTGTTTTGTAATTTGCGTAGTCCAGTAATTTTGGCAATTCACTTATGTTGAAGTATTGGGTGTGACTCCAATTGACTCTAGGCCCTTTTAATATATTAAACGATTTTCATAACACCCTATATATATATATATATATATATATATATATATATATATATATATATAATGTAATAAATCCTCTCCTGCCCTTCTTTTGCCCTTTATGTGTTCCATTATAAATAATTATGCGTAAAATTTATATGCCAATCAAAGCAAGCAAAAAATTCTAATAAGACTACTGAAGCTACATAATATTTAACGATCTTCACCTCTTTTACGCCCAGCCTCTGAAGCAATATGGCTCAAAAACTATAGGTTCCGTTCATACTTCTATTATTAAATGCGTAGTAAATTTGAAATCTATATCTTCTTTGCATTAACTAACCGACAGAGAGACAGACCGACAGAAATGAGTGATGGTTTCCGTGATCTAGGGTCCGTCAAACGTGAAGCAAAAGGAAGTAGTATGTCTAAATTATTCCTTAATATTATTTCCTCCTCTATATCGTATGTAAAACCAAATAAAATCATTTCCCAGCTTCTTACCCCTCTTATATGTGATATATATATATATATATATATATATATATATATATATATATATATATATATATATATATATATATATGTATATAGTATACTAATGAATTGCCTAAGGTGTCTCATGAATATATGGTGCTGTATGCCGACGATACTACCCTATATTTAAAGAGAATAATAAAGATTTTTTACTTCAAAAAATGGTTAATACGCTAGACCTATTAAGGCAATATTTTACTTCGAAAGATCTACTTTTAAACATTTCAAAAACACAGACCATTCTATTTTCTAACAGAAGTAATGAACGTATAACAGTAACATATGACAGCATTGATGTAATTTCGGGGAATGAGATTTTTATTTCTTGGAGTAATTGTGGACAGGAGACTTGACTGGAGGGGTCATGTCAGTGCTTTGGCTAATAATATGGCTAAGTGTTGTTATGCGTTAAGAGTCATCTTAGATTATGTTGGTAAAGGCGCAGCACTGTCTTCTTATTACGCCTACATTCTTTCTCGTGTAAGATATGGTATCATCTTTTGAGGGAATTCCTGTAAAATAAACAGAATATTGGTTTTGCAAAAGAGGTGTCTAAGAGTACTATACAGAATGAAGGCAAGGGGTAGTTGTAAAAATGTATTCATTTCAAAAAGAATTTTACTGTAATAAGTTTGTATATATATGAGGCAGCGTTATTTGTTCATAGTAATAAAGACTTATTTCAAGAATGCATGAGAGTTCATGAACATAACACTAGATTAAAAAATGATTTTAAAACCAAATAAAAGTAAATATTCCTATATACAAAAGAATGTACATTTTTGTATTCTAAGATTGTACAATAATTTTCCAAATCATGTTAGAATTTTAAGAACGACTGGCTGAAACTAGTAATTAATAATTATTTAGTCCGTAAGGCGTTTTCTAGTTTGGAGGAGTTCTCGGCAGATGAATCACGGCTATTTTTATGTGTGTAACTAGAATATTTGATGGAATGCAATATTTTTTAGCTTAAGAACTTTTGACATTGTTTCCCGCTCCTACATGGAGCTTTGTAATTTATTAGGAATAAATAAAAACATTATCTAGCTATCTATCTATAACTGATGCCATACACTCAGCCCACAAGTCAGCGATGTAGATTTTTTTTAGTGTTCCGAAGCGGTATCCGTCTGTCTGTCCATCCTTCTGTCTATCCGTCTATCGGTCTGTCAATTGCCCTACCTTTCTGCTAGCTTCTTGATTTCTGTGGCAGAGAATTCTTTCGGTTGACGTCGAAGCCATTCTTGAACTTTTTCCTTCACTTCGTCATTGTCGGTGAATCTCTTTCTACGTACGGCATCTTTGAGAGGTCCGAACGGGTAAAAATCACACGGAACCAGGTTTGGGCTGTATGCGGGATGAGGCAATATCTCCCAACCCAGTTCTTGAAGCTTTTCTAGAGTAAGCGGGCATTGTAAATGGTTCTAAATAATATTGTGAACAGTTCTAACGCTTACCCCAACCTTCTGAGCTATCATTTTAACAGTAATTCTTCTGTTATCACGAATAAGTTCATCAGTCTTCGATTCCAACGCTGGGCCGGAAACTTCAGCTGAACGTCCACTTCGCTGCTCGTCACATACTCTTGTTCGGCCACTTTTGAACCGTTCTATCCACTTGTAAACGTTCGCACGATTCATGCAACTTTGTCCATACCGTAATAACATTCTAGAATGTATTTTACTTGGCTTAACACCTTCTGCTACTAAGAACCTGATGACAGAACGCTGCTTTTCTAAAGTGCAGTCTTCCTATGGACTCGCCATGGTAAAATGGATATTTTGATGTTATGTTTACATTACATGATCTAACAACTGATTAAAACTCATCACAAGGTTGCCAACTTGCACTCCTAGTATGGAGCAGTTTCGTTGAATGGGTTTAAACTAAGACCAATTGCCTCTTTACTTATTGAATGACCCTCGTATTTTAAAGGTAAGTGTTAGAAGTAGTGGGTAAATTAATTTTCCAATTTTTAAAATAGTTAGAACAACTACGCTATGTAAGCCTAATTAATTAACAGAAGCTCAGCATTATGAATTAGCAATGTAAATCACACCGGTAATTACTGAATAATAATAACAAAACTTCAACTGCCATTAAAGAACTTCTATCCAAGAATATCGAGCTAATACGATGCAATAATCCAAAACAAGCGCGCCGACTGCATTATGCAACTTCTCCGAAAGTAACTTTGTCAAAACTCAACACCAGTCTAGACGTTAACAGAGGTTTGCCTGGTCGTTCCGACCCTCCATCACATAGATGGCGCAACTTTGGCCCATTATTGTGATCGTTATAGCTCTGTTATTGTCTATTAGAAGTGTCGCCAACTTAGGAACTTTAACGGCGACCGTATAAAATTAATTCCGCATAAAGTTGACGGCAACTACTTGTATATTTCACGGCAAGATAAAACAGAGAGTTAGGTGGAAGTTATAAGGAGGTTTTAATCACTTTGTGAAGTTGTTGCAGTTATGATACCGAAAAGCAAACTGTTTTTAATGATTAGACAACAGCGGTTTCGAAAATACGACATACAAGTCTTCTTTTACAAAAGTTGTCATAAAATCAACTGGAAGATGACGCAAGTGATTTCATATCTTGCTCTTTAAAGAGAGACCGAAAAATCCATGGGATATCTTAACTGTAACTATCAAAAACGATATATTTAATCCTATTTCTCTTGAAGACCTAATGGGAGGATGGGGTTAATGTTTGGGTGATTACAAACACACAATAAGAAACAAGTATTCATTAAAAAATGTGTTTACAGTAGAACCCCGGTTATCCAAGGTAACGTGGGGGGGCACCCCTCCTCGGATAACTGAAAACTCGGATAATCCGGATTTGTTTTTTATTCATTCAAAAAATAAACACCAATACTTTAAACCGCTGTATTAACGTTTTTAACATATAAATAGGTACATACATTATAAAACAGTGAAATAGGTATTTATGCGCTTCTGTTTCATATTGCATCTTCTTTTCTCGCTGCAATGTTTCTCCATCTATTAAGAAGAAGCAAATCTGCTGGGGTTGATTCTGGTTTTTGTTCGATATACCTCAAAGCTTTTTCCAAAGAAGCAAGACCTTCTTGATGAGAGATCTTAGTGGGAGACTGTTCATCCACCGCCACTTCGTCATCGTCATCTGATTTTTCGGTTTCCTGAAAGGCATTCGTTATTTATTCAATACTCATTTCTTCTTTTAAATCATCTGCTGTAATCGATTCAACATCTTCTCTTGTCATATTTTCGCAACCTTTTAATTTTTGCATTAATTCAAATAAACTTTTTTCCTTTTTCTTCTATCTCGCTGTCAAAATTTGAACATTTCTCCATGGCTTCTTAATTTAAAGGCGACCAAGATTTTTGAATAGTGGTAATACGCACAGAATCCCAAGCTTGACTTACCCAGTAAATAACATTTTTCAGTGTAACCTTTCTCATCACATTAATAATATCCTCCTTTTCTATGTATTCTAACAGATGTTCAAGATATAAACTCCTATAATTTTTGTTAATGTTTTCGAGGATGCCTTAATCCATTGGTTACATTATGCTGGTTACATTTGGAGGAAAAAATTTTACAACAATTTCGCCCACATGAAGTCCTTCTTCAGGGTGAGAGGGGGCATTATCCATTAACAAAATTGCTTTAATAGGTAGACGGTTTCTGTTCAAAAATTTAGTCACAGATGGCACGAACTCTTCTTCAAACCAGTTAGTAAATAAGGTCGCATCCATCCATGCGCTCTTCTGACTTTTGTAATAGACTGGTAGGGCTTTGGATGAGATGTCTTTTAAAGCTCTTGGACTTGCAGACTTGCCAATCACCATCAGTAGGACTTTGTGCTTGCCAGATGCATTAGAACATACCATTATAGTTAATTTTTCCTTACTTCGTTTGTGCCCAGGAGCTGATTTTTCCTGTCGAGATGCCAATGTTTTTGATAGAAGCATTTTATAATTCAGACCAATTTCGTAACAGTTGTAAATTTGATCACATGTGTATCCACAATCTTCGATTTGCTTTTTAAAGTTCTGCTTAAACTTCTCAATTGATGACACATCAGCAGAAAGTTTTTCATCACATACAGTCAGTTGTACACCGTACCGTTTTTTCTAGTGGTCAAGCCATCCAGAACTGGCGGTAAACTGATCTATCTCTGGGAATTGCCTACCAACCAACCACAAGGTTCGTCTATATCCTCTATCGACCACCAAGTGATACAAACTTTAGAACACTTTTCGCTTCTCTTGCAGACACCATAGATCATTTACAAATTAACTATCCAAATGCCGAAATTGCCATCCTGGGCGACTTTAATGTCCACAACATCAACTGGCTTAAATATTCAAATACTACCGATGAACAAGGTCGTGAAGCCGAATCATTTTCAATCAGTTGTGGCTTGACTCAGCTTATTGATGAACCAACACGGATCCCTGATCGAGACGGAGAGTTCGCCAGTCTTCTTGATCTGTTTTTAACCACCAATCCGGAGATTTACACGGTCAGCGTAAATCCACCGTTAGGTTCTTCCGACCATAAACTACTTTCGACATCGAGTATTCTACCAATCAGTGACAGAGAGGCGCCCAAACCGCGCAAGATTTGGCACTACAAATCTGCTAAATGGGAAGATCTCATGGAATATTTTCGAACTTTCCCTTGGTTGGACGTTTGTTTTCGATCCGACGACCCATCTGACTGCGCCAGGGAGGTTTCCGATGTTATTTTGGCCGGTATGGATGCTTACATCCCTTTTTCGAAGAAATGCCCTTCCAACGGCAAGCCTTGGTTTGACCTAAAATGCAAAGAAACTGTTGCTTCTAAACATCTTGCATACCGACAGTGGCGTGAAGATCCTAACACCATAAATCGTAACATCTTTGTTCGTGCCAGGAACAGATGCAAAGAAATTATCGACGAAACCAAGGAGGTACACAACCAACGGATTAGAAACAAACTTCTCGCTTGTCCCGGCAATTCCAGGTCCTTTTGGTCAGTCGCTAAGGCAGTTAGTCAAAATTTCACCAAATCCACCATACCACCACTCACAACGGCCAGATAATTCTATTGCAACGACACCTGTTGAGAAAGCGAACTTGTTTGCTGAACTCTTTGCTTCACATTCTACTGTCGATTTCCAAGGAAAAACACCACCTACTATTCCCATAGTGCAGTCAAGGATGCCCGATATTGTCTTCAGACAGCGTATCATAAAACGTATTTTGATGAAGCTAGACACCAAAAAGGCTTCAGGCGCTGACGGAATACCTGCCATAGTTCTCAAGAACTGTGCGAGGGAACTAACACCAGTTTTCTGTAGACTTTTCAACTTATCCTACAGAAAGGGAATATTTCCTTCCTGCTGGAAATGTGGCACAGTTCAGCCGATACCTAAAAAAGGCAAGAAGACCTTGCCAAATAACTACCGACCAATCGCACTACTCTCAATAATATCGAAAGTCATGGAAAAGGCTATCAATCAGCATCTTCTAAAATATCTTGAAGGATTCAACAATATTAGTGATCACCAATATGGCTTTCGTAAAAATAGATCAACAGGAGATCTTCTGACTTATGTAACACATGTTTGGAACAACGCAATTGAACACTTTGGAGAATCTCGAGCGGTTGCTCTTGACATATCCAAGGCATTTGACCGTGTTTGGCACGATGGGCTGTTGGCTAAGCTACGTTCTTATGGTATGTCGGAAAAGTTCTGTTTGTGGCTCTCATGTTTCCTCAGAGAGCGTTCTTTACGAGTGGCAGTTGACGGATTTCTTTCTAACACCTTCACTATCAACGCCGGTGTGCCCCAAGGTTCCATACTGTCTCCTACTCTCTTCCTCATCTATATTAACGATCTGCTGGAAAAGACCGAGAATCCAATCTACAGCTTTGCAGATGACAGTACACTTATCTCTTCATTCACTTTGAACGCTCGGACATCGACTACTCAGGCGAATATCCGCAGACAGCAGGAAGTCATTCAACTTAACAAAGACCTGGAAGAAATTCTATCTTGGGGTGACAGTAACCAAGTGGAATTTAACGCTACAAAAACCCAGGCGGCAGTTTTTTTCTAAAAAAGTTAACGTTGCAGAACCCGACATAGTTATGTCGGGGCACTCCATCCCTCTAACATCGTCACTCAATCTATTAGGCGTTAATTTGGGAGCAAATATGTCCTGGCATGAACATGTTGCAGGCATAGCAAGAAGAGCTTCTCAAAAGTTGGGAATATTGTTTCGAACCAGAAAGCTTTACACTCCACAACAACTGTTAATTCTTTTATAAAGCTCAAATTCGACCAACTATGGAATACTGCTCCCATGTTTAGAGCTCCGCTCCCAAACATACACTGCATTTGTTGGATTCTATCCAGAGAAGAGCTGTTCGTCTGATTGGACACCCGGAACTGACCGACGGCCTTGATTCGCTGGAACATCGAAGAACGGTTGGCGACTTGAGCCTATTCTACAAGTACTTTCATGGAAAGTGTTCGAAAGATGTGGCCCGTTTAATTCCTCCCAGAGCGGTGCATATTAGAAGTACACGTCGCGCTAATGCTTCACATCCGTATGAGGTTCAGCTTGTTACTCCTCGTACAACGCTTTTCAAGCAGTCTTTTATATGGAGAACATCATACCTTTGGAATGGTTTACCCAGGACTGTGTTTCCCATCGAGTACAATCTACAGCGATTCAAGAACAACGTGAATCGGTTTCTCCGCACACGTGTCGCTCCTGTAGCGCTTTAGGGACTTCCCTGTAGCACGTGTGCTAGACCCATAAAAAAAAAAAAATCATTATTGCTTTATGTTGTAAAATTGGACCTGACAGAGGCACACCTTTTGATCCCTTTTGGTTAAACCACATGAATAAACCTTCGTTAACCTTTTCATAGTCGCCGGTTTTCATTGATTTTCTTCCTGAAGACGAGGAGGCTTGATTTATACACCACTCTTCTATTTTTGTGCGGTTTCTTTTCCAATCTCCAACTATTACCTCACCTACTCCATAATCTCGTGCAACAAGTTTAATTGTTTCTCCTGCTTCAATTCTTCTGATGGCTTTTAATTTTTCTTCAATAGGAACGACGATTCTTTTGAGCTTGTTTTGCTCCATTGTAATACGACAAACAAAAATTCAAACAAAGCAGTTCCTATTAATTACACTTAACTACCAGAACTCCAACCAAATAAATTATGTGAGTATACTCGTACTTCTCCGTAGTAAACGCTATAACGCACTGCATTCACGCAAATTTACATGCTGAAAGAGTCCAAAAACATAAATAGGGAACCTCTCACACCGGCCAGGGGGATTCCCCGAAGGCCCCGACGATTTTAAATGGAAATATGTACATACATATTTTAGAAGCTCGGTTAATACGCAGCATAGACGCGCGTACCTCGGATAATCAGGTTCTTAAACTGGCTCGGTTAATCCGGAGCTCGGATAATCGCGACTCGGTTAATCGGGGTTCTACCGTATTTAAAAGTTTTTTACATCATTCGACTGTCAAGGATTGCCATTAAAATGCTAGTGATTTAGTAGTTCGTCCAGTCCTCGTCGATGATTACTTGTCATCTTTTGAGCAAACTTTCGACGAGATTTTCCGCGTATTCTTAACGCAAAGATTTCCAAATAGCCCGAATTTGCACTGGCAGCTGCTTCACTCTGTACACCTTTTTACTACAAAACTTCTGCTTGATGTATGCCCGCACGTTCTCGATTGGGTTTGCATCGGGTGGCTGGTATGGCCCTCCTCTCCACTGGCTAAACATTTTACTCCAATATTTGGGGGCGTTATCCTCAGAAGTAATGTATTCTGTATTAGGCTCCTCTACATTATAGCATAAGTTACGATATAGCTTCCTATCGGGGCCAGTTTCGCCATGGAAGTACGGCTAGACCCTTTGTATGAATTCTGTTTCTAAAATAAAATTAGCCATCCTGTTTCTCCTGTTTTATCGAAAACCACAACAAATGGTATTCGCGCTTTGAAAATGATCGTGAGTCAGTAAAAGATGATGCGCGACCTGGAAGACTATTAACATCGAAAACTGATGTGCACGTCGATAAAATCAAAATATATTGATCAAAGAAAACAAGAATTTGGCTATTTATGAAATATTAGAAGAGACTTCAATTTCATTTGAAGCCGCTTAGAGCATTTTACGGGAAGGTTTAGATTTAAAATTTGGTACTTAGACTTGTTCTTGTTCTCTTTGTTGCAAAACGTTAACGTGTTTGTGGTCGCTAAGAAGATTATTTCCAACCATGATTCTAATCCAGCATTCATTTAAAGCATAATTCCTCGTGACAGGACGTGACTATATGAGTATAACACACAAAGAAAGTCTCAAGTTATGCTAACTGTCAATCAGTAAAGAGTATTATCTTGGTGTTCACGTCTAAGTGAAACTCTGCGTTTGAAAAGACCAAATTTATAGAAAAAAACATTTCATAGATCCTTACATAATGATAATGCACCATTTCATAATGCATTCATTATTCCACAATTTTTGACTAAAAATAGTAACATTCACCGAATTCACCTAATATGGCTGTGTGACTTTTTTCGACGAAAGCGTTTTAACAGCATTGAGGCAGCAAAATACAAATCAATGAAGGTCCTCATGGCTCTACCGAAGAACGAGTATCAAAAATGTTGTCACAAGTGCATATGGAGACTACCTTCAAGGTGATGATGGTAATATAACATAATTACTGGTACCCAATATGGGTTTGGCAAAAATAAATCAACTCAGGATGCGTGCAAGACGTGCCTGGTAATATATTTTTGAAAACGTTTTTCAGCTAGGGTTTCTCCTTTGCTTTCCGTGTGATCTTGTATATTCCCGTTGTGCTTTCGTTACAACCATGTTCTATCCTTTTTCTTTTTATAGAACTATTAATAAAGAGATATGCATTTCCGTATTTAATTGTTCAAACAGGACAAAATATGCAATTCAAACTGCGGTTTTTCGCTATAGTAGCGGCCTGTATCTGTCCTTCTCCTCCCTCTTTGATTCTCTACAGGCACAGTTATGCATTTTACCTCTTCTAGACTTCGAACTCAAGACTTGTTACTTTCCAAGCATCCTTTTAGGCGAAAACCTAAACAATAGAAGTGAGGCCATTAAAGTGTGTTCTATAATTTAAAATAAGTTTAAATAAATTATTTTAGAGTGCGACATTTAAATAGAACAACAAAGTGAAAATGATTCGAGTATCGAAACAGAAGTCTCGAAATTGAGATCAAGAGTTTTGGCAGTTTATCTCGTGTTGCGTGTCATTCGACGACAACTAATTCCATCAGGAGTTTGTGAGAAAAGTGAGATAGGCGACTTACTATGTTGAGAAAGGCCGTGTTAGTAGTAAAATGTTTGATTTTAATTTATTGTATGGATCCATCTTTCTTATATAGTCACGAGACGAGACTAACAACTTTAATTTTTGTGATCCATCAGCATTGCAACATGCTAGAAAGATAACGCGTTCTTTGTTTATTTTTCGACCTGGTGCATTCTTTTTCTGAAAACGGACAGCGTTTTTTTAGGCAACATTTTCCAATACAGAGCTGATTCATCTGCATTGTATATTTGAGTAGGTCCAAGGTTTAATTATTTTATCTTATCTGCGAATAAAGTTAGGAAAGGATCGACGGCACTTTCATCATTGGATAATTTTTCGCCACAAACTTTTAAAGCACGCAGACCATGTCTTTTTCTGAAGTTAGAAATCCAGCCTCTGCTAGCTCTAAAATTATCATTCCCGTAGGTTTCAGTGTAACTGTTTTGCTTTGCCTGATAAAATTTCGTAGGAAATTGGGACGTGCCTTGATCGTTGCGTACAAAACCATGTATACAAACGAATTTCCATTTCTGGATATTCGGCTTTTCGTAAGGTTTTTCTGACGCCAGGACAGGAATCACATTTGGAAATAAATCTAAAAGAAGTTACACGTCAATCCGGTTTAATGGAGATCCGGATTATAGAGGTGGCATTGTATTTTACAACTTATGTTTTGCAATGGAAGTACTGCATTTTTTTCTAAAACCGATGGTAAAAGGAAGGAAACCACGTCAACGAAAAAACACAAGAACTTTAGGAAGTTTCGTTGTTTCCCTTTACCTTATGTACAGTTGTAATTACTACGGATGTCACAGTAACATAGTAGGTCCACTTCATTTTCCGATGCCAGCAGTGGCAACGATCTGTGCGCGGAATTAGTCAAAAGCCTTCTTTAATCCGTTAATTACACTGGCAACTAACCGCCAATGACGCTATTCAATTAGGAAATTAAAAATTAACTTTAATTGTGTTGCGTTTAAAACATATATTCGAGAAAGAGATGTCTTGAGATACGTAGACGAACTATGATTAATAGATTAATAGACTAATTTAATTTGAAGACCACACCGCTAGAAAGAACAAGTAGCGTACCAACTCTACACGAATTGATCCAACTATAACACAGGCCAACAAAAAAATATTTGTAAAAATTTTTTAAACCCATACATCTAAGTGTTATCTACTTTTGGGTGCTGAAACCGTATATGGTATCAGTTTTTTTGTATCATCCACAGTTCTCTCACAATACGACATCGATTAAATTTCAAAATAGGGAAAAATTTGATACATAAAAAATAAAAACTTAAATCGTACTTTTATTTGATTATGCTACAATTTTTATTCACGATAACATATTTCACTTCAATGCGAATATTTTAGGTGCTTATTTTTTGTATTTCCTTTCTCTTTTCACTGTGAAGTTTCTTGTATAGCTTTTTCTCCGATGTAATGCATTTTGTTGTTCTCTATGAAGTGACTAACAGTAATCGCCCATCATGTTGATATTCCACTGTCCCTGGTACCGTTTCTCCATCACCTTTATGTCCTGATGGAACGGTTCCCTCTGCTCTTCACTCACATCGCCTGAGTTTTTAAGAAAAAAGTCAAGATGGTTTTGCAAGAAGTGGACTTTACTGCTCGTCAGACAACCCAGATTTTTGAACTTGTCTATCATATTAGCAACGATAAGTTCATAGTTAGGGTCTTTCACATGGCCCAAAAACTTCTTTAAATGATATCCAAGTCTCCTTTTCCTTTGCTTCGAAGTTGGAATCGAACATCATTTTACGAATATCAGACCCAACGAAAACCCCTTCTTTCAGTTTGGCTTCTGATAAATGAGGAAATCATCAACGCTGCAAAAATAACAATCATTTGAATGATTGTCTTGCCCTCTCTATACCATGGGTACTGCAAATCTAAAAGCTTTCTTTTCATCCTTATACCATTTCCTAAGATCCTCGACACAAACATAACATAGTTTGTGAGAAGCCCAACATTTTTCTTGATTACCGATTTCTACACCAAAATATGCAAAGTATACTTTTTTTACAAAGTCAGTAATGATTCCTTGATGTTTTTTTACTACAGACTCACCACATATATAACAAAAAGTGTTGGGAGAGTTTTTACAACCACGATTAGCAATACTTTGAGTGTGAATTAAAGCACATGGGTTAAACACTGCAACGCGAGGTTATATTAACTGAAAGAAAACAAACAGCTGTGACATTTATCGGAACTGCCAACCTAATAGCATTTGATTTTACTGCCAACCTTATAAAATTCTGATTTTATTGCCAACTTAATAACATTCGAATGGTAAAAAACAACATTTTCACATTTTGAATATCAAAATGTGAAAAATTGGTGGGTGATACGACTTTTTATTATTATTTTCGGACTCGGCACACCAAAAAACATAGGAATCAGGTAAAATTATTAAAAAAAATTTTCATCGTTAAGCTGTGTAATATTCTTTACATATTAGATGTATTTTTCACTTCTCATAATATTGATAAATTTTATCGACTCACGTTTTTGGTGTTCCATACGGTGTCCGTCCGTCCGTCCGGCCGTCTGTATCAACTACTATTAGCCTCCTCTACATTATAGCATAGATTACGATATGGGTCCCTATCGGGGGCAGTTTCGCCACGGAAGTACGGCTCGGCCATTTGACACTAAAATGGCCAATTTCTCAAGCCTAAATTGTTTGAATTAGTTCTTAGGTACCTCAAACGAAAGATTAGGGACTAAGGAATATTTTCTGATATTTTAGGTTGAAAAAAGTTGCTTCGAAAATTCGTCAAAAGAAAAAAAACGTGAATCAGTATTATGAGGAGTGAAATATATATATATATATATATATATATATATATATATATATATATATATATATAGAAAGAGGAAGGACAGTAACAGGGCACTGG
The DNA here is from genome assembly GCA_019049505.1 of Pachyrhynchus sulphureomaculatus. Classification (NCBI taxonomy): domain Eukaryota; kingdom Metazoa; phylum Arthropoda; class Insecta; order Coleoptera; family Curculionidae; genus Pachyrhynchus; species Pachyrhynchus sulphureomaculatus. The sequence goes on from CM032451.1 coordinate 19,843,129, forward strand.
CAACAAACAATCCTAAGTTTAACTGCTGGGAAACGCCCTTATAAGGAGAGAAAGAACCTAATTACTAACTATGTAATATCACATAAAGACAAAACTTCTATCACTCATAAATTAGAGAAGGAAACAAAAATTTTCTTAAAAAACCATCCCGATTTACTGATCACTAGGTCTGATAAAGGCAATGTTACTGTTGCTATGTCAAAAGCTTCCTATCTTGAGAAATCACACTCCCTACTTCAAGATGAGAGTACTTATGAAATAATACATCACGATCCCACATCAAAAATAGAAATTAAATGCAATAAATTAATTAAATCATTAAAAGATAGTAAGTTTTTAGATGAAGCAACTGCTCGCACATTGACAACTTATAATGGGATTTGTCCCAAATATTATGGTCTACCAAAAATACATAAACCAGATATACCTCTAAGACTAATAGTTTCCTGTGTAGGAGCATCTACACAACCACTTGCCAAATATATAGCCTCTATTTTAGAAACAGCTTTTTCAACTTTTAATAAATTCAGAATTAAAAATACCTTCGAATTTGCAGAGAACGTTAATGGCTTTATTTTGCCAGAGGGTTTTGTACTTGCTTCTTTCGATGTAGTTTGACTATTTACTAACATTTCTCTAGACCTTATTATATCAATATTAAATGAACATTTCACATCAATAGAAGAAATATGTAATATTCCTAAAGAACAGTTCCTACTAATCATTACTTTTTTATATGAAAATACATTTTTCTCCTTCAATAGTACATTCTACAGACAAAAAATTGGCGTCCCAATGGGAAGTGCTATTTCACCAATTCTGGCCGAAATTGTTATGAATAAACTTCTTTATTTTGTTATTTCAAGGGTTGAATTTGAATTTCCCCTTCTGTTTCAATATGTTGATGACTTGTTAGTCGCTTTACCTGCTGGAAGTGTACAGAACACTCTTAACATTTACAATTCTTTCAATCATAAGTTAGTATTTACTGTTGAGGAGGAGACTGACTGTGCTGTTCCGTTTCTGGATACTAGGGTTGTACGCTCAGAAAATAATACAGTCAAACTGGACTGGTATAGGAAAAAATCAAGTTCTGGTAGATATATCCCCTTCCATTCTTATCACCCTATGAAACAGAAACTGAACATCATCAGAGGACTAAAGAACAGAATAGATAAGATTTGCCACCCCTCATTTAAAGAAAAAAATGTAAAACTGTTGGAAGACATTTTGTTGGACAATTACTATCCTAAAGCTCTAATTAGAAAGAATTTTCAAAGACCCCTCCTTCCAATTAATCCAACTGTCACCACTAATGTCGATATTAAGGTGGGAAAGTTACAATATATTGAAGGCCTTTCCCAGTCCTTGTCTTCTCTTTTTAAAAATACAAACATTAAAATTGCCAACTACAACATAAAAAGAATGAATTGTTTTTATACCAATTTAAAAGATAAAACCGATACTTTACAAAGATCTAATATAATCTATGGCATTCCCTGTCAATGTGGTTTGGTCTACGTTGGACAAACTTCACAAAAGCTCTCTAAGAGATTAGCGTTACACAAAAGTGATAGTAAACACAAACCTAACGCAACTAGCTTGAGCTTACACGTAAATAATACAGATCACAGAGTACAATATAACAACAGCTTCATTCTGGATGTTGACACTAATTATTTCAGAAGAAGTTTCTTGGAAATGTGTTACATAAAAACCTGTAAAAATAATCTCAACCACAAAAAAGACATAGAAGGATTGAGCTCCATGTATACTTATTTGCTAACACAAAACTATACCAAACCAATAAAAAAGAACGATCTTTATGAAAAAATTAGTTTCTAGTAAAGTTGACGTTTCTGATCTCTTTCTGTCATTTTTTGCTATTTATTACCGGTTACTTTTCTATATTTTCTTGTTAAAATTACATAATAAAAAATTAAATATGACTAATAATAAATAACGTCCAGTATTAATTTTCGATTTCAAATTTTTAAATTTTTAAATTAGCCTATGAATCTCTTGATTATAAAATTAAAAAGAATTAATATAATTAATAATAAATAACTCGTCGAAGAGTAACATTCATCAAATCTAAGTCCCCCTTTTTTTTTAAAAAATTAAAACTAAAAAATAGATATCATTAATAATAAATAATTTATCTAAAATTAGCATCTACCTAATAATAATAAAAAAAAAAAAAAAAAAAAAAAATTACCACATCCCTAACTTTAATGCTTTTTTTTGTCGACCTGATGACGAAATAGACTACCAGCAATATCCAGTTCGGACTCAAATATCACTAAATAGTTACTAAACTCGACGTCAAAAAATTTTAAAATGGAGTACCATTTCAACATCATGGTTTTTTGCAGTTGTGTTTCTGTCTTTAAAAAGTGTTTTAACTAATGTTTATTGACTAAGTTTTATTTTCAATATTTGTGTAACTCTCTAAGTGTCTTTTAATCATGTTTTGTGTAATCATGCATACTACCTGGCCAACAAAAATGCAAATTTCATTGTCTTCACCAGAGATGAACTAACTGCTAAATTTTTGTAAGTAATTTCACATTCAGTCGTACAATTCATTTAATCACGTTTTAAAAAACGAACGTTTTAGTTTATTTTCTGTACCTGGTTTGCATTTTTAGAATCCAGAAGAAGCTACCATTAGGCAGCGAAAGCTCGATAATAAAAATAAAAAGCAGATACTAGAGCTTTTAGATCTTTGATTGCTCATCTCTTCTCCTTATAAGGGCGTTTCCCAGCAGTTAAACTTAGGATTATATATATATATATATATATATATATATATATATATATATATATATATATATATATATATATATATATATATATATATATGTATATGTATGAAAAATGGCTAAAATTATCTTTGGATCAATTATAGTAATGTCCATGAAACATACATACTTCCAGAGTTACCTAAAAAAAATTAGCTCACAGTACACCGATTTAATCATAAAAAATGACAAAAAAAAACGACATAAACAGCCAATTTCTCCTGACCTGAAGATTCAAATGACATCTATAGCCCCTTAAACTTTTCGTTTTTTTATCCAGAATCAAAAACTGTCAGAATTTTTAGTTTATCTTCCATAAATTTATAATAAAACTGCAAAAATACGCAAAAAAACCCAAAAACGGGTCCAATATCCCATTTTTGAGGATATTGCCCCAATTTTTCAGCGCTCGCATTATTTTTTCCTTAATATACTGGAGACAAGTATTTTTTTTAAGAAAAAAGGTAACAGGATCTGACTATTTCACCTCAAAATCGTAATGTGACTGAAGTAACTGTCAGATAGCAAAGACAAGAGTGATTACGAGTTAAATGACATATATTTGAAGGAACTTTACTATTAATTTGCATGTAAAAATTCTAACATGACATGATCCAAACTAGTATAGTATAAGTTTTATGAACCGGTGGAAATTTGAAAGTATGTGTTTAGTTATCTAGGGACTCTAAATTCGGAAGAATAAAAAAATAAATAGAAACCAAAAATAGAAGGAGCTAAATTTAGTCGTCACATTGTGTAAATGTTTTTCTCGACAATTACTTCCCGAACATTTTAATAAAATCAAAACTTAATCCAATTTCCTTTCTGTGTAGTTTCGCTCGCCCCACGTCGTCCTCCTTCTCCCTCATCGCTCCCTATTAAATAAACTCAAACTGCGCCTAAGTTCGCGCCATTTCCTTTACTTTGAGATAATTTACGGTTATTTTCTAATTTAGCGAGCACCTTAGAACATTTGGTACAACATCGCCTAATTCCAAAGTAAATACCGTGGCGGTCTAATTTAAAAAGACAACAAACTCGTATTTGTACGGGGGAGATTTCGAGAGTTTCTGCGAACTGTCTTTAGTCACTTAATATTAATAAATTTTTATAAATTCGGTGTTACAAAAAGCGTGCTATTATCGTGCCTACTAAGGTCCCAAAGGTTCTGGCCCAAACATCTTAAAATAAGTCGAAACAGGTCTAACTCTGTGATCTCTCTGGCAATATATATATATATATATATATATATATATATAAGAAAAAGTGTAGAGATTTCGGGAAAGCGGTCTTGAATAAAATACTTATTTGTTGTTAAAGAAAAACTCTATATTTCGCTGATATTTTTTCAGCTTCATCTGGAGTTAAAAACTAAAAAATGACAAAGCAGTCTTTTGGTAAGTTTATCATATTACAAAACGGAAAAACTCACCAACCAAAGTATTCCTCCATTGGAAGAGGTATCACAAAAAAATACATTCAATTTAAATATATATAACTAACAGAACAACGAACAGACAAGACGAAACAACACACTGTGGCTCTGGCTGCAATGACACTGTTGTTATTTATTGTGTTTATTTCTTCAGAAATCTGAACAGTGGTTCAGTATAGAAAATGTTATTTTGTACATTGTTAGTAAATAGGATATGACTATTAATTGTATGATGTTAAGTTATTTAAAATATTACAGTATATATTAGTCAAATTGTTGGTGTCTAACTTATAATTTATGGAATGTGTTTCTTTGTTAATGTGACACATCTCAAGGAACAAGCGTTTTTTGTGATTGTTTTCTTGTTCCAGAATCTTTACATTCTTAAAATCCAATTGGTGTCCCGTTGATATATGATGGTTCGTTGCAGCACAAGAGTTCTTTCCTATTAAGCAATCACTCCTGTGCTGTGTTACTCTCTGCTTGAGCCATTGAGATGTTTGTCCAATGTAGACACCATTACAATCTAGACAGGATATCTTGTATACTATATTGTTGTTATAAAAAAGAGGAGTTTTTTGTTTAACTTTACTGAACAGGGTCCAATTACTCAGGGTATTATATTTTGCAATCCTTAGGTGAGGTGCAAAATATAATACCCTGAGTAATTGGACCCTGTTCAGTAAAGTTAAACAAAAAACTCCTCTTTTTTATAACAACAATATAGTATACAAGATATCCTGTCTAGATTGTAATGGTGTCTACATTGGACAAACATCTCAATGGCTCAAGCAGAGAGTAACACAGCACAGGAGTGATTGCTTAATAGGAAAGAACTCTTGTGCTGCAACGAACCATCATATATCAACGGGACACCAATTGGATTTTAAGAATGTAAAGATTCTGGAACAAGAAAACAATCACAAAAAACGCTTGTTCCTTGAGATGTGTCACATTAACAAAGAAACACATTCCATAAATTATAAGTTAGACACCAACAATTTGACTAATATATACTGTAATATTTTAAATAACTTAACATCATACAATTAATAGTCATATCCTATTTACTAACAATGTACAAAATAACATTTTCTATACTGAACCACTGTTCAGATTTCTGAAGAAATAAACACAATAAATAACAACAGTGTCATTGCAGCCAGAGCCACAGTGTGTTGTTTCGTCTTGTCTGTTCGTTGTTCTGTTAGTTATATATATTTAAATTGAATGTATTTTTTTGTGATACCTCTTCCAATGGAGGAATACTTTGGTTGGTGAGTTTTTCCGTTTTGTAATATGATAAACTTACCAAAAGACTGCTTTGTCATTTTTTAGTTTTTAACTCCAGATGAAGCTGAAAAAATATCAGCGAAATATAGAGTTTTTCTTTAACAACAAATAAGTATTTTATTCAAGACCGCTTTCCCGAAATCTCTACACTTTCTTATAAATTTTAACGGTCGAGAACATTTACTAAAATATATATATATATATATATATATATATATATATATATATATATATATATATATATATATTAGAATTCCGGGTTCCAATCCGTTCATCTAACAGTGAATTTGCCCGACGTTTCGCCAAAATCTCATTCGGCATTTTCAAGTGCTCTTGCTGCTGATGCTACTCGATACTGTGATCTTGCTGCTGCTGCTGCCGCTCGAAGTAACAGCAAGTTCACAGTATCGAGTAGTAGCAGCAGCAAGAGCACTTAAAAATGCCGTATGAGATTTTGGCGAAACGTCGTGTAAATTCATTGTTAGACGAACAAACTGAAATGCGGAATTT
>CM032451.1:19854170-19866985 GCA_019049505.1 Pachyrhynchus sulphureomaculatus
TAGTAGGCGACTATGGTAACTTGCATTGTCCATAACTATAACACTCTGTTCGGGAACATTTGGCAAAAGGGAATTTTGAAACCAATTTTCAAAAATTTCTGCGGTCGTGCCCTCGTGATGGTCCAATCTAGAATCTTTTATGTTTTTTGCAGATAATAGTAGACAATTTGAAACCCAGCCCTTTTCAGATCCAACATGCAAAATGGTTATTCGTTTACCTTTATTTGAAGGTGCGTTAGTCTGACATTTTGTACTGTTGTCAACCCACCCTTTTTGCACAGTGTCATGGGTATCGAACCATGTTTTGTCAAGGTAAATTATTGGCCAATTTTCTGATCGATACTTTCTAATTTCTTGTAAATAAGTATGTCGCAAGATTCGTAATCTTTGTGACTCCATCACTACTTGCCTCTGTTGATTTTTCGGAACGTGAATCCCATTCTTAAGAGAATGTATATTGGCCCCACTGAATAAGCAAAAAGGCAGGATCTTATATCTTGGGATTTACTTTTCGTGTCCACAGTCGGTTTTACTAGCAGAACACGTACGATCATTCATGTTTTAGCGGCGCTAGACAGGCACGGGATACGATAATTTTTTACATTAGTCAGGATTGGAAATGTGCCCCGTGTTTTCTTTCTGTGCTCACCGCACTCACTACAGTTTCTTATGATTTTCATTGATTTGTTACCGTATGTATAACATACCCTGTTTATTCTTTTTTGTGTCTGGGCACAGTCTTCGTAACTTTTGAACATAGAATATAGTGATAATGAATTACCTACCATAAATACTGTAATTATTTTTTACTACCTACATTAACCTCGCTTTTAAAGAGACGTAAACAATTTCAATTTAAAAAGACAACGCGGGCTAAAATTTATTTGACGTGCTCAAAACTAATTTCAATGAAAAATAAACATTCTATTAACGTTTATTTCTTAATACTACTCTCCTACACATCGTGAAACAAATATTTGTGCCGCCTAAATAATACGTTCTGTCTATTTATTGTGTATATATATATTCCCTTCAGTCGAAAAAGTATTTTTGTATAGTTAGTACATCCGCAGGTTGCCCGCATATGTTCCAGTTCTTTGTCGGTTTTGGGTAAATTAAATAAGATGTCTGTAAATTTAAATATTTTAATTATAGGGGAAAGACTGTTAGTACCGCCCGTAGTAACACCCAATATATGTACCGACGCAGTTTTCTTTGATAAAACTTGTTAGTTTGAAATTAAAACCCACGTGCTGCAGGAATATCCTTAACGCACTACAGGAACGACACAAACTTTGAGCACAACCATTACAAGGATCATGCTTACCGTTAGTCATGCCGCTTAATAAAATTTCTCGCCATTGCATAGAAATTTACCAAATTTATGAATTGTCGACCATAACGACATCCAAGTTGATCTGTAAATGTTTTTTGAAGAGAATTTATTTAACTTTTTGGATCGAACGATAACTAGGAATGAAACATGGGCCCATCATTATAATTCAAAGACAAAGGAACAGTCGAGGAGTGGAAACATGCTGGCTTACTTCGCTTCAAGAAGTTTCTCTTACAGAAATCATCACGGAAAGTTCTTGCTTTGGTTTTTTCTTCGCAAAAGTGGGATAGTTCTTTCTAATTACTTAGAAGACGGTAAAATAGTGAAACGAGAATATAATTCTGCTTTATTAACTAAAGTTTTGGAAAAACGTCCAGGAAATGTCTCAACGAGTGTTGTTTTTGTAAGACAATGCGCCTGCTCAGAAGTCGCTGTTACTTTTCTTTTCGTTCACCTCCTCGCCTGAGTAGGGATTTTATCCTTTTTCATATCCTAAGGATATCGGCGAGAATGTCGTAATACCCGTCAACGTCGTCCAAGTGCCGAAACATTCTTTTTTTTTTGTATTTCACAGCACCTTTTTGGCCAACGCGGTGGTGCTGCTACGGACGTCATTGCGTTTCTGCAAACAACCACTACCTATGTACGTGGGCAGAAAAATGTATACAGGCCATCAATAGGTTTTGTCCTTGCATAAAAAGTATCGTAAGTTTAAGAATCGTGGACCATCTATCAATTACTAAAGTTGTTTAGCTTCATTCCAGAGAACGTCAGCTAGCTTAGATAAAGATAACAATGGTTGGCATTTTATAACACAAGCAAGATTGCAGCAAAAAATTTAAGAACTATATCCCATTAACTATTAATAACAAATAACCATCACATCGGAGGTGAAAGAAGAATAACTTTTAACCTCAGAGCAAAGCTCACGGTTAAGATGGATATTAAGTTTCCAGGTATCCAGGCAGATAGTATATGGACGCAATGGGCATTTCTTAAGGAAAAAACCGCCCAAGTACAAGTCGCAATTAGTGTTCCGTACGGTGATTGCTTTTCAAATAAAAATTTTTGTTACGAAGGTATAAAGTGGTCAGTATCTTCACAAAATACACCCTAAATGAGTTATCGACAAAGTTTAAATTACTTACTTAAATAAATTAATAAATAACACGTAGACTGAAAAGTTTTTGGTCTGACACATAGATGTCGCCCTTTTCAAAAAATCCTATGGTTTTTAGGAAGTACCAGCCTTCAAACGCTATGTGTCAAAATTTCATGACATTTCGACGATAAGTTTACAAGTTACATTGGTTGTAGTGATGTTACTTTTGATATTTTCAAAATAGTGGAAAAAATCAAATTTCGTGTGTTGATTAAACACTGTGTTTGATGGGAAAAATACCGTTCAAGTAAAGCAATGGCTAAATAAGTGTTACAGGGACTCTGCCCATGGAAAATCACTCATCATTTACTGGTATGCTGAATTTAAACCCGGTCGTACAGATACAAATGATCTTGAACGCTCTGGAGGCGCAAATGAGATGCTTACACCGGAAAACATCAAAAAAATTCACACTCAAAGTTATCAAAAAGAACGTGTGGGTCATATTTTGCATGAACATTTCGGCATGAGAAAGCTCTGTTCAAAATGGGTACCGCGTTTGCTTACAATGGACCAAAAACAACGTGTTGATGATTCTGAGCGATGTTTAGACCTGTTTAAGCGCAATAAAAAGGATTTTTTCATGCGATATGTCACAATGCATGAAACATAGATCCACCACCACACATCAGAATCAAATCGGTAGTCAGCTGAGTGGACAGCAACCGGTGAAAGCCGTACAAAGTGACCAAAGACCCAACAGTCGGCTGGGAAGGTTTTGGCCTCTATATTTTGGGATGCGCATGGAATAATTTTCATCGACTATGGTGAGAAGGGAGAAACCATGTTATATAAAGTTATTGGTGCGTTTGAAGGCAGAAATCGCAAAAAAATGGCCCCAAAAGAACAAGAAAAAAGTGCTCTTTCATCTAGAAAGGTATAGAAATGTTAGAACAGCGTTAGACTGAATGTATCGCTTTTGAAGGAGACTATGTTAATGTATAAAGTCGAATTTTTCAAAAAAAAAATGGTTTTAAGTAACTAGACCAAACATTTTCAACCTACGTGTTAAGTATACCGACCTGCCGGGATTGGAACCCGAGCACTTCTACACCACAAGCGAGTACTATGCCACAGAGCCACGGATCGCCACTTTTTTTTTTAAGTTTTACAAAAACATAAATGTCATTCAAATGCAAATTTTTCGGATCTCGCGAGACAGCTGAGTCCTTGCTCTTTACAAGGGACCAAACGTTTTCATTAGGAGTGGCGTCCGGCGATTTTGAGGGCCACTTTAGTATCTTATCATGGACCCAAGTGACTCGGTTCGTTACTTTATTCTCGCCCAGCAAAGGTTTCATCCAAACTCCATTTTCTTAATTTTGCCTCTCCTTGACGCAGCGTCAATTTCGGGTCTCTTGAAAACAAAGTCACGATTCGTTTTTCAACTTTCTGAGTGATTTTGCCTAGTGAAACCATTTACCCACTTTTTTGTTTTTCACACACGATACCGTGTTTTTAATATATTTAGCGGCTCCGGAATGTAGCATTTTAGGCCGCTTTGGACGGGGACAAAGAAAGACTACCTTGAACCGACCCGCAAATATATAATAAAAAAAAACCCACCATTTTGTTTTGAAAACCGTTGCAAACATAATAATAAAATATAAACAGATTATGTATCTGTAGAACAAATCTAATTATATTTTTGACAATTGCTTTAAAAGAATTTTACCCGATTCGCAAAACACTTTTGTTCTTTCCCGTCCCACCATCTATCGGCATATTTTTCATTATTTCGTTTATTAACAGGGCGCCAGCAAACAAGCAAATAAATAAAAAATACCCCCGTTTTAGCATTGATTGTTCTTTGTCCAACAAAAAATCAGTTAATTCTCTAATCTTTGTATTTTTTTATTTTTTTTATTGTTGATTCCCGTTGTAGCAGATAAAAATTTTTAATTTAAAAGGGCGTTTTTTTTTTTAGTTTTTTTCGAATCGATTTTTAGTGCACCATTCGTTCGGTTTTTGTTTAACTTAGTTTGTGTTTGTTTTTAGAATGCGATAATGGATTTCCTATTTTAGTTTTTCGATTTTATATTCAGATAAATTCACAAAAGGACATACTTTTGATTTGTCGTTGTTGGGACGATTTTTAGTACCGGTTGGATCGTGTAAACAGAAATTGTTCAATATATTTAAAGCAATTTAAAATAAACGTAAAAAGATTATCGAGTAAAAATGGAAAACATGACAAGTCTGTTGAGAGCAACATCGTATTTAAATATATTTATTTGTTATGATAAAGAATTAAAAAGAATGTTTGTTAAATTCCTGTTAGTGCTGAAAATGAGATCTTGCCCTTATTTCCTCGTATTAAAAAGAATGATGCGCTTCTCTCTCTCTCTTTCATCGTTACTTTGTTCCGAGCGTCGTGACCTCTATTGCAATGTTACGCAGAATTTATGACAGCTCTCCAGACTTCTCTATCTTCGACACTTCTCATCCTCTCTGGTAACTCCAAGTGCATTGTAGACATGATCTGGCTGATGTATCTGTTGGGTCGACTTTCCCTTGGATCCCTTTTGCTTACTGTAACATGGTGTAACTCGAATAATACTTCTTGTTACTATTCCTTATTATTTCATACTGTCTCCTTGAGAGGTCAGCTTCTACGAACATTGAAAGGGCGACTGTTGGATTTAGTTGTGACTGTTTTTCATCTGCTTTAACATTTTGTGTGCTTTCTGATATGCTTGGGCTGTCTGGGGAGAGTTAGTTATGTCTTTTAGAATGCTGGGTGTAATTATCTCTCCAGAACTTTGAAATTATGTTTGAGCAGCACGCATTATTACTTCTTTATCTACAGCACTGCGTACTTCCTCTGATTCTTCAAATAACTTTGTTGGTCTACCAGAAGAACGGCGTTTTACCCGAGGTATTTCAGATGTTTCTTGTAACCATTCATCATTCTTTTTAAGAAAAACTTCGCGCTTCTGTCCACTTTTTCTTGAATTGTGAGTTCAAATAGGAGAACTTATGCTTTACTTCCTTCCTTTGCTCTTCACAATATTCATCTCGCGATAAAATATAATTTTCAAGATATATCAATTTTCTTTAAAATTCGGCAAATTTTCTCCTGCATTTTGTCAAAAAGTAGTCTGCAGGTTACTACTCGAGCTTCTGAAGCACCCTTGGATCCTAGAACAAAATAAAAACTGTTTAAATTTAAAAAATAAATAATACAAAATACCATGTGGTTTTCACCATCTGATTTAAAGACCATGAAAACCTCCATTTCACGGGAAATCACAATTAATATTGATATATTTCATTAGTGCAAATACTCTTTTTTTTTGTTAAAACCAATAAAATCACTGAAACGCATCCTAAAGTATAACAAATACCATTTCAAATACCGAAAAACGGGTTTTCGTATAACAAAAATTCATAACAATTTTCTTCAAGATAAACTCCAAAAAAAATCACTTTTTTAAATAACTGTTTTGTAACGAATGCCGAGAAGAGAAAGGAACACTCAGAGCGATGATCAAATTCCGACTGAAACTCCGGCCCGCGTACTGTCAAATGGGTAATGGGAGGAATCACCTATTATTCTAAACCTATTCCACATTGTTAGGTAGAAAATTTTTTCTATCTGTGACAAGGTTTAGGAAATCGATTTATGGCCGCCTAAAACGCCGAAATAATCCCATGTGCTACGCCTCGTCAAAATAGTTTCAATCTCGACGAGTTAAGTAGTATTTTGCGCAGTAAAGTGTTTTTGTTTGGAGTTGATAGCAGAATTCTCTCATTGTAGATGCAAATACATGTTGGGGTGAGATTTCTTATGCATTTTACTGGATTTTGCTACCTGTTTCGAATTATTTTTAAGACTTCACCCTATTTTAGGCAGAAAAGCTCTGTTATAGAATAGAGTTATAAAATATAAATGACGGTTCATCGGTAGTATAGCCGTCCGAGCGTAACCTGCTTTTAGTATTTAATAAATAAAATTATCCTAAAAATAAAGTTATTGAAATACAATATTTATTACCAAAAATTCACAATTCATATAAGTACTTTAATTACAGTCAAAAACAATCATTATCTTCAAAATCTGAAGACTCTACTTCTCTTAAATTGATAATTAAGGGTTCTGTTTTCACAGTTTCTTTGATGTATTCTTCAGTACAATACAATATTTATTTCAATAAGTTTTTTACATTACATTACAATATATAAAGTTAATATAATTCAGGTGTTTACACATCATATCCTTATTGTCCACTACGGAATAAAAGACTTCACTAGACCATTCATTGGCCTGTATTCGAAGTCTTTCATTCCTTCACCTGTATGGTAGTAAACCTATGTTCCAAGAATTAAATATTCGTTTTAACACATATTTTACAAGTGAAAAGAACACATTCGATTATAAGAAGTATTCTATTATATAAGAAGGAGCACATGTTAGGAAACCAAAAGACGGAGCAATCACGACAACCTATGGACCAGGGTTGCAGCCTGGTGAAACAAAAGAAATCGAAAATTAGAATATAATATATATATATATATATATATATATATATATATATATATATATATATATATATATATGTATATATATATATATATATATATATATATATATATATATATGTATATATATATATATATATATATATATATATATATATATATATATATATATATATATATATATATATATATATATATATATATATATATATATATATTTATATATATATATATATATATATATATATATATATATATATATATATATATATATATATATATATATATATATATATATATATATATATATATATATATATATATATATATAAGAAGCGTAAAGAAAATACAATTTGACATATAAGAATAGAAAATAGGTTGAGGTAATTTTTTCCTTTTCTACGGTTTCATTAACTTTTTAAAACTGTCATAGTTGTGAATGATAAAATTTTTTATTTCGAAATTTAACCGCCCATTGTAATCATTTTTTGCCCTAAGGTTTAAAGGTAGCATTCCTAAACACTTGGGAAGTAAATATAGTATGTTTTTTTGCAAGTGTGATTTGTTGAAAAAGTGTGACTGTAAATTATAATTTACTTTAGAGCGGGTGTTGTAATGATGGTCTAGTTCTCCAAAGGTGTGTTTAATTTTTTTATAGAAAAAAAGACTTGTACTTACAAATAGTCCTCTAAAATTTAAGACATCAAGTTGAGAATAAAGGTCAACTGTAGGATATTGATTGTTTTTGTTTAAAATGATTTTGAGAATTTTGTTTCGGCATACTGTTAAAACCTGCACTGCATTATCATTAAGACCTCCTCAAACTACTACACAATACCTTAAAATTGGCTCGACTAGTGAGTTGTATACTATTTTTATTGTTTTTACAGATAAGACATTCCGTAGTGGATAAAATTTATAATAGAGTTTTCTGAGTTTTCTGAGTTTTTTTGAGGTTTCGATAGCATGTTCATTCCAACGAAGATGTTGATCAATGTATAGGCCTAAATATTTAATTTGATTAGTTTTTCTGAATATGTGGACAGGTTCAAGTTTCCACATTTTATTTTCTTCTTCTATAACGTGTCGAATGGTATTTTTGCAATTATCCTATTTGATCCTCTCTATTCCAGCAAGAAATAATTGCCTTAGTTTGGACGTGGTGTTTTCCCTTGCCACGAAACTTTTCATTTGTGCCCAAATTAGCTCTATAGGATTCAATTCGCAATGATATGGAGGTAATCTAAGCACTGTGATATTCCGTTCCTTTACCATCTCATCGACTGCGTATTTCTTGAACTGTGCCTTATTTTCTTTCGCAATTTTGAGAAATTCCGCTTTATGTTTGAGATTTTTGTCTCTCAGTGAAAAATATTCGCTTTCTTCCATGAATTTGTCGGGAGTTGTTCTAATAATCGAGAATGGTATGGGGCATTGTCTAATGCTATAACTGATTCTACTAGTATACATTCAATCATTCGTTGGATATACGTCTCAAAAACATCGGCCGTCATCTCCTCATGGTAATTTTTAGTTGACTTCGATTCGAATCCCAACAAGCCACCGTCGAGTAATCCATTTTCACTACCAATATGTGCTGTAATTAGCCTGCGACCTTTTCCTGAAGGGAGTTGTAATCCAGTTGACCAACCTGCCATAAAAGCTTGCTTGGCACTCTTAATGTTTTTGTCAATCCAAAATTTTTTCACTGTGTGTCCCTCATTAACCCTAGTCTCATCTAAATAAAAAATATTTCTTTCTTCGGCTCGAAATTTTCCGATTGCTCGTATATATTCTCTTCTCCAACAAATTGTTTCTGTTTTATCGATAAGAACAGATTTTTTTATTGTGTTTTAGTCAACGAAAATTCAGGTTATGAAAGATTTTCTATAATTTCCATTTTTTTAAATCTGGTAAGTCCTGGTCTTCTCTGATTTTTTGCAAAAGTTTATGTGGTTTACGTATTTCTTTCTTAATAAAAAAGTGTGTATTTTTTTTCTTATTGGGTGTTTAAAATCTTCATCGACCTCTAAAGGCTCCTTTCCTTTGTGATTCTGAGGTTCGTTGCAAGGACCGCGTTTTCTTTCTTTTAGAAATCTATAAAACAACTGCTGATCCAACTCCTGTCATGTTGGCACGGGTTTCCACAATTTCACGAACTTGGCTTGTTGGCTGTTGATGCACTAGGGCAGGGGTCGGCAAACTTTTAAGTCGGAAGAGCCAGCCACAATAAAAATATCGATTTCATGAATTTCAAAAAACCACTAATTTTGATTTCTGCGTTTACATTTTATTTCAGATAAATCGGATAAAGAAACGGTAATTAATTAAAATACGACTTTATTAATTATTATTTATTAGTAATAAAATATGGTATGCTAGAGAAAATAAACAATTAAATTCTGTTCAAAAATCATATGCGAACGATGATTTTGCATTTCTTTAGAAAGTTTTGGTCAGTGCGGTAGTTTGTAGTTTAAGACTCGACTCTAGAGTTTAATTTGTTATTTGGCTTTTGAGCTTGTTCTTTATTAAATTCGTGGAAGACAAAACTTGCTCGCATGAATATGTTGACCCAAAGATCGTCAGCACACCAGAAGCCTTTTTTATTATTTGGTTGTAGCATTCCGGAAAACTATTCCAGGTATCGAAAATTATTGCCTCAGGCTTGGGCATTTCTTTTAAAGCTATCCACTTATGCTGCGATACCAAACTACATTTCTGCCTTTCTAGCTCTTCTAAGTTACTGCGAAGATTCGTAAACTTCGAACTCCACAAATCTTTGCTTTTTAATTGGATTTGAAAGGAACCAGCGTTCATGTCAAACGGGGCAAAATTTAGTTCTTTACTGTTTGCCTTGAGAGGGCTCTCAATGAAAGCTAGGGTAGGCTTATTTATCTTGAACTGATCAAATCGTTCGGCAAAGTCGCCCTTCGTTCTTACGAAGTAACTGGTGTCAACATTTGCGCGTAATCGCGGCCGTACAGCGAGGTTTCTTGTTTTATGTGTACTACCTGGCTACATGTCTGTTCTCTTTAGATTTTAATTTTTTTAGAGGATCTTGAAGAGCCACAATTGTTTCTTAAAAGAGCCGCATGCGGCTCGCGAGCCGCAGTTTGCCGACTCCTGCACTAGGGCATCGTGGACGTTAAGTATCATTGTTTTTTCTGGCAGTGAAAATCCAGATTTACAGACTCCGCGAAGTTTGACAGAGGCAAAACTGAAAGTTGAAGCCATCGCTGTTCTGATTTGTACTAAGCATATTTTAGGTTTTTGCTTTATTTTTATACTTACGCAGAATATTTTTATTGCATACTTAGGTACTCAGGCACCTACCCACCGATAAGTACTTTGGTTAATTATATGCCAATAACTGCTGAAATCCCAATTCATTTTATTTTACTTATTATTAGGTTTTATAACACTGTAAATTTCTAGTTCTTAAGAATTGTTAATTGTACTCCTTTAGGCCTTTATCATACAAATAAGATTTTTAGTTTCATCATTTACTCATTAAAATCAACTTTGAAATGCGTTGATTTATATAGCTTATTGTAAAGTTTAGAAGGAATGTAATAAAATATTTTTTAGAAAAAGTTCGCACTGTTGAATAGAGATAGAAAATAAAGGTGATTAAAACTAAAAAATGCCTATAATTGGTAGAGAAATTTCGGACGATTATGGTTTATCACATTTTAATGTTTATAATCATAGACGTAGAGGATGGACTGAGCATTAACCTCACAAAATTGACCACTCTCCAGAAAGAGACAAAGCAGCTATGCAGCCATGACCTGTATCTTTTCTGTAGGCCTGTAATAAACAATGCGCAGTACCCCGAGACGGAATTCAAGGCGAGAAAAGCTCCTACCCGATTTTAGTTCAAATAGAACACTTAGAAATATTATTTTCAAGAACGCTGTAGCTTAGCGGCATTCTAGAAAGAGACAGCTACTGGCCACTCATTCTTTTTGTCTCTCACACTTTTGCATCCATATTTATTTCACAGCCGGTTACGGAACACTCAGTCCATCCTCTATGTCTATATTTATAACCCATGTTGTGTGCTATCAACTCCAAAAAAACTTTAGACTGCTACACTGACTTAGTCGTTACTTGATGGAGATCCATAATAACTAGGAATAAAAATTTAAACAAATGTGTAAGATTACCACTTATGTTTATTATTGCTGACAATTGTTTTGACACACTGTATCTTCTTCTGGAGCACGATGTAAATTAACCAATAAAGTATGTTACAAAATATATAGTTTACCTAATTACGAGTACTAAATTCAGTAACAATATTTACCTTAATACCTAGAACAAGTTTAATAAAGGAGACCCTCCCCCATCTAATTGATCGTTAAGTAATAAGCCTGAGGATTTTTTCTGGTTAACTTCTACCTGTTCTAAACAATTCACTAATTTTCCTTTCTTTCCGTTATGCAAACTTTTGAAATCTTCATTGAACATATGATTTTCCTCTGTTAAATGTTTAGCGTAATAAGATTTGTTATTTTTCATTCTATAGCTTTGTTTATGTTCATTTATTCTTTTATAAAAAGATCTGCCTGTTTGTCCTATATACGTTTTATTGCAAGTGCCACAGCATAATTCGTAAACCCCCGATTTTTTTCTTTTTTTGTTTTACTTTTATTATTTTTAATATGTCTAGCTAATGTGTTATTTGTACGGAAAGCGATATTTATATGATTTTTATGGAAAAAATTTTGAATTTTATTAGTCAATTTTCCGGTATAAATGAGTGTATGAAAGTTTTCTTTGTTTAGTTGTTTGTACGGGTACACCAGTCCTATTGCTTTTTAAATTGTTTTTTTCATTAAAATATTATCTACGAAATCGCTCCTGTACCCATTGTTCATACTAATTTGTTTTATAATATTTAATTCTTTTTGAAAATGTTCTTCCATTAATGATGTATTTATTAGTCTATGGATGAAACTATTATAAGCCGAGATTTTATGTGTAAACGGGTGGTTAGAACAAGCGTGTATAGTTATATCTGAGTATGTTGGTTTATGGAAGATTTCAAAATCGTGTTTATTCATTTTGTTTGATATTTTTAAATCTAGAAAATTAATCGATTTATTTGTTTCTATTTCTGTTGTAAAAGTAATATTATTATGAAGTTGGTTAATATAATCTAGAAATAGTTTTTTAATTGTCGGTCTGTGCCTGTAAAGCAAGTCAATATACCGGTACCAATAAAAGAAATTTTTAAAAAGATGAGAATTACTGATTTCTTCTTCTAAATGGTCCATGAAAATTTCAGATAAAATTGGACTAAGAGGGTTTCCCATTAATAAACCTTTCTTACTTATATAAATCTTATCGTTAAATTCGAAATAATTCTGTTCTAAACACAATGTTAAGACATTCTTTTTTTTGAGTAATATTTGAACCAAAATTATAGCGTCTGATGGTGGTATACTAGGAAAAAGATTTTGTACATCAAAACGATATAAATCTAGAGTTACTTGATATAATTAACGGATTAATTTTTGCTATCAATTCATTACTATTTTTAAAACTATATTTAGGTGTGAATTTATAATATTTTGTCAAAACCGCAATCAATTTATTTCATAAAGAAAAAGCTGACGCTGTTATATATGAAACTACCGGACGAATTGGTGAGTTATTTTTATGTAATCTATAATATATAAAATGCAGCGTCTCTCTGTCTGTCCGTCTGTCTGTCTGTTTGTCCGTTAGTGCGCTTATCACTGGAGAACCACTTATCCGATTTACGTACTTTTTTTTTAAACATACATATGTTCTCTGGCCAGGTTATAGGCTATATTTTATTAA
>CM032451.1:19867085-19922942 GCA_019049505.1 Pachyrhynchus sulphureomaculatus
GGCAATCCTGCAGGAGTGTGTTTATTACTAAGAGAATTCTAACATTGCCTTGTATATTTATTATTGAAACAGCCTGCCTTATACATAGTTAAGTTTGAGGAAGAGATAGGGGCTTCTTGTGCGTCCACGACGCGTTCATCTTATGTGGCCTCACTACCCATTCCCTCTTCAGCTTTAATAAGGGACTCTATAATATTTATGAGTAAGAAAATATTCAACCACTTGCCTTTGAACGTCAGGAAAATTTTAAATAATAACCGATTCAGGCGGGAGGTTCGGAAGCTCTTAATTGGGAGGGCCTACTATTCAGTTAAGGAGTTTTTTTGATGACACTCTTTGATTACCAAGTGTGTATATGGCGTGTAGGTGTATGTCTTTTCTTTTTTTCTTTTATTTATTAAGCAAATGTGAACTTTTGTACATGTCACTGTTCATGAATAAATTTTAACCTTAGAAATAATGTATATACATATAATATAGATAGCTTTGTAGACAAAAGAACAATCTTTTTTTTACAATAAAGCTTTATTTGATTTGATTTGATTTTGATTTGAAGAATTGTTAGTTGTACTGGTTTAAGCCTTTATCATACAAATAATATTTTTAGTTTCATCATTTACTCATTAATATAAACTTTGAAATGCGTTGATTTATATAGCGTATTGTAAAGTTTAGAAGGACAATATTTTTTGTTACATAGAGATAGAAAATAAGGGTGATTAAAACTAAAAATGCAAATAATTGGTAGAGAAATTTCGGACGCTTATGGTTTATGACATTTTAATGTTTATAACCCATGTTGTGTGCTATCAGCTCTAAACAAACGGACTTTAGATGCATGAATAACTATTTTGAAAGGGTAGTTGCGCGTTACTTACATATTTTACGCCCTGCCCCTTCGCCCAAATTCTAAATCTGTTATTGAAAATGGTAGCTTCATTGTCCATCCGGTATAGATAAACCATGCGGGAGTAACAATATAATTTAAAATATTATTACAGCCCCCGCGAGTGTAAGAATGGCATAAATGTGAAGCAACCAACTTTATATACAATATAATTTTAGTTAAATATTAAATAACTTTGGGCGCACGGCACTAAACTTTGTGTGAATTTGTTTCGCAAGTTAATGTGAAACGAAATAATGCTTTTCAATTATTAATACAGTGCAACCCGAATAAGTCGACTTAAATTATTGAAGCAATAAATATTAAATTTTCAGGTCGCGTTTTAATATAAGAAGTGTTTACATAAAATATATTTCAAATATTTATTTATACAACAAAATCGGTCTTATATGGCCTGGCGGGTCGTAAATAAACAACGAAAAAGTCATAAATAATTCAAATAACTCACTTATTAAATACATAAGGACTGTACCGAATTTAATTCGTAAAATTCAAACGTGCCCAATATACAGTCGGTTAAATAAGAACGTGTCCGCTATAATTCATGTTTGTAAAAAAAAATCGGTAAAGGGAACCTGTATCTAAGATGCATTTTAGTAAAAGTATCAGTCGATTCCGAACTTTCGTCAAAATTACGTAAAATCCAAAGTGCGCGTCTGTTTAAGGCAGTCTTTCTTTGTTCCCGTCTAAAGGGGCGTAAAATGACACATTCCGCGGCTGCTATATATATATATATATATATATATATATATATATATATATATATATATATATATATATATATATATACATACACGATAAAATATATACGCACCACCGGCGCGTATCGAGGTCATGTTTAGTTAGTAGCATCTCTTGAATGAACACACACCAAGTTTCAGCCATATTGGTCTATTTCTTTGTGTTTGGCATTCGTGTGAATCAAGGAAGTCGAGTGATTTTCAAGAAATGGACGAAAAAGAATTTCGTGTGGTGATTAAACATTACTTTATGAAAGGCAAAACGCCTCAGGAGACTAAAGAGAAGCTTGATAAACATTATGGTGACTCTGCACCTTCGATTAGAACAGTTTATAAGTGGTTTCAAAATTTTCGGACTGGCCATGTGGGCACAAGTGACGCTGAACGTTCTGGACGGCCTATGGAGGTTACGACTCCAGAAATCATTGATCAAATCCATGATATGGTGATGGATGACAGAAGAGTTAAGGTGCATGAGATTGCTAGTGCTGTGGGCATCTCGACTGAACGGGTACATAATATTTTGCATAAACATTTGGTCATGAGAAAGCTATCCGCAAGATGGGTGCCGCGATTGCTCACGCTTGACCAAAAACGGAATCGTGTGAAGTGTTGCAAGGATGGTTTGTAGCTGTTCCAGAAGAATCCGGAGGACTTTCAGCGTCGTTTCGTCACTGTGGATGAAACATGGATACATTACTATACTCCTGAGACCAAACAACAATCTAAACAATGGGTTACCAAGGGGGAATCTGCACCAAAAAAGGCGAAGACCGTTCCTTCGGCCGGAAAGGTTATGGCGACTGTCTTTTGGGATTGGCAAGGGATAATCCTCATCGACTATCTGGAAAAGGGTAAAACTATTACAGGTGAATATTATTCATCGTTATTGGACCGTTTGAAAACCGAGCTGCAAGAAAAACGCCCGCGATTGGCCCACAAGAAAGTCCTTTTCCATCACGACAACGCACCAGCACACACCTCAGCAACAAAATTAATGGAAATAGGATTCCAACTCGTTTCACATCCCCCCTATTCTCCAGACTTGGCTCCCTCGGACTACTATTTTTTCCCCAATTTGAAGAAATGGCTGGCGGGATAAAGATTTTATTCAAACGAGGAGGTGATTGCAGACACTAATGGATATTTTGCAGACTTGGACAAATCCTATTATTCGGAAGGGATCAACAAACTAGAACATCGTTGGACGAAGTGTATAAGCCTAAAAGGAGACTATGTCGAAAAATAAAAAAGGTTTACCCCAAACACATAAGTAGTTTTTATTTTTGCACGGACTTATATATATATATATATATATATATATATATATATATATATATATATATATATATATATATATTTGGGTACACAAGTAATATATAACAATTATACAACTAAGTGTTGTATTCCCATTCGCCTTCTCCAAACCTCTTTATCGTCCGCCATCTCTTCGTCCATTCCTCGTGACCTTATGGCTTGTCTCATATCTTCATTCCAGGATCTACTTGGTCGTCTCTTTTTATTTCCTCTCGGTGGTTTCCATGTCAAGAGCCTTTTGGGCCATCTTCATCTTCATCATTCATTCTGAGTAGGTGTCCAAACCATTTTAATCCTCTATTTTCTATTCTTTGTATAATTGTTTTTGTTGCTGTTGTTCTGTTGCGTATTTCTTGGTTTGTTATGTGTTGGAATTTGGACACTCCGGCGCTTCTTCTCAGGTAATCCATCTCTATCGTCGTTATTTTTTTTTATCCTCTTCTTTCATTACCCACAGTTCACTACCATAACTTAAAACCGATTCTACCATTGTTCTTCCAATTCTCTTTTTGTTTTGTGTAGTTATGTTTTGATCCCACCATATTGAGTTAAGAGCTGCTATGATCCTCCTGGCTTTTTTGTATTTTATTCTGTATTTCCTATATACCACTTTTGTTGTCAATTAGTACACCTAGATATTTAAATTCCTTGACTTGTTTGACATGTGTATCGTTGTTAATTAAGACATCAAATTCTATTTCCGAGTTCATAACCATATACTTCGTCTTTTCCAGCCTCACCTCTAGTCCCCATTCCTTGTAATCTGTGTATAATCTCTTAAATACATATTCCATATCGAATGCATCTTGTGTTATTATTACTTGGTCGTCTGCAAAGTTTAACGATAATAGGTGTTTATCACTAATGGGGATGCCCATGCTTTGGCAAGTGCAGTTCCATTTCTTTAGAGTATTATCTATAAATATATAAATAAGATTTGTGAAAGGCAACACCCTTGTCTTAGACCTTTTGTAATGTCGATAGCTACCGAGAGATAGCGTCCTTGGTTCACATATCCTATATTTTCATTAGATAACTCTTTTATTGTTGTTGTCATCCCTTCTTTTATCCCCACTGTTCTGAAGACATGCCAAAGTTTATTTCTCGGTACACTATCGTATGCCTTCTTAAGATCTATAAAGGTCATATGTATTTCGTCATCTTTTTGAATCTTCTTTCCTATCAATTGTCTATACACGACCGGCCCGGAGTAAATCTGCTTTGGTTTTCAGATATCTTTCCTTTAATTGTTTCTTGTATTCTATTCTGCAATATTTTATTGTACAGTCTGTTCATAGTGCTTGTAAAGCATATACCTCTGTAGTTATTAGGGTCTTTTCTATTTCCTTTCTTATAGATTGTAATGTCTTTTTTCCATTCGGTAGGTGTTCTTCCTTGTGATATTCAATTATTAATTAAGCTAGTTATTGTTCTCCACATGGTTATACCTTCATTTTTAATCATTTCTGCAGAGATATCACCTGGTCCGGCCGCTCTTCCATTCTTCATCGTTTTTAGATTTGCTTGTACTTCCTCCATGGTTATTTCGTCCCTGTCTTTTTCCTCTGTGTCTTCTGATTCATTGTCCTCTATACTAAGGAATTCTTGTCTGTTTTCAGTTAGTAATATTTCATAATAATTTTTCCATTCTTCCAGGGGTATTAAATTTACGGCCCTCTCTTTGTTGTTCGTTTTCATATTTTTGATTGTTTGCCACACTTCTGTCGATTGTGCTCCTCCAATATACGTGTGCACATTTTCGTTCCCAGTATTCGTTTTTTCCCAATATATTCATTGCTCTATATCTTCGGTTGGTTCCAGTGTAAGTAATACATTGTGTAATCTTCTTTGATAAAGCTCTTTAATACTTTCGTGTTGAAATAGATAAGTATTTTTTGTATATTTTCATTTTTATTTCTATCTATATCTTCGTCTGTGGGATAAGTTTGTAAATTTTTATTGTTTTTTGATGAAAAAGGGTACACTATTTTAGTAGGGAATGTGGAATGATACTACTCAGTATATATCACCACTACACCAAACACTTTATTTTTGCACTCGACGCGCGTTTCGCTAACCATGTTAGCTTCATCAGGAGTCAATCATCGCTCCTGATGAAGCTAACATGGTTAGCGAAACGCGCGTCGAGTGCAAAAATAAAGTGTTTGGTGTAGTGGTGATATATACTGAGTACTATTTTAGTAGTCAATAGCGCGGCTGCTAAATATATTAAAAAGTCGATACCGTTTGTGAAGAAGTAGATAAATCGTTTTGACGAGACGAAAAATGTCGAACACTTGCCAAAATGTGGCTCGGTAGGCAAAGTCACCCCGAAAGTCAAAAAACGAATCGTGTCTTTGTTTTCACGGGACTTGAAATTGACACTATGTCAAGAAGCGGCAAAATTAAGAAAATCGGGTTTGAATATGTCCTATGAGACCATTTGACAACATCTTCATGGCCATGATGTCAAATTCTGAAGCACGTTGAAGAAACCTTTGCGGGGCGAAAATCATGTCGCGAAGCGGCTCGTTTAGGCCTACAATAAGATACTAGAGTGGCCGTTACAATCGCCGGACGCCAACTCTAATGAAAACATTTGGTCCCTTGTAAAGAAAAAGCTCAGAGGAAAGACTGAGGACTTTGACTCAGTTGTCTCACGAAATTCGGAAAATTTGGAGAGCATTGCCGCGCGAGTATGCAGAAAATCTCGTCGACAGCATGCCTAAAAGATGTCAGCCGATTGGACAACTTTCTAAGGTAATGGCACCATGGCTAGCACACCAAAGAATACACCGATAGCAAAAAATTTTCTGGAAACACATTTTTTTCAGGAATACGAGCGGTCACGTTCTTACTTGACCGACGGTAGTTTTCGAAACAGGAGTTATGCAGCATTGTATATTAGATCATAGATAGAAAACAAATTATAATATCAAATTTTTTAGAAAAATTAATAAATCTCATGCTCAATTGTCTATTAATCTGCAACATCTATTAAGGTTAAATAAGATTTTTATCTATAGAATTATGTATCATCATGTTATGGACTCTAGAATTAAGGTTTAGAAAAAAAAGGATGATGAGAAAAAGGAAAAAAAAAATAATAAAAAAAGGGAAAAGGAAGGAAGAGGAAAAAATAGATAAAAAGAAAAAATAATAGTAAAGACAAAAATAATACTAAAAAAAGCAATCAGTTAGTTAGATAAGATATACATATATACAATAAGAGTATAGTTTGGTTGTTATCCAATAAAAATAGAAAAGATGGGCCACTCTCTACAACGGGCGAGCTACCGTCTCGCACAGGTAGATTTCAGCAAGAAGAGGCTGCCACAAGGGGATGACCACACTAGGTAAACAAGGTTAGAAGATAAAGTTGAAAGCTTAGATCAGGGGTGCCCAAACGGTCGATCGCGATCGACAAGTCGATCGCGAGTGCTTTTTAAGTCGATCTCGAGAAAAAAATTCCGATATAGAACTATTCACAGATTTTGTTTTAGGTAACTAAAACAAAATGTAATGAATAAACTACTAAAATTTATTCGATACACAATTAGGCCAGAATAACCCCCTCATCACTTTCTTTTATCGTAATAACCCCCTGCTAGCGGCAAAAAGGCGGCTTTATCAAAGGAACGCGCGATACTTGTCAAATAAAAGCCGCGTTTTTGATTCCCGATTCTAGAAACTTCGGGCGGCGTGTTTGATGGGAACATTCGAGACTTCGTTCGCGCCGATATAAATGTTGCGCCTCCAGGAATACGAGTCAGTCTGAGTTGTAACTTGAAGGCGACACATCGATATAAAGTTTATTAATAAATAGTCCAAAATGAGTGCGGCGAAGAAGAAAAGTAAAACTTATCATTTTAATAACGATTGGAAGGGATTCCAAATTTAAAAACTCCTGGAAGACTTTACAAAAAACCCACATAAGGAGGAGATTTCTGTTTACTTACTTAGTAGATAAAAATAAAAATTGACGGGAAATCAGAACGTCATTTAGACTTTTACGAATTTTCTTCGGTACAGTCCTTATTTCAAACATTTATTTATAAAACAAAATTGGTCTTATATAGTATGGCCTGCCGGGTCGTAAATAAACAACGGAAAAGTCATAAATAATTTAAACAGTTTCCTTATTAAAAATACGTATTAAAGTTGCCGATGATAATTATTCTTTTTAAGTTATGAAGTCTTATTGTTGTTTTTCGTTCGTCCTTATTAATAATATATGTATTTTGACCGATATTAATATTGACAATTTTAATTATATTCCTTTCATAATAATTAGCATTGAATGCGTCGGTGACATTACTAAAATTATGAGTAAAACATGTTTGTAATGTAGGCATGGTGTATTGTTTTTTTTTTTAATAATGAGTGGACGATTATTTTTGCTTAGGAAATTTAGTGTTTTTTCTTTGTTTTAATAAGATAATAACTCAAAAAATATTAGTATGTATTAATGTATAACTGTTTTCTATAAGTTATTGGCTTAGATTGGAAAGAAAATTCGCCTAGCGTAACCAAATTATTTTTCTAACGTACAGTCTGCAAGTAAGAACGTGACTGCTCGTATTCTTGAAAAAATGTGTTTCACGACTATTTTTTTACCATCGATGTATTCTTTGATGTGCTAACAGCCGCGAAATTATCTTAGTTAGTTGTCCAATCGCCTCCTGCATCAGTAATCGCCTGGCAACTTCGAGGCATGCTGTCGATGAGATTTTCTGCATACTAAGGCAATGATCACCAAATTTTTCGATTTTCACGAGACAATTGAATCAAAGTCCTCAGAGTTTTTCCTCTGAGCTTTCTTTTTACAAAGGACCAGACGTTTTCAATAGGGCTGGCGTCCGGCGATTGTGAGGGTCACTCTAGTATCTTATCGTGGGCCCAAGCGAGCCACTTCGCGGCCTGATTTTTGCCCAACAAAGGTTTCTTCAACTTGCTTCGAAATTTGACATCATGAGCGTGAAGATGTTGTCGAATGGTCCCATGGAACTCATTCAAACCCGGTTTTTTTAATTTTGCCGCTTCTTGCTGCAGCGTTAGTTTCGGGTCCCGTGAAAACCCTGTAAAAATTGTATGTCGCTGACTGCTAAGAATTTTTTTTTTTTGAACTTTAAGTCTTCAGAATACACCCGAAAACATCGAAATTTTAAAATAAATTAAAAATTGAAACATTTTACATTACAACACATGGTAAAGAATGTCCTTTTGAATAACCGTGTTAAAAACTGCATCTCGCTAACTGTCGAGGAACTTTTTTTTTGGACTTTAATTCTTCGCAATACACACGAAAACATCGAAATTTTAAAAAAAAATTTAAAATTGTAACATTTTTATACAAAAACCAGCTTTCCTCGCACATTCTCTGCTATAACAAATGTTAAAGAATGTCCTTTTATACAACCCTGTTAAAACTGCATGACGCTATCTGCTAAGGAATTTTCTTTTTTGGACTTTAAGTCTTAGCAATACATCAGAAAACATCGAAATTTTACAATAAATTAAATATTAAAACATTTTTATTCAAAAACGAGCTTTCCTCGCATATTCCCTATTGCAACACATGGCAAAGAATGTTCTTTTGTATAACCGTGTTAAAACTGCATCTCGCTAACTGCCGAGGAACTTTTTTTTTTGGACTTTAATTCTTCGCAATACACACGAAAACATCGAAATTTTAAAAAAAATTAAAAATTGTAACATTTTTATACAAAAACCAGCTTTCCTCGCACATTCTCTGCTACAACATATGTTAAAGAATATCCTTTTATACAACCCTGTTAAAACTGCATGACGCTATCTGCTAAGGAATTTTCTTTTTTGGACTTTAAGTCTTAGCAATACATCAGAAAACATCGAAAATTTTACAATAAATTAAATATTAAAACATTTTTATTCAAAAACGAGCTTTCCTCGCATATTCCCTATTGCAACACATGGTAAAGAATGTTCTTTTGTATAACCGTGTTAAAACTACATCTCGCTAACTGCCGAGGAATTTTTTTTTTGGACTTTAATTCTTCTCAATACACACGAAAACATCGAAATTTTAAAATAAATTAAAAATTGTAACATTTTTATACAAAAACCAGCTTTCCTCGCACATTCTCTGCTACAACATATGTTAAAGAATGTCCTTTTATATAACCCTGTTAAAACTACATTACGCTATCTGCTAAGGAATTTTCTTTTTTGGACTTTAAGTCTTAGCAATACATCAGAAAACATCGAAATTTTACAATAAATTAAATATTAAAACATTTTTATTCAAAAACGATCTTTCCTCGCATATTCCCTATTGCAACACATGGTAAAGAATGTCCGTTTGTATAACCGTATTAAAACTGCATCTCGCTAACTGCCGAGGAATTTTTTTTTTGGACTTCAATTCTTCTTAATACACACGAAAACATCGAAATTTTAAAATAAATTAAAAATTGTAACATTTTTATACAAAAACCAGCTTTCCTCACACATTCTCTGCTACAACATATGTTAAAGAATGTCCTTTTATATAACCCTGTTAAAACTGCATGACGCTATCTGCTAAGGAATTTTCTTTTTTGGACTTTAAGTCTTAGCAATATATCAGAAAACATCGAAATTTTACAATAAATTAAAATATTAAAACATTTTTATTCAAAAACGAGCTATCCTCACATATTCTCTATTACAACACGTGACAAAGAATGCCCTTATGTATAACCCTCTTAAAAACTGCATGTCGCTAACAGATAAGAAATTTTTTTTTGGACTTAAAGTCTTCGCAATACACGCGAAAACATCGAAATTATAAAATAACTTAAAAATTGAAACATTTTTATAGTTAAACGAACTTTTCTTGCATGTTCTCTGCCACAACACATGTTAAAGAATCTCCTTTTGTATAACCCTATTGTCTTTAATTGCTAAGGATTTTTTTTGGCCTTTAAGTCTTCGCAATACACCCGAAAACATCGAAATTTTGCAATAAAATAAAAATTGAAATATTTTTATTCAATAACGCTCTTTCCTCGCATATTCTCTATTACAACACATGGTAACGAATGTCCTTTTGTATAACCCTGTTAAAACTGCATGTCGCTAACTGCTAAGGAATTTTTTTTTGGATCTTAAGTCTTCGCAATACACCCGAAAACATCGAAATTTTAAAATAAATTAAAAATTGCGACATTTTTATACAAAAAAAAGCTTTCCTCGCACATTCTCTGCTACAATACATGTTGAAAATTTTCCTTTTGTATAACCCTGTTAAAACTGCATGATGCTAACTGCTAAGGAATTTTTTTTTTTGACTTTAAGTCTTAGCAATACGCCAGAAAACTTCGAAATTTTACAATAAATTAAAAATTGAAACATTTATATACAAAAACGAACTTTTCTCGCACATTCTCTGTTACAACATATGGTAAAAATATCCCTTTATATAGGAATTTTTTTTTGGACGTTAAGTTCTCGCAATACACCCGAAAATATCGAAATTTTAAAATAAATTACAAATTGAAACATTTTTATAGAAAACGAGCTTTCCTCGCACATTCTCTGCTGCAACACATGTTTTAGAATGTCCTTTTGTATAACCGTGTTAAAAACTGCATGTCGCTAACTGCTAAGGAATTTTTTTTTGGATTTTAAGTCTTCGCAATACACCCGAAAACATCGAAATTTTAAAATAAATTAAAAATTGAAACATATTTATACAAAAAACGGGCTTTCCTCGCACATTCTCTCATACAACACATGTTAAAGATTGTCCGTTTGTATAACCGTGTTAATACTGCTTGTCACTAACTGCTAACGAATTTTTTTTTGGACTTTAAGTCTTCGCAATACACCTGAAAACATCGAAATTTTAAAATAAATTAAAAATTGAAGCATATTTTATACAAAAACGGGCTTTCCTCGCACATTCTCTCATACAACACATGTTAAAGATTGTCCGTTTGTATAACCGTGTTAATACTGCTTGTCACTAACTGCTAACGAATTTTTTTTTTGGACTTTAAGTCTTCGCAATACACCTGAAAACATCGAAATTTTAAAATAAATTAAAAATTGAAGCATATTTATACAAAAACGGGCTTTCCTCGCACATTCTCTCATACAACACATGTTAAAGATTGTCCGTTTGTATAACCGTGTTAATACTGCTTGTCACTAACTGCTAACGAATTTTTTTTTGGCCTTTAAGTCTTCGCAATACACCCGAAAACATCGAAATTTTGCAATAAATTAACAATTGAAACATTTTTATTCAAGAACAAGCTTTCCTCGCATGTAAAAACAAAGACACGATTCGTTTTTTGACTTTGCCCTACCCACTTCTTCGGCACCGACTTTTTAATATAGTTAGCGGCCGCGGAATGTATCATTTTAGGCCCCTTTGGATGGGAACAAAGAAAGACTGCCTCGAACCGACTTGCAAGCAAGTGACTCATTTCGGATTATACGTGATTTCGCCGAAAGTTCGGAATCGACGGATACTTTTACTAAAATGCGTCGTACACAAGACGATTTTTTGTTGATCCGCTAGAATCCCATCTACCAAAAATGAATTATCGCGGACACGTTCTTACTTGACAGACTGTAACTTTCGTGTAGGGTAGTTTGATAAGTCTGTTAACATTCTACGAAATGGCTGGAAATTTTGTTAAGCCGCATGAATATTGGTAAGCGTGATTCTTGTAGCGGTTGTGTTCAACGTTTCAAACAGACGCAACGTTCAGTGGTTTGTTGGCAGCTAACATCAATTATGATATCGCGACACATGTATCCATAAACACACACTACCGCTTTTGGTCCGTTCCCTTTTTAATGAGAAATTTTATCACCTCATGATGATCCAAATTTCTTTGACTCATTTTTCGGAAGAAAAAAAAATCTTACAAACTGCAACGAAGTCATTTAAATCGTACAATTTGGTAAGAATTAAATAGACAATCATATGTAAATTATTTCTTTAATATTTTAACTAGACGTATTTTAGCATCACCACTGTTTTATTACGTGCATAAATAAAAAGCGTTTGTTTCGGATTAATTTATAAAATACATTTCCAGAAAACTTTAATGTAATTCCCCTGGAGTTCTTTAAAATTTAATGAAAATTATATTGTATGTACACAGAGTTACTGTACATTTATGTTGCTTTCTATGTAGGTCGGTTTAATAGTTATTTATGTATCAAGAGATAGTTTGTAGTAAACACAAACACGTATCACGAGGAAGCCGTAAGCGACATCCTCAAGGCAAGAGCAATTTGCTACCAGTACTACCACTTCATTGTAACTCTGACTAAGTACAAGATCGGGGATGAGTTGGCTGAGCTGGAAATGTAGTAACATTACGTTCATAGATAAAATATGCCCTCTTTGTGAATTTATTACACAAATATCGAGTACTTCCTGCTTAAAAACGTTGAGATCGGCCTTCATTACGTCAAACGTACTTCAATAGTAATGTCCATTCTTCACCAAACTAAAATAACTGACCAATATGATTTTAGACCCGATAAGTCCACACATGTTAATAATAACCTACTACCCACTGTCGTTGATGATCAAGAGAGGTGTCTTCACCTGTCCACCTTGTGTAACATACCAAAGAGTTGCGATTGGGCATCTCATAAAATACTTATTAAACTTAACCCAATCAAATTCCTTCTAATATATATATATATATATATATATATATATATATATATATATATATATATATATATATATATATATATATATATATAAAAATATATATAAATATATATATATATATATATATATATATATATATATATATATATATATATATATACGAGGCTGGTTTGAAAAGTCCGTGCAAAGTCCGAGAGATGGCACCACCGGCGCGTATCGAGGTCATGTTTAATTAGTAGCATCTCTTGAATGAACGCACACCAAGTTTCAGCCATATTGGTCTATTTCTTTGTGTTTGGCATTCGTGTGAATCAAGGAAGTCGAGTGATTTTCAAGAAATGGACGAAAAAGAATTTCGTGTGGTGATTAAACATTACTTTATGAAAGGCAAAACGCCTCAGGAGACTAAAGAGAAGCTTGATAAACATTATGGTGACTCTGCACCTTCGATTAGAACAGTTTATAAGTGGTTTCAAAATTTTCGGACTGGCCATATGGGCACAAGTGACGCTGAACGTTCTGGACGGCCTGTGGAGGTTACGACTCCAGAAATCATTGATCAAATCCATGATATGGTGATGGATGACAGAAGAGTTAAGGTGCGTGAGATTGCTAGTGCTATGGGCATCTCGACTGAACGGGTACATAATATTTTGCATAAACATTTGGACATGAGAAAGCTATCCGCAAGATGGGTGCCGCGATTGCTCACGCTTGACCAAAAACGGAATCGTGTGTGAAGTGTTGCAAGGATGGTTTGCAGCTGTTCCAGAAGAATCCGGAGGACTTTAAGCGTCGTTTCGTCACTGTGGATGAAACATGGATACATTACTATACTCCTGAGACCAAACAACAATCTAAACAATGGGTTACCAAGGGGGAATCTGCACCAAAAAAGGCGAACACCGTTCCTTCGGCCGGAAAGGTTATGGCGACTGTCTTTTGGGATTCGCAAGAGATAATCCTCATCGACTATCTGGAAAAGGGTTAAAACTATTACAGGTGAGTATTATTCATCGTTATTGGACCATTTGAAAACCGAGCTGCAAGAAAAAACGCCCGCGATTGGCCCACAAGAAAGTCCTTTTCCATCACGACAACGCACCAGCACACACCTCAGCAGTTGGGGTCGCAAAATTAATGGAAATAGGATTCCAACTCGTTTCACATCCCCCCTATTCTCCAGACTTGGCTCCCTCGGACTACTATTTGTTCCCCAATTTGAAGAAATGGCTGGCGGGACAAAGATTTTATTCAAACGAGGAGGTGATTGCAGACACTAATGGATATTTTGCAGACTTGGACAAATCCTATTATTCGGAAGGGATCAACAAACTAGAACATCGTTGGACGAAGTGTATAAGCCTAAAAGGAGACTATATCGAAAAATAAAAAAGGTTTACCCCAAACACATAAGTAGTTTTTATTTTTGCACGGACTTTTCAAACCAGCCTCGTATATATATATATATATATATATATATATATATATATATATATATATATATATATATTATGTTAGCCTGACCACCAAAAAAAATTTTTATATGTGGCGGTGCTACCAACACCAGGAATTTGAATAGTTTATATTTGTAAAGTACCATACGACGAATATGTCATTGACATATTCATATACAGAGGTCACCAACATATCGTACTTTGTTACAGTTGTGAAATTCTCCAACTGTTGCCAACACTTTGCGTAACAAAATGGATTGTATTGAGTATTGAATTTATACGTCAGCGAACGAGAGGCAAGCCCATTTTCGTTAATTTAACTGTTTATTTTTTTTTTGCGGAAACATAGCTCCCGTAAAATCTAAAAATTTTGGACCTCAAATCCAAATGATTATAAAATATTTACTCCGGGAAAAGGAATACTGTGGTTATATCTGTATCTTATTTAAAATGGGAAATCCTCCAGCACCCACCCTGACCTTGTCCCTTCAGATTTTCATCTGTTTCGATCTTTGCAGAATAATTTGAATGACAAAGAATTTGATTCTACGGAAGAAGTCAAAAACTACCTTACGACTTTCTTTGAAGAAAAACCACGCAATTTCTACAAAGAAGGAATTCAAAAACTTGTAAAACGATGGGAGATGGTTACAGAAAATGATGGAGAGTACATTATTGATTAATAAATAGTATTTTTCATGAAAGTGTGTTGTATTTAATTTGGTTTCTAATCAGGCACGAACTTTTGTAATCACCTAATATTGTCCAAAGCTCTATACGACGAATATGTCATTGACATATTCATACACACAGATCACCAGCATATCATACTTTGTTACAATTGTGAACTTCTCTAACTGTTGTCAATACTTTGCGTAACAACATGAATAAATGCATTGTATTGAGTATTGAATTTATACGTCAGCAAACGAGAAGCAAACCCCATTTTCTTTAATTTAACTGTTTATTTTTTTTGCGAAAACATAGCTCCCGTAAAATCTAAAAATGTAATTTCAGACCTCAAATGCAAACGATTATAAAATATTCACTCCGGAAAAAGAAATGCGGTGGTTATATCTCTGTCTTATTTAAATATCAGTTTACTCAAGACACAGTCAGTGTATTAAATATAGATGCCTCCTCTGAATAATACAGGGTTACTGAATAGGTAAATGCAAAATTACCCAGTATTTGTTTGTTAAAATTGCATGAAATTCATTGCATCGAGCTGCAGTTTAAGAAGTGAATGTATAAATTATCGAAAACAAGTATAAAACTCGTATAACATGACATATCGATTACCGGTAAATAATTTAACATATTTTTATTTTAGGACGATTTTAACTCGGTAATAGATGAGTTACGGTAATTATTATCTATTGAGTATAAAGTAGCGAAGTTTATATTTAATTATAAGTTTGGAATTAGTTACTAAAGGAGTTTATAAACTATTAATTGAGCCAATTCGGGTGTTAATTTATATTGTTTAATAAAAAAACTGTATTAGTTTTGTAACTAAGGGAATTTATTAAAAACTTGTAAATTTAAGTTGACATTTCGTGATACTACGAGGGCCACATTGAACTATTTTCTGTAAAATTTCTATAAACAAGATTCCTTTGTAAAATGGAGAGATTTATGTCAGTAATTACGGGGAACCAATAATTATGAATGTAAATGATACTGATAGTTATAGTAATACCGTATTAATCATTCATCATTCATTTTACTAGAGAGAAGATTTTACAACTTTTGTATATTTATTGATAACATATTCTGTTAAATTACTACCAGTAATTTATGGTTTTGATTTGCTTTACTCAGGATCTAACTTTATGTATAGCCTGTCCCAAAATATAAGATCCTGATTTTTGGCATTTTAAGTGGGCAATATAAACATTCTGACCTTTTGTTTATGATAGGTTGCAGAGATGGACTTAAGAATTTTATTCATTAATGCAAATAAATAAAATTATAAGTGTTTTTGGAGATGTTTATTTATAGATGCATGTAAAAACAAATGGATAAGAAGTACAATTATACAGTTTGAATGAATGGGGTTTACAAGAGGAGACATATTGTATAAATAAAAATATATTTTAACTTAAGTCTAATTCGGTTTCACTATTACTGTCATCAGCTGAGGTTATTATCAGTGGTTATATAAATATACGAATCTTCAACTTTAACAACGTGCTGAATGGTATGCTTCCAGCTTTCACAAGGTATATCATTTATACCTTTTTTTACTAATTCAACCACTGACACGCTTAAAGTAGGAGAAACATTTTGTGTGCTTATTTTTGTCTAGCCGGGCCCGCGGCTCCGCCGTCATTGCTTATTCCTTATGTTACCTAACGTAATAAAATATCTCCCATTATTTCCCCTTATCTCCCAATATTTCTCCTTATCTCCCAATATTTCTCCTTATCTCCCATTATGTCTACATAATTTCCATTATCTAAGCTTATCTCTGCTCATCTCCCATTATTTCTCCTTATCTCCCATTATTTCTCCTTATCTCACGTTATTTCCATTATCTAGGCTTATCTCGACTTATCTCGCAATATTTGTCCTTATCTCCCCTTATCTCACCGTAACTCCCATGATCTAGCCTTATCTCTGCTTATCTTCCATTATACTTATTTCCCATTGTCTCACCTTATATCCCATTATCAAGGCTTATCTCGACTTATCTCCCATTATTTTTCCTTATCTCCCATTATCTCTACATAATTTCCATTATCTAGGCTTATCTCTGCTCATCTCCCATTATTTCTCCTTATCTCCCATTATTTCTCCTTATCTCACGTTATTTCCCATTATCTAGGCTTATCTCAACTTATCTCGCAATATTTCTCCTTATCTCCCACTATTTCTCCTTATCTCCCATTATCTCACCATAACTCCCATTATCTAGACTTATCTCTGCTTATCTCCCATTATACTTATTTTCCATTGTCTCACCTTATATCCCATTATCAAGGCTTATCTCGACTTATCTCCCATTATTTCTCCTTATCTCCCATTATCTCACCTTATCTCCCATTATCTAGGCTTATATCGAATTATATATATGTATAAATTTATAAAAACACGTAAATCAGATAAGTGGTTCTCGAGTGATAAGCGCACTAACGGACAGACAGACCGACAGAGAGACCTTACATTTTATATATATTAAATTCTTTGCTACATGATATTGTTCCATATTTATGCTTTAGGCAGTGTATTGCAAGAGAACGCGCTAGCGGCAAACTTTTCTCCGAGTTGATTCACTATTATCGTCACTGCTTATTCCTGACGTCACCTAACATAATAAAATATATCCTATAACCTGGCCAGAGAACATGCGTATGTTTAAAAAAAAGTACGTAAATCGGTTAAGTGGTTCTCCAGTGATAAGCGCACTAACGGACAGACAGACAGACAGAGAGACGTTGAATTTTATATATATTATAGATATTCTTTGCTCCATGATATTGTTCCATATTTAATGGTTTAGCATGTTTAAAAAAAAAAGCACGTAAATGGGATAAGTGGTTCTCCAGTGATAAGCGCACAAACGGACAGACAGAGATACGTTGTATTTTATATATATTATAGATATCCTTTGCTACATGATATTGTTCCATATTTAGTGGTTTAGGCAGTGTATTGCAAGAGAACGCGCTAGCGGCAAACTTTTTTCCGATTTCATTCACTATTATCGTCACTGCTTATTCCTCATGCTACCTATCGTAATAAAATATAGCCTATAATCTGGCCGGAGAACATGCATGTTTTAAAAAAAAAGTACGAAAATCAGATAAGTGGTTCTCCAGTGATAAGCGCATTAACGAACAGACAGACAGATAGAGATACGTTGCATTTTATATATATTATAGATGTAATAAAATATATATATATATATAACCTGGTCAGAGAACATATTTATGAATTTAAAAAATCACGTAAATCGGATAAGTGGTTCTCGAGGGATAAGCGCACTAACGGACAGACAGACAGACAGAGACACGTTGCATTTTATATTTATTATAGATATAGATTATTATGACTGTTCTCGTTTTTCTTTCTCACATTTGGTCAATGTGGTTCCATGTTTGGCTGACGGGCGGAAACCAAGT
Organism: Pachyrhynchus sulphureomaculatus; assembly: GCA_019049505.1. NCBI lineage: Eukaryota > Metazoa > Arthropoda > Insecta > Coleoptera > Curculionidae > Pachyrhynchus > Pachyrhynchus sulphureomaculatus. The sequence continues at coordinate 19,885,298 of CM032451.1, forward strand.
CAGCACAAACGCATTATCATTGTGTATTAAGGAATGACCTGACAATGTTACATGTTTTCAAAATCACTGACTTCTGAATGTTTTTGTGTATGTTTGTGTTGAGTCCTAATTGTACTAAGTGTGGTGTGAATGTTGTTGGTGTAAGGCCTGTGGCTGATATAATGAGGGGGACAATGATGACTTTTTCTTGTTTCCATAGCCTTTTTATTTCCGTTGCAAGGTCTGTGTATTTGGAAATTTTTTCTGTGTATTTCGTTTGGATGTTTGTGTCGTTGGGGACAGCTATGTCAATTAGATAGGTGACTTTTTCTTTTTTGCACTGAAAAGTAATATCGGGTCTATTGGCGGAGACTGTTTTATCTGTATGTATACTGATGTCCCAGTAGAGTTTGTAATCTTTATTTTTAAGTACGGATGTTGGTGTATATTTGTAGTAGGGATCTGTGTTTTCTATGAGCTTGTATGTGGTGGCTAGTGCTTGGTGAACTACTTTTGCCGCTGAGTCATGTCTGGCTGTGTATTCCGTTCCGGCTAATATTTTACATCCGCTTGTTATGTGTTCGATCGTTTCTTTCTGTTGGTGGCATTTTCTGCATCTGTCTTCTGTAATAGTTGGGTCTTTGATAATATGCTTTTGGTAGTTTCTGGTTAATATGACTTTATCCTGGATGGCAAGTAAGAAGCCTTCTGTTTCTGGGAATAGCTGCCCATCCCGTAACCAGGTGTATGATTGTTTTTTATTTACGTGGTCTTGCTCTATGTGGTATCTGTGCTTTCCGTGAAGTGTTTTTTTGACCACGTTTTCATCTTTTCCTGTTGTAATTGGATGTGACTGTGTGTATCTGCTGGGTGGTCTACCCGGGATAAGTCGAGTGGGGTATAGTTTTTGTCTGCTTTGACTGTTGCTGTGTGGAGGCTGGTTTGCTTGGTGTGAAAGAATTTCCTAAGTGCTTGTATTTGTTTTGTGTGTAATGATCTGATGTCTATAATTCCTCTTCCTCCTGCCTTCCTCTCGATGGTAAGTCTTTCTTTGCATGCGTTGGGGTGTAATTTCCTGTATTTGGTGAATTGAGACCGTATAAGGATGTGAATATTTTCTAAGTCTGTTTGTGACCATTTGATGATACCAAATGAATATGTGAGTATAGGTATAGCAAACGTGTTGATGGCTTTAGTGAGATATTTGGAGTTGAGTTTTGTTTGTAAAAGTTTCGTCAGTCTGTTCTTGAATTCGGTTCTGAGCTCTGTTTTGATGTGAGTATGGTTGAGTTTGGTGCTTTGTTGAAAGCCTAGATATTTGTATGTTTCTTTGTCAAACATGTTATCGAGTGTTTCATTGTTGATGGTTTCTGTCTCATGGTGGTACTTCCATTGGCCTTTGTTGATGTGGAGCACTTTGCATTTACTTATACCAAATTCCATATTGACATCTAAGGTGAATATTTCTGTGATTTTGAGGAGTTCTTTCAGCTGTGTTTTTGTGGCAGCGTAGAGTTTTATGTCATCCATATATAGGAGGTGGTTTATTTTATGTTGATTCCCTTTTTGGTGTCTGATATTGAAGCCATGCTCTGTTCTGTTTAGTATATTTGAGAGTGGATTGAGACAGAGGCAAAACCATAGAGCGCTGAGCGAGTCTCCCTGAAATATACCCCGTCTGATGTACAGCTCTTCTGTTTGGATGCGTTCGGTTTGTGTTTCTAGGCGTATTTTGGTTTTCCATGTTTTCATAATTTGCGCTAGAAATTGCCTGAGGTGTTGGTTGATTTTATAGATTTCTAGGGCTCTGATTAACCAGCTGTGGGGTATGGAGTCGAAGGCTTTTTTATAGTCTATGTAACCGATGTGAAGGTTTCTGTGTTCTTTTCTGGTTTGTCCCATAATCACGCTATCTATGATCAGCTGCTCTTTGCATCCTCGACTATTTTTCCTGCATCCCTTCTGCTCTTCTGTGATAATATTGTTGTCTGTTAGGTGTTGTTCTATTTTCTTGGAAATTGCGGCTGTGATGATCTTGTATAGGGTTGGAAGACAGGTGATAGGTCGGTAGTTTGACGGGTTTGTGGTGTCTGAGCTTTTGGGTTTAACGTATGTTATTCCTTGTGTAAGGAAAGTGGGAAATGTGTGTGGTTGTAGAATGGCTTTGTTGATTTGGTGTGTGAGTGCTTCGTGTGTGGTGGTAAACTGTTTGTACCAGAAGTTTTGTATATTGTCTATTCCAGGACATTTCCAGTTGTGTGTGTGTTTGATTGTTTCTGTAATTTCTTCTGTAGTTAGTGTGGAATTTTCTTGTTCTGTCACACGTTTGTGTTTATCTTCTTCGGCTGTGATCCAGGAGGTGTTATTATTATGTAGTTTGGATTCTGACCAGACAGTTTTCCAATAATCTGCGAGTTCTTGTTTATTTGGTGGTTCAGTTACTACTGTCTGCTCGTTGTACATAGTTTTTCGGTAGAACTGTTTTTCGCTTCTTCGGAAGAGGTTGTTGGTGTCTTTCCTCTCGTTTGATTCTTTGTATCTACGGAGTCTTGCAGCATATACGGATAGTTTTTGTTTCAAATTATCAACGATTTCTGGCAGTGTTCGGTTGAGAGATTTAGATTTGATCTTGTCTACACCCTGTGTGACACGTTTGGATGCGTTCCCGTTCATAAACTGGGTAAGGTGTCCCAGATCTCTTCTGATGTTGTTGATCTTGTTTTCTATTCTTATTTGCCATTTAAATTTGGGTTTTCTGCTGTTGGGGTCTCTTTGTCGTTGCGAGATTATTATTATTATTATTATTATTATTATGTAACCTGACCAAAGAATATATGTATGAATTTAAAAAAAGACAGGTAAATCGGATAAATGGTTCTCGCGTGATAAACGCCCTAATGGACAGACAGACAGACAGACAGAGAGACTTTTCATTTAATATATATTATAGATTATAGATATTCTGTGCTACATAATATTGTTCCATATTTAATGGTTTAGGCTGTGTATTGCAAACGAATGCGCTATCGGCAAACTTTTTTCCGACTTCATTCACTATTTTACGTCACTGCTCATTCCTTATGCTACCTATCGTAATAAAATATAGCCTATAACCTGGCCAGAGAACATATGTATGTTTTTAAAAAAAAAGTACGTAAATCCGATAAGTGGTTCTCCAGTGATAAGCGCACTAACGGACAGACAGACAGACAGACAGACAGACAGACAGAGAGACGTTGCATTTTATATATATTATATGGATGGATTAAACACATAATAATACGGAGAGAGCCGCAAAACAGTGTGTCCCGTTTTCTCAGCCATACTATCACAAACATATTTCTTTTTCAATTTATAGTCTTTCAAAGCTTCCAAAATATCACTTTTTTATAACTAAAATCAAAATGAATGTCATTTACTAACATATATTCCTGTATTTCCGGTTTGATGTTGGCTGCATTAGGAACCTTATTTAGTAGGCGACTGTGGTAACTTGCATTATCCATAACTATAACACTCTGTTCGGGAACATATGGCAAACGGGAATTTTGAATCAAATTTTCAAAAAGTTCTGCGGTCGTGTCTTCGTGATAGTCCAAACTAGAATCTTTTATGTTTTTTGCAGATAATAGTAGACAATTTGAAACCCAGCTCTTTTCAGATCCAGCATGCAAAATGGTTATTCGTTTACCTTTATTTGAAGGTGCGTTAGTCTGACATTTTGTACTGCTGTCAATCCACCCTTTTTGCACAGTGTCAAGGGTATCGAAGTAGGTTTCGTCAAGGTAAATTATTGGCCAATTCTCTGATCGATACTTTTTAATTTCTTGTAAATAAGTATGTCGCAAGATTCGTAATCTTTGTGACTCCATCGCTACTTGCCTTTTGTTGATTTTTCGAAACGTGAATCCCATTCTTAAGAGAATTCTGTGAAGGGTTGATCGGCCACAATGTATATTGGTCCCGTCCTGCACCAGTCTTAATTTTATTTTGTCTAGTGTCGGCACCAACTGCTCTTCATACATAGAATATATTGTTCTCCTGATGACGTCTTTTTCACAATCGTCTACATGATGTTCCTGAGTGATGTTTTTCCTACAATATGACTGACTTGTTAAATAAATTAAATATTGACTGAGCGGTTATTGTTATACCAGTTGATATTGCTTGTTTAGCTTGTTGATCTGCCTTCTCGTGTCCTCTAATTCCCGTGTATCCAGCAACCCATAAGAAATTTATTGTGATCTTCTTTATTTCATTTATGTAAAGAAGATCGGTTATTTGTCTCATGTATGCATTGCTTAGGTTGCCTTTTGTTAAGGATTTCAATGCACTTTGTGAATGCGATATTATAAGATGTTTATCGTTACAGCGGGAGCCGACAGCAAATCTTAAGCTTTCCTTGATTGCCAATAATTTGGCTATGTATATTGAAGAGTGGGTCGGTAATTTGAATTTCCTGGTGACGCCTCTCCCCACAAAATCAGCTCTTGTGTCCTTTTAAGTTTTGGAGCCATCAGTGAAAAATAATAGAAATTTTTGTACTGTTCGTTTATTAGAAGGTGTTATCTTGTTCTGGTGAGGTCCTTAGAGTGAGTGGATGGGGCCAAAATTGCGTCATTGTTCTTTTTTTATTATAAAAAAGGATATTACTCGTTGTGTCTTTTTTTCCCATAGTCAAGGATCTGTAGGGTTGGTAATTAAAGGGTTGGTAATTAAATAATTGCAAATTTCTTTAAGAAAGCAAAAGAACGTCTCTGTTTCCATGAATGATCTTTTGTCACCCTTTAGGCATCATTTAAAATCCACCCCTGTAAAACTATTGGCTTTTATAGGCAAAAGACGGATCAAGTGCAATTTCATCATTATGGAAATTTTTAGCATTCACGAAGTTTTGCCAAGAACGAAATAAATGGTAATCTAATGGTGCGAGTTCAGGACTGTATGGTAGATGTGGTTTTCTTGAATTATATTGTTCAGTTTGGTAATATTACTGCAAACAACCGATTTTTTATCGCCAGTGTTCAATTGTTTCGAAGGTGAATCATTTTTGTTACGTTTCATAAGTAAATTGTAGATGCTAATGCGTTGCGTTAAGTGAATATCTTTAGGTTGATGAGGGCCCCATAAATCGAGTTTTTTAGGTAGTGAAGTTGTTTTAAACGCTATACAATCGTATGTGTTGGATTATAATGATCTGCATCGATTATTGCTTTGATTTGGTCGTTATCAACTTCAACTAGACGACCGGAACATTGCTCATCTTTGAACTGAAAAAAATCGTTTAAGTCATATCTTCAAACGATTTCTTTTATCACCGGCCCCAAAAATCCCATTTTTTTCCACCGTATTCCTAGAAATAATGAATGCATGGGAAGAAGAATAATTTCCGGCCGAATGGGGAATATCGTGTATTACACCAATCTATAACAAGGATTGCAATAATTTAAGAGGAATTACTATACCGAACACAATTGTCAAAATTTATGAGGGCATCATTAATAATAGGATAAAGAAAGTAATAGAACTACACCTATTGGAATCGCAAAGTGGATTTAGACGAGCAAGAAGTACACAAGACCACATATTTACACTGAAACAGATTATCGAAAAAAGATCAAAACAAAATAAAGTCTACACCTTGCTTTCATAGACTTAGAAAAAGCATTTGACAGTGTGCCGAGAAATAGAGTGTGGAAAAGCCTAGAAAACAAGGGAATAAACAAAAAGACAATAAGGGTCATAAAAGGAATATACAGCAACAATGTGCAGTATGTAATAAAAAACAACATGAAGTCGGAGGGATTTACAACATCGGAAGGTTTGAGGCAGAGAGGAAACTTGAGTCCAATTTTGTTCACTGTATACATGGAGGAAATAATCAAGAAATGCGAAATAAAAGTGAAAATAATGACAACTGGATACTAGAAGCTAAAAAGAATAGAAATATCTGAAGCGGCTTTTGCTGATGATATTGTGCTAGTAGCGGAAAATGAGAGACAGTTACAAGGAAACCTCTATATTTGGAATAAAGAGTTTAAAAAAGAAGGGATGAAAATTAATATAGACAAAACAAAAGTAATGACAATGGAAAACCAACAAACGAACATTTACATAGAATACACCAAGTGGAATAGTATAAGTATTTGGGAGTGATAATGGATGAAACTGGAAAACAAGACAAAGAAATTAATGAAGGAATCGAAAAAAAAACAAACAAACTTTACTATGCAATAAATAATAAATTCATTAGGAAGAAAGAAGTAACGAAACAAACAAAAATAAAAGTGTTCAAAGCAATTTATAGGTCAATCCTAACATATGGATGTGAATTATGGACCCTAACAGACAGGCAGAAAAACAAGATACAAGCCATCGAAATGAAATACCTGAGAGCAGTACAAGGAGTTACACGAAAGGACAGAATAAGGAATATAGAAATAAGGAAAAGGCTGAGAGTACAAGCAATTATGGAATATATCCAACAAAGATAGCTGGGATGGTGGGGACATATACAGAGAATGGAGGATGATAGACAGGTGAAACAAGTGTACGAAGCTCGAATACAAGGAAAACAGAAGCGAGGAAGACCTAGACAGACCTGGGATGGGAGTATTGAAGGTATACTTAACGAGAAGGGAACGTCCTGGAAGGAGGCGATGAAAATGGCAAAGAGTAGATACAGATGGAAGAAGTTTATATGTGGAGATTGAGAGGAAAAAAAAAGGAGAAGGTATAACTGCCCTACAGTATATGGTAGAAGGGATATACGATTATATTTATATATATATATATATATATATATATATATATATATATATATATATATATATATATATATATTTATTTATTTATTCATTTCACAGTACAATAGTAATATTTCCAGTACATAATATATTTTAACCTAGAACCAAGCTAATAGTAAACAAGGTGCGCCTAGGTGTATAGAGACACCTGTATGCGCAGGTGCGCAGGCTAAAATACAATTTAAATTATGCTAAGATTTGTAGAAGGTAAAGATAATAATTAATACATAAGAAAATTAAGAAAAAGAAAAAACATACATATAAACATGCAGACAATCGCATTTATGAATTATAACAATCCACATAATAATTCAGAATTTTCTGTAATGAACAGTTTACATTTTTTTTCAAACAGTTTATAATTATTTATATTTTTGATATTCTGTGGCAACTTATTGAAAACTTTAAGTCCCAAAACTGGCAAAGACCTCTGGTTTCGGTTATATTTTCTAAAGGGTACAACTAATATCGCATTTTCTCTGTTTCTAGTTCTATATTGATGATTCACAATTTTTTTTTCATTTCTGTAGCAAAATAGAGAAATGTTTAAAAGATATAAATTTCTTACGTTCATTATATTTTCATTATATAATCTCTTGGTTGGAAAAAAAGTCTATCACGAAAGAAAATTACTCTAACAATGTAGTTTTGTATCAAGCTCAGTTGACTCAGTGCATTATTATAAAGTCCACCCCACACAATGATGCCATATCTCAACAGTGACTCGACCAATGCTTTATAGACAGTAACCCGTAGTTTGAGAGGTAGTATTTTTCTTATTAGGTAAAACTTATATATGAGTCTTCTCAGTTTATTAGATAAATCTTGGACATGTTCAGTCCATCTGAGATGTTTATCAATCGTAATTCCAAGATATTTTGTGTGTGTGATTTTCTTTCATGACCATGTTCATATCGTTTACCTGTATACAATCAAAGTCCGGTCGATTTGCTTCAGTCAGAGAGAAAGCAATGTATACCGTCTTAGAAAGATTTAAGGTTAATTTCATCAAATCAAGCCAGGCCCCGACAATGCTCACGCCCCTACTAACTGCCATTTTTACAGCATCCCATGTCTTGTCTCTGAAAACAAGAACTGTATCATCAGCATATGATATTGAAACTCCTTCTATGTCTAGGCTTAGTAAAGAGTTTATATAACAGATAAAGAGAAGAGGACCTAGGACAGTGCCTTGTGGTACTCCAATTTGCACAGTTAGTGGTTCACTCAGTACTTTTCCGATCTTCACAACTTGTTTTCTTTCCTCTAAGTAATTTCTAAAGATGTTTAAAACCGAGCCTCTGACACCACAACGCTCCAAAACATCAAGAAGGCCAGAGTGAGGTACAGTGTCAAAAGCTTTGGCTAGGTCCAGGAAAACTGCAATACACTTTTTATCATCATCCAGAGAGGCCTTAATATGGCTGACCAGTTCAGACATTGCATCGCCAGTGCTAACTCCCTGCATGAAACCAAACTGCTTTTTGTTTATGATATTTTTGGACGTTAGATAATCATATAATCTTTTTTTAAGGCATTTTTCAAATAATTTACCATAGGCTGATATCACACTAATTGGACGGTAATTGGAAATATCAGTCTTGCTTCCCTTTTTATATATAGGGGTTATTATTGTATGTTTAAACTATGGTGGAATTCTTGCAGTGGTGAGGATCAGATTGAAGATGTGGATCAGAGGCAGCAAAATCGACTGATGAACACTTTTCACTAATTTGCCTGTGATGCCATCTAATCCAGGAGCACATGAGTTTTTTAGGCTATTGATGTGGCTTATGAGTTCATTTGCTGTAATTGGAGTCAAAGTCATTGAATTTATAGGTTTAACATAGTCCATGCGGACATAAACTTTGGTTTTTTTTATCTTCGCTGCCATATTTAGTCCAACATTTATGTAATAATTATTACAGTAATTGGCAATCTCTGCATTAGTTTCAATTGGTATGTTCCTTTCATTGGCTATGTACCAATTACTATTATTTTTAATTGTGGCTTCATTTGCTGCATCATTTATTATTTTATAAAGTTTTCTTAAGTCACCACTATATTTATCTATCTCATTACCATAGTATGCCTGTTTTGCCCTTTCTATCGTCTTATTTAGTACATTTCTATATGCCTTATATACATTCCATAAGCCTTCATTATTTTTTTGTTTTATAGCACGTCTTTTAAGTTTGTCCCTGTGTTTAATTGAAGTTATGATTCCTTCCGTAATCCAAGGCTTAATTTTTTTTTGCTTCTTCATTATCACTATTTTTTCAGTAGTACAGGTTTTTTTGAGGGAATCAAATATTTCAATAAATTTATTGTAGGCCACCACAGGATCGTTCAAGTTCAATACTGTTTCCCAATTTACATGTTTTATATTCTCTACAAACATGATTTCATCAAATTTCATTATACTCATTTTTTCATAAAGTTTGTTACCTTCTATGGTTGTATCATTCCAGTAGATGTCCAGGTAAATAGGAAAATGATCGGTTAGGTCACTGTCTAAAACTATTGCCCTATACTCCAAGTTTTGTATGTCTAATTTTTTCCTTATATATATATATATATATATATATATATATATATATATATATATATATATATATATATATATATATTGTAGTTTTCGTTAAAGTAGGCGATACGACCCATCATCCCCCTAACATTAAATACTACCTCAGATTTATAAAACAAGATATCCCGATAAAACAAAATTATAACGACGAAAACCATTGCATGTTTAGCCAAGTAATGCAATATATTTACGACTAGATGTATCATTATAAGGAGAGTCCCGGGTGAAGGCAGACAACGCAACATTAATACAATATGCCGTTTAGAGAGGCAAGAATTGAAACCCTTAAGGGAAGTCAACGATAATCATTAATCCGTGCAAAATATAATGAAAAATGTTGGAAATAATTTACACTAGGTGTGTTGTTGTCTGACGTCTGTCATATTCACGCCTACGTCATAACTTTGAGTGGTTTTTAGAGCTTGGGAAGCAATAATGTTGACTTTAATGATTTTCGATTAAGTTTGTTGTGTACTTGTTGTTATTTGTTGGTTAAATGAAGAAATATCGTCGTCGGGGTGGTGTTTTCTATCGTTTTTGTTCAGTGACGTCCCTAAATACAGTATGACCTAATAGAAATAAGTAACTTCCAGATGAAAGTATCACTAAGCTAGTAACCAGCGCTGAACAAACTCCAAGTACACCTCAGAATTATGAATAAAAAAATAATAATAAGTTCTAATAATAATACAAAAAGACTTCTAAGCGAACCAATGGATAAGGCAGAAAATCCATGTTAAGAATATAATCAAATAGTAATGTTTCCTTAAATAACAGAGTGTAGGCCAGGTCGCCCACCACAAAAAACTGGAGAGGTAAAATTAGAATGAAGCGAAAAAAAGGTAGGAAAACCGGCACAACGATGACGTGACGACCTGAAAAACCTCGCAAGGTAGGTAACGTACACCATTTGATTCTTAATCACTTTTGTCTTTACTAGCATGCAGTAGCAGGCATGTACGCAGCTGCCTGCTCGTATTTAATCCTTAGGTATAATCAGGTAAAATAAAAATAACCGGTCAAGTGCAAGTTGAACTTGCGCAATTAGTGTTCCGTAGGTTGATTGCTTTTAAAATAAAAAATTTTGTTACGGAGGTATAAAATGATCAGTGACTTTACAAAAACACACCCCAAATGAGTTTTCAACAAAGTTTGTTTCCAATCTTTACTGAAAACTGATGACCTTAAAATTTTTGTTTTTTTTTATATACCAGATAAATTACACTGGTTTACAGCCAAAAAATACCAAGAACGCCACATGCCTAGATAAGTTAATTGGGACCTCCTGAACACGAAAAACGCTATAATTTTTTTTTTTTAAGTACCGTTTTTTAGATAACGGTACTTTTGTGTTTTTCGGTGTATGGTCCCACTCAAACCCTTATGGAGCCCAACCGAAAAGTCCGATCGAGATAAATGTCATACCGTTGGAAAGGCAACTAAATGCCTTTTCCGGCGGTATACTATAAATTTCTATGTGACAAGAAGTGGCTGAGTTATAACACCTCAAAGTTCAAAATTTGCCTATTTTTTACGTTTTTTTTTCAAAATTTTTCATTTTTATTTGGTTTTTTTTCTACGTTATTGTAAAGATCTGGAATGTTTTATTTTTTTACCAAGTAGTTTATTTAATAACCAACATTTTTAAACGTAATTTGAAAAAAAAAGGATGAAAAATAAAGTTTTTATTAAGGATTTTGTGGAACGACAATATTTTCATTTTCATTGCTCACACGCTATATTCGGCGTAAATTAAAAAAAATTTAAATTAAAATGACGAGTGACTTGAATTTTTCCGTTTTTTTTCGGATGTATCTTCGCGAATGAGGAACCAACAATAGTCTGCCATCATTTGTTCATCCCACCAGCCCTTGTAACGTCTCTCGATTTCTTGCATTTCCTGGTGAAATCTTTCACCCTGCTCATCACTTTCGGATCCCAAGTTCATGGGGAAAAAAAAATCCAAATGACTGAATAAAAAGTGTAGTTTAGGTGTCATATTTGAACCTAAAAGTTAAAAAGAATAAATTTCAAATAATTTTCAAATGATAACGGCCTTTTTGATATACATGCTTTCACTCAACGCTTACCAATGGCATTGAATTTTTGCAGTAATGTATCGATCTTCTCAGCGTAATCAGGACTTCTGTAGTTTCCCAAAAAGTTGTAAACGATGTCCTGGAATGCTTCCCATGCCTCCAAATGAGCTGGACCTAAACACTCATTAAATGCTTGGTCACCGTACAGAGCCCGAATTTGAGGTCCATCAAATATACCAGCTTCAATTTTGCTCGCTGTGGCTCTCGGAAATTTTTGTTTAAGGTAATTCATGGCAAGACTGTCTTTTGGCAACGTTTTCACAATATTTGTAAATAACCCAAGCTTAATATGTAGTGGAGGAAGTATTATCTTCTCCTGAGGAATGAGTGGGTCATTTTTAATATTGTACTCTCCGTGCGTACGCCCACTTCGTTCGGGCCAAACTTTTCGGATGTAGTGATTCTGACGGTCACGGCTGTCCCATAGACATAGAAAACAGGGAAACTTCGTATTGCCCCCTTGCAATCCAGACAGTATGGCAACTAATTTAAAATCAGAGCAAACTTTCCATTGATGTTGGTCATATTGTATGAGAGCGAGAAGTTCTTTCATTGCTTCATATGTTTCCTTTATGTATTTTCCATATCCGATTGGAATTGATGGTTTCGTATTCCCTTTATGAAGCAAGACTGCCTTCAAACTATCCTTGCCTCCATCCAGAAAAAGACGCCATTCCACTGGGTCGTAACTTTGTTGGAGAGCATTGAAAAGACCACGTATGTTGGCACAAAAACAAAAGTTTCCCGTTTTTGCGAAAAAAAACTGCAAGTTGTTTGCTACGATCACGGTAATATGTAACACGTGTCTCAGGAGCACAATATCCCCACTGTTGCAATCGCGATGCAAGTAATTCAGATTTCGATTTCGGCAAATACAAATCTCGGCACAAATCATTAAGCTCGGCCTGAGTAAGTAAATGGGGTTTCTTATTTGATTGCATTTCTGATTCACTGCACTCATCTGATGAATCACTTATTGTTGTTCTTTTTCGTATTTTTGTGGGCTCTGCTACAATCAGCTGCGGTTTGGGGCACGATACTGAGTGCGGCACTGGCAGCGTCACCGAGCTAACAACTGGATAAACTGGTTCAATTCTACGTCCGACAGCCTTTTCCGTTAAACAGAAATAACAATCTGTTGTATGACTGATCGGGTTTCTCCATTGCATTGGCTTTCCAAATGTGAAGAAACACTCTTGACCCTTACCAATTTTATTTAATATTGTTCGGCAGTTGTTACATGCATTATTCGGTGTCCACGGTTTGTCCAGAGACGCAGGTCGAAAGCCGAAATACTTCTTATACGCTTCAGATAAATTTTTCGTATTCATTTTTCGCATCAAATGCTGTGATTTCTTTTTCACAAGAACTCCACAAACATAACAAAATTCGTTGGGATCGATTGAACACATTTTATTTCTTGCACGTACAAAGCCAAACTGTTTACTGTGATCAGATTCAAATTCTGATGGACGCCGAATATAGCGTGTGTCAGGGCTACCAACGTATACAGTGATTCAAATTCTGATGGACGCCGAATATAGCGTGTGTCAGGGCTACCAACGTATACAGTGATTCAAATTCTGATGGACGCCGAATATAGCGTGTGAGCAATGAAAATGAAAATATTGTCGTTCCACAAAATCCTTAATAAAAACTTTATTTTTCATCCTTTTTTTTTCAAATTACGTTTAAAATGTTGGTTATTAAATAAACTACTTGGTAAAAAAATAAAACATTCCAGATCTTTACAATAACGTAGAAAAAAAACCAAATAAAAATGAAAAATTTTGAAAAAAAACGTAAAAAAATAGGCAAATTTTGAACTTTGAGGTGTTATAACTCAGCCACTTCTTGTCACATAGAAATTTATAGTATACCGCCGGAAAAGGCATTTAGTTGCCTTTCCAACGGTATGACATTTATCTCGATCGGACTTTTCGGTTGGGCTCCATAAGAGTTTGAGTGGGACCATACACCGAAAAACACAAAAGTACCGTTATCTAAAAAACGGTACTTAAAAAAAAAAAATTATAGCGTTTTTCGTGTTCAGGAGGTCCCAATTAACTTATCTAGGCATGTGGCGTTCTTGGTATTTTTCCAAATTAAAAATTTGTAAACCTGTGTTATTAAAGGTATTTCATTCGTGATAATTTTGGTTCAATCTACACATCGTGGAGAATATTCCAGAATTTTTTTTCAAAATTTTTCGATAACTACTTTTCGAGATAAGGCAGGTGGACAGCGATTTTTCGCGATTTTTTTGCGATTTTTTAAAAATAACACAAAGAAAAGTGCGCGCAAGTATTACATTATATATATATATTTATATATATATATATATATATATATATATATATATATATATATATATATATATATATATATATATATATATACATATATACATATATACATATATATATATATATATATATATATATATATTATATATATATATATATATATATATATATATATATATATTTTACTCGTGTTTTCACAAGCTTTGATTTGACACCACACTCGATGACCTAGTAAAAATTTTTTTTTTTCACTTCCGATTTCACCTCCCAAAACTAACCCCTTAAGTCAAAATTTAACTCTCAAAACTACATGGCTCTGATGAGGCGATCAATTCCTATATTATTACCAAATTTCAACTTTCTACGACAAATAGTTTCGTAGGAAATCGAGTGTGACAGACAGACGGACAGACGCCGAAGTCATCTTATAAGTGTTCCGTACGGAACACTAATATTCACTATAAGGCTAATATAAGGGGTTCGGAGAAATTTAACTCAGTTTTATAAAAGTTTCGGTATTTCAGATGTTACCTGGCAAAATTAGATAAGAAATGCTGTTTAACGTGCGAGATATCCGGGCGTAACTTGGTTCGACATCCACGGTATTATAAAAAAAAGTGTGGAGTGATTCAAGTGACAAATGTCAAATTAACGCTCCGTCAAAGAAAAGGAAAAGGCTCATATGGATGGATCCCGAATAGGGTTTTTGAATAAAAAATAATTCTCGAATTTTTCAATTTATTTTAAAACTCTATCTTAAATAATGTTGATAATCAAAGTGAAAAACTTTTTAATTTTTTTACAGATAATTATAAATGAATTAAAATTTATAAAATTTAAAAAAATCACGTGACTACGAAAACGTCATGATTGGATGCCATGTTTGTGACGTCGTTATGTTAAAGTGTTTTCACGTAAGTACTGTCAACAGTTTCTGCCTGTCTACATACTGTCAAAATTATTGAAGTTTAGTACAAAAAAAATTATTGTTGGTTACTAATTTAATTCAGTAATGTGTTAATTTCTTATTGAAATTATTATTTATTGAAACTTTTGTATCATCACGATGCAATCCCAAATCCCATTTGTCATTAAGTATGGTGAGCAGATATTTATACTTGTTGACCCGTTCGATTTGTTCCCTGTCTATAACAGGTCGGCATTATCATGGTTTTGTCGGCTGATAATCATAAGCTTCGTTTCGTTTATGTTTATGTCGAGGCGGTATTCTTTCTCAACTGGGTTGATGGTTTCCACCAGCAGCTGCAAGTCGTGAATATTTTCCGCTATGATTGCTGTATCGTCCGCATTGCGTAAATTGTTGATATGAGTGCCATTTATGTTTATTCCTTTCTGAGCGTCTTCGAGAGCGATTTGGAATATCTTTTCTACGTATATGTTAAAAAGTAAAGCGAGCTAATGGACAAAATATCATGCAAATTTGACACAGGGTTAATACTAACTGAAAATTATATAGTTTTTTGGTGTTTCGTATGAAACACTTATAGATAGATAGATAATAATTTATTTGTTTTCATGTAACAATATGTTACACTTATAAGCCAATAGGCATTAAACAATGTTAACTAAGTTTACAATAACCTACAATTAAATAAAAGAAAAGGAAAAAAATAGTAAGTAAGTTGTAACATTCATTTTTTCCTAGATTTTAAGACCATATAATGTTACTGATTTTTCGCTTTATAATGTACTTCTTTTCATTTTTGTATCGAGCGGTATATTAATCAGAAATTCCTAGCCGCTCGTTATATAGTGTGCTGTGCGGGTTTTCAACCGAATCTATCGATACGCCGGGATTGGTCAAATGTTTGTATCCGGAGTTTTGGTTCCGGCGTCGCCATATTACAGAGAGAGTGCCCACGGCTTATTTAAGGGTCCGGAGGACGCGAATCGAGGCTCAGTACCATCAAGCCGCCGCCAGGCTTAGTACCATCAAGCCGCAGCCAGGCTAATTTCCACCGAGCCGCCAAGTGGCGAATTTCCACCAAGCCCCCGTGAAGGCTAATTTCCACCGAGCCGCAGTAGAGGCTTACGACAATATCTACGAGAGCCAAGTTAAGCACGAGTTTTTTTATCATAAAGCCGTAGTGGGCTCTGTGTGTTTTCTAAATGGAGTAGCCAAAGTAGGCTCTTCTCAAAAGTGTGAAATCGGTTTTGTGTTCCATTGAAGGCCTAGAAGCCCGTAGGAAAACCGTAAGTTACCAGAACATACATCAATAGATCTATTCCCGCAAATAAGTGTTTTAACAGCAATTTGAACTGACAAATCGCGAAGTGAATATCACGACTCTTCGATTTCGGGTGTAGTCAAGTTTTAGAAGTAAAATCTCTGATTTAGGGACTCTAATTTATAAAAACTACTTTTAGGCTAGAAATTTTTATGTATTTCTTAAAACTGCAAAGGTTGGAACTTTTATTTTAAATCATGAATAAATTTTCTTTTTGTTGATTAAAGCTAGTGTCTCACTGAATACCTATTTTTCTTTTCAGGATAAGAAAAGTTGTACTAAACTAATTCTTTTTAGTAATAACCGTAAAACACTTCAGTATTTTTTCATTTTTTTAACTGAAGTTAGATCCTTTCTATTTTAAAATGAATGGTGCCCAAAATTTGTACAACTGAAGCTTTTTAAAAATAGAAAATAATTCCAAAAAGACGTATAACAATTATCTCTTACCCATATTTCTCTACCAAGGAAAACTGAGCTAGTGTTTGTTTAATTTCTTTAGTTCTTTTAAAATCATTATTCACTCAATACCTTCTCAGAAATTAAAGCGGGGCTGCAAGAAAATTGCGCTCAAGCGTGGGACAAACAACTTTTCACAGGGTACAAAAAGTGCGGGCAAGTTCCCATGTTACAAAATCTGGTCTTAAAATCTAGGAAAAATGAATGTTACAAAGTAAAAACACTTTAAAAAAAGCACAATTACAATATAGTAACAGACAATGAAATAAGAGGCACAACGGAAAAGACAAGAAACCACCTCTGCTGACAGAGCCATCAAATCCCTGTGCTAATTTCAACTGGAACTGGACTTAAGAAAAATTCATTTAATGAGTAATAAACTCCTTGAAGCAGATATTTGGTTAAAAGTCTCTTTACTTCCGTTTTACATAATGCACGTACACTCTCTGGGAAACTATTATATATCTTTAATATGACATAATTAACATTTTTCTGTATGTAGCTGTAATTACACTTTTCGGGAAGCAGATTTAATTTATGTCTAGTGGCATACCTGTGATTGTTCATGAAGTCTCAAAAATATCGCTGTTGGTGTGAACAAACATAAAACTGTCCAATATATACATAGTAATAATGGTTAAGATCTTTCTGTCTCTAAACACATTTCTACAGCTATCACGCGGCGTCATTTTAAAGATATCTCTAATACATTTTTTCTAAAGAATTACAACTCTTTCAATTTCCGGTGAATTACCCCAAAAGATAAGACCGTATCTTATTCTTGACTGTATGAAGGCATGATAAGCTGACAGAGCAGCATCGACTCCAACATTTTCAGAAATAATTCTTAAAGCATAGCAATTCCTTGAAACATTCAACGCAACATTCTTAATATGCGCTCTCCAGTCCAGTCTCTGATCTATTTCCACCCCCAAGAAGGAAACACGTTCGGACGATTGGATATTAATATTTCGATATGTAAAAGATAAAGTGTTTTTGTATTCTATTGCCGAAAAATAGCCATTGTGTTTTTTGAGCGTTTATTAATAAGTCATGAGCCGAAAGGTATCCATCAAGAGCTTCGCACGCTCCTTGCACACTGGTCAGCATTGCGTGCGGGCTCTCCTCACTAAAGATCAATGTAGTGTCATCTGCGTAAAGTATAGTAAATTCTCCGGATATTCTACTGAGTTATAAAATCACTTCGGTGTCTGTCTGTCCGTCTGTCACACCCGATTTTCTCCGAAACTATTTGATGCAGAAAGTTGAAATTTGGTACTAATATATAAATTGATGGCCTCATCAGAGCCGTGTAATTTTGAAAGTTAAATTTTGACTTAAGGGGTTAGTTTTGAGGGGTGAAATCGGAAGTGAAAAAAAAATTTTTTACTGGGTCATCGAGTAGGGTGTTAAATGAATGCTTGTAAAAACAGGAGTTCAAAAATATATATAATGTAATACTTGCACACACTTTTCTTTGTATTATTTTTAAGAAGTCGCGAAAAATCACTGTCCCCCCCCCCCGCTTATCTCGAAAAGTATTGATCAAAAAATTTTGAAAAAATTCTGGAATATTCTTCACAAGGTGTAGATTGAACGAAAATTATCACGAGTGCATTACCTTTAATAATTTATCTGGTATACAAAAAAAAAACAAAAATTTGAAGATCATTAGTTTTCAGTAAAGATCGGAAACAAACTTTGTTGAAAACTCATTTGGGGTGTGTTTTGTGAAGTCACTAATAATTTTATACCTCCGTAACAAAAGTTTTTATTTCAGAAGCAATCAACGTAGGGAACACTAATTGCGCAAGTTCAACTTGCACTTGACCGGTTATTTTATTTTTGTTTGTGCTGCCACCTCTCGGAAAATCTCACCTCTCACCTCTTGGCTTTCAATTTTGGCTAAAAATGTTATTCAGTTGACACGTCATAAACTTGGAACGTAACCTTCAGCTTTACAGTTTTAGGAAAAATTTAAAATTCGACTTTATATATGTCATATTAAGTATTTGTTTTTCGGAAAGGCGTGAAACGGTGACTTTGATAATTTATGAGCGTCGGGTATAAAAATCCAATTTTATTCCGGGCTGCAACAAAAGTATTGTACATAATCGGGCTGCGGCCGGGCTCGTATCGTATGGCGATCTGCTTTATTTACCATTATTAAAACAATAAATTCGCAGCGACGTCGCATTTTGTATTTTTTATTATTTTTTTGCTGCCGACAAGTGATCTACATTATAGGGCAGCCGCGCGCGCGTTTTCGTTCCATTATAAATATCTAAAATAAACTGTTTTAATCTAGAATATAACGCCCTGAAATATGCCGGCTTACACCGGCTACCCAAAAATTACCACCATAAATATTACTTTATTAATTTTTATATTATGTTCTCGGCGCCGGGATTTTGTTTTTTTGCGTTTTTTTTTCCGAGGACCAGACCGGGGTTTAGCAGGGGATATAAATTTCCTTTAATTGTTATTATCAAATAAAGTTAGGGTTAAAATGCTTTTACTGCAAGCCCGAAAGATTACCGGTTTTTATTGCGAGTGTACATTTTTATATTCGGCCATCAACAGTTATAATGAAAACAGAAATAACGAAAATATCGCTTTTGGGGGAAGAATGTAAAATAAAAAAAGTACACATATATAAACTGAAAAAAAAAAATAGTACCCTAAATCAGTATCTCCTGATATTCTTGAAATTCTTTCAAAAAAAATAGATCTAATAAAAACACTCCTTCTCTCCCTCTCTTTCTCTATCCAACATATATCGTCCGTGAGTGAACATGCGCCTGCTCCATTTCCCCTTCATCTGTTTCTGTTCTATGCTAGGTTTGTCCACCCTCTCTCAGCCACGTTTCTTATATCATCATGCCATATTATCACTGACCGTCCGGAATCTCATTTTCTTTTCCATTCTTGCTACTTGACCTGTCCAATCTCCATTTTGGTTTTAATATATTTTTGATATCTTCTATTGCGGTACGGTTTCTGGTCCTTTCTGTTAATTTTTACAAACTTTCTAGTTGTTTTTAGTGTTCGGAACACTTATAAGATCACTTCGGTGTCTGTCCGTCTGTCACACCCGATTTCCTCCGTGTGTGTCATAGAAATTTGGTAATAATATAGGAATTGATGGCCTAATCAGAGCGATGTAGTTTTGAAAGTTAAATTTTGACTTAAGGGGTTAGTTTTGGGGGGTGAAATCGGAAGAGGAAAAAATTTTTTTTTACTAGGTAATCGAGTGTGGTGTCAAATGAAAGCTTGTGAAAACACAAGTAAAAATATATATATATATATATATATATATATATATATATATATATATATATATATATATAAAATTCTGGAATGTTCTTCCCGGGGTGTAGATTGAAGGAAAATTATCACCTGTAATAATTTATCTGGTATATAAAAAAAACAGAAATTTCAAGGTCATCAATTTTCAGTAAAGATTGGAAATAAACTTTGTTGAAAACTCATTTGGGATGTGTTTTGTGAAGTCACTGATAATTTTTTACTTCCGTTACAACATTTTTTATTTTAAAAGCAATCAACGTACGGAACACTAATTGCGCAAGTTCAACTTGACCGGTTTTTCTTCTGGTCTATGCATTTATATATATATATATATATATATATATATATATATATATATATATATATATATAAATATATATAATACATTAAAATTCCGGATTTCAATCGTTCGTCTAACAATGAATTTGCACATTCACACCCACGTACCTCCTGAAAGCTGAAAAAAATTCCATTCAGCACGTTGCTAAAGTTGAAGATTCATATATTTATGTAAATAATATAAAACCACTGATAATTATCTCAGCTGATCACTGTGATAGTGAAACCGAATTAGGCTTAAGTTAAAATATATTTTTATTTATACAATATGTCCCCTCTTGTAAACCCCATTCATTCAAACTGTATATTTGTACTTCTTATACATTTGTGTCATGAATCTATAAATAAACATCTCCAAAAACACTTATAATTTTATTTATTTGCATTAATGAATAAAATTCTTCTTCTGCAACCTATCATAAACAAAAGGTCAGAATTTTTATGTTGCCCACTTGAAACGGTAAAAATCAGGATCTTATATTTTGGGACAGGCTAGATAATCAACGAACAGGAACATGTTTTTTAAATGCAATATAACCCCACTTCGTTATGTGAGCTTTTAAGGAATCTCATCACAACTTAGTACAACTGTCGCTTTCATTTTCAAGTTCTTGGTGTGATAGTCAAAGCTTTGGGATACATTTTTTCGGATTACAACCTCTCTTTATATGGTTACATTAATTGATTTAATTTTCTTTGATTTATTTCAGGGTCATTTGAGCTTCGTTTGTGTAGCAACTCTTATTATTAGTCTTAATCTTTTTTTATTGAAATTAAAATAAGCTGTTTTATTAGTATCCTAGAAAGAGTTCTTTTTTTTTCAATTTTTTATATTATTTTTTTTTTTTAGATTTTAGCCGCCGTATTGATTTCTTTTAATTAACCTTAAACCACTAAAATATTTTATGTATAAATGAGTATTCCGACAGTAATTATACATTTTTTCGCACAATGTTCGCTTTTTTTCACCATAATATACATTAATTTCTTGAATTTTACGATTCCAGTCGCCATTTTGTGGACGCCATATTGAATTTCTAAAAAAAACCATGTTTCATTTGAAAGTTCTTGAACATACGAACATTTTGGGAAATTATTTGAATATACACTCCTGGACAAAATTAACGCAACAATATATTAAATCATACAAATCTCTATAATGAATTAATTTTAATAATTTTTGATGAACATTGGTTACACTAAAAGTTAGAAAAAACTTATTCGGATACTTTAAAAGTGAATTAGCTACCAAATTTCTCTATAAGATGCGAATTAAAATTATTCTTAAGACCTAATAACAAAATCGTTGAAATTATGTAATAATGAAACAAATAAACTGGGACACTAGTAGCAAAATTAATGGTGTAACTGGGACTCCAGTAGCGTGTGTTGCCTCCTCTACTTCGGATGACAGCGTTTATGCGCCTAGACATGCTTCTAATTAAATTTTGGATAAAATCTTGAAGAATTTGCTCCCATTCTGTGATAACTGCATTTTCAAGTTCCCTCAGGTTTCTAGATGCAGGTATATAACGTTTCACATTTTTCTTAAGGTGATCCCATACATGTTCTATCGGATTCAGATCCGGGCTTTTTGGTGGCCATTGCATAATCGGTATATCAACTTGATTAAGATAATCGAGTACCTCCCTAGCCACGTGAGGTCGAACGTTGTCTTGCATAAACAGGAAATTGGGCCCCACAAAATGACTAAAAGGCATCATATGTTCTATTACAATATTCTCAAGATAGTAGTCAGCATTCATGGATCTCGTACGGACAGGAACTAACTCTGTGCGAGCATCAAAGCAGATGCCACCCCAGAACATAACAGAGCCACCGCCGAATAGAATCCTTGCAGAGATATTGCAAGGAGCAAACCTCTCTCCTGGTCTTCGCCATACTCGCTCACGACCATCTCGATGTTTTAGACTAACCCTAGTTTCATCTGTGAAGAAAACTTGTTTCCAATCATCCACAGACCAGTTTTCGTGATTTCGAGCAAAACGTAACCTGGCAACTCTATTCTCTCTAGTAAGCAAGGGCGCAGTGGCTGGTCTCCTACTGTTTAATCCACCTTCATTTAACCGTCTTCTAACTGTTTTAGAAGAAATTGTGACATTGCGAACAGCTTCGAGTTCGTTTCTTATTATAGAACTAGTGACAGTCCTGTTTCTTAAAGCATATTGTCTTATAAAACGTTCATCTAGGTCGCTAGTGCATCTTTTTCGCCCTTGCCCTAGCCTTCTAGAATAAGTTCCTACTTCATTCAAGCGTCTTACCATACGGCTTCTTCTGGAACGATGTTTGCCTAACAAATTGGCAACATAACTCTGACAATATCCCTCGTCCAATAAAACTGACGCTCGCACTACCTCGTGTTCAGTTAAATTCCTTGTTCGATTCATTTTTCTAATTCTTTGGGGTCAAAAATAAAACAGTCCACCACAAAAACGTATTACTTTGAAAAAAGGAACAATTTATAAGCTTACTTTTAAAGACAATCTCTCGCATTATTACAGAAAATTGTTTATCTTCTAAAAAATTCTTTAAAACTGTAAATCTAAACGAATTGTTTTAATTTCTGTCATGAACAACGAAACAAAATATGCATAGCCTACTATTCAAATACTCGATAAACTTTAAAACTGACATAAGAAAAAGATAAATTAATTTTGTCCAGGAGTTTATATGGGTCATTCCACGTCAACCCGGACACTACTCTCTCCAACTGTCTCGCAACGGAACAGTATGTGGAAAAATGTAGCAGAAAATTTAGTAGTCAATTCGAAAATAAGATAGAAAGTTTACGGAGGGATGTTGCTCTAAATATTGTCGCCCTATCTATAAATCCAGCGAAAGTCATCGACTCTGATTGTACCGTACTGCATTGGAATTAGAATGATACTTAATGGGATGCTGGACGTAGATTGTTCTATCGTTCTGTAATATGCGTAAAAATTTGGGAAGACACTGAACAGAAAATGTAGGAACGTATTGTCGAGAAAATATCGTTCGAATACCAGAAAATGTATGAACCATAAGATGTATGAACAGAAGAAATATATGTTCATAGGTTAGCGAACGATAATGTGGAATCTTTAAATATTTGTAGCATTTTTAAATTTGATGGGCTACACATCCTTTTCCATACGTAAATATTTTGTCACATACTTTACATATTAGAACTGGCTGAACTGTTCAGTTTCTGTCTTCGCAATTTTGTCATACATCACGTTTTGTTTTACTCACCGCATTTAATTTATTTGCGAATATTCATTATGAAATTAAAGAATTCTCAATTACATAGAGCACACGGAACGCAACTGCTTAACTGACTGCGCGTAGTAAAAGTTACCATTGGCACAGATTACACCACATCGGTAGACAAGTCCTAACTTGATTATTAATGTGTATCAATTCATTCGATGCGATTACTAATGAGTTACATCGTCACGAGGTTGCGATAGGACCATACCTGCGATGTTGCGTAAGATAATCGGCGATTATTAATCGATTACATTTTTACTTACTCGTGTAGGCCTCTACTAGGTAGATAACCTAAAAAAACACCTTTTTATATTCATACAAATTTCATTAAATTGTAATATTTTAACACTTAATTTACAAGCCGAGTATCCACAAAATCTGATGTTACACCCCACACCAGAACGAAGTGATCTCCTACGTCACGACGGCCTGTTATATGACAGACGACCGGGTCTCATAATTCGGAGCTAATTTAATTATAGTGTTGGTAGTATGTCCGGGTAACTCCCTAAGACACCTACCGAAATTGGCTGTCCAATATTCTACATAATTAGTGTCAGTTATCGACCGCGCCCATTGTTTCGCCAGCAACCGGAATCTTCTCTAAACGCTTTCGGATTAATCGAGATGGTTAGTCAGTCTTCCTGATTATTTGTTCCTTTCCTCAGATATTCTTTTGTTTGCCTTAATAATGCCTTTTTTTTATTAATTGCTTAGTCTATATTAATATCACATAAAAATTACGACTGATACAAATGAATAAGAGACGGATTATTAATTGGTCGAAACTTTAAAATTAGGAGTTTAGCTGCTCTTTTTTTAATGTAGTTTGATCTTTGTATACCTGTGTTCTTCTTCTTCTTGACACTTCCCTAAAAATATATAACACGTAGGTGAAAAGTTTTGGTCTAGCTATTTAAAACACATTTTCTTTGCAAAATTCTACTTTATTCATCAACATAGTCTCCTTCAAGAGCGATACAATCAGCCTAAGGCTTTTCTAACAATTCTATACCTTTCTTGTAGAAGGATTTGTCTTTGCCTTCAAAATAGGCCTCAATTTCTACGATAACTTCATCACTGGAGCCAAATCTCTTTCCCGCGAGAATTCTTTTGAGGTCTGCGAATAGATAATAGTCGCTGGGGGCCAAATTTGGAGCATATGGTGGATAAGGAAACAATTCGAGCTTCAGTTCATGCAATTTCGCCATCGTAAGCCGACTGTTGTGTTTTTCGTCGCTCCGGGCGGCTTTCACCGGCTGCTGTCCACTCAGCTTACTGCCGATTTGATTCCGGTGTGTAGTTGTGGATCCATGTTTCATCCATTGTCACATATCGCTTCAAAAAAGTCTTTTATTGCGCTTAAACAGGTCCAATCGGCGCTCAGAATCATCAACACCTTGTTGTTTTTGGTCCACTGTAAGCAAACGCGGAACCCATTTCGAACAGAGCTTTCTCATGCCCCAATGTTCATGCAAAATATGACCAACACATTCTTTTGATATCTTTAGAGTGTCAGCTGTCTCACGTATTTTCACTTTACTTTACTTTATTTGATGTTTTCTGGTGTAACCACCTCATTTGGGGGTCCAGAGCGTATCATTTGTGTCTGTACGACCGCGTATGCCAGTAAATGATGAGTGATTTTCCAGGGGCAGACCCCTGTAACACTTATCAAGCCATTGCTTTACTTGAACGGTATTTTTTCCCATCAAAAACAGTAATTTAATCAACAGACGTAATTCGATTTTCTCTATTATTTTGAAAATATCAAAAGCAGCTTTACTAAAACACTGTAACTTGTAAACTAATCTTCACAATGTCATGAAATTTTGACACGTATCGTTTGAAGGTTGGTTCCTCCTAAAAATCATATCGATTTTTTTGAAAAGGGCAACATCTATGTGTAAGACCAAAAACTTTTCAGCCTACGTGTTATATATAAAGGCATTGGCAACCTTTTTTCTTCTTTACAGGCAACATATATATCTGAAAAGACAATAACATCGAACATTTAAAAACTAAAAATATCACAAAACACTGTGTTAGCAACAGCAGCAATATTGTTCTCAGGAAAACAACAACTTTTTCACGGTTGAATCCCGCAATTTTTACCAACATATCAATTTTTCCAACTTCGCACGTCCGGACTTCGACGGTTTTCAACCGATTGTGTCGTCTTTGTATTTAAAAAACACTCGGTCATCCATAATGTATGAATAAATACTATATATGCAGACATTTTTTGAATTGTATTTGGCCGAAATTGATCCGCGAATAGCGAAGAATGGACCAGTTTGCCGACGGACTTTGCCGTACGAGCGAGAATCGTACAATGGAGACATGTTAGCTTGTTAAAAATGTTTTATTACGTTTCCAATTCTGTCGGATCCGATTGTCTAGTTGTGCACGACAAGCAATCAAATTTATTTACGGTGCTTGATCGAGATTTCAGGTAGGTCGGACTTGTCTGGATAGTTTCACTAGACGTATTGCAGTTTGAATAGATTCATGACAATAATTTTTTAGTTTTCCGTACCAATATTGAAATACGGAACACTTATGGAACCACCCCGCTGTCAAGCCTACTGATATTCTCACCCTTTTTATCAATTCTTTGAATTGATTTGAAAAAAAATCAACGCACTAATTCCAGAAAACCTTATCTAAAAAAAATAATTCATGTGTATACCTATCAAAGGAATCCCCTTATGGCGGGCTGCTATAAACCAGTTATAACACAACTTGTCAATTTTGGTACCATCACCAGTCAAAAAGCTTCCTTTTTAGATTAAATTGCTATTCGACATCCACTTGTTTAGAAGGATTTCTTTATGTTTAATTATATCAGCAGCTTGTGTTTTTCCGATATTAAAACGCTTAGATAAGTCCCTTACACTTACCTTTTCCTTATTGTGAACTTCAACAATCTAAATTTTTTGTTTAAGCGTGAGAATTTTTCTATTTGTAGCCATTTCTACAATGAATGTGTCGCCCACTGTGTCTCTTTTTCGCATAGGCGTCAGACCAATATTAAATCCCCGCGTGAACCGAAAATTGAGATCGGTAAATCCCCGGTTTACTCGGGGAAGTCCCTCAGTGAAGGCAGGCAGCGACGTTGGCGTTAAGCGCGATTTGGAAACGCATCAGCGATTCTCGCCACAGAAAAATAAGACAAGGCGTTTGTTTTTTATTGTTTTTTGTCCAGTTAAGAGAATATTTTCTTGTGTCCGCGTCCGTTCAAGGGAATGTCCGTCCAAGAGGGAGTTAACATAATGCCAATTATATGAGAGTCGGTCGGGACCATGAGGAGAAACTGTCCGTTCAAGGGAGGTGTCCGTGTAACAGGGATGTCCGCGAAGGGGAATTTCACTGTATATCTATATTACACTACTGCATTGACTGAATAATCGTTATCAACAACCAAAAAAGGTTCCACTAGAAACACTTATAGAAAACGCGCCGCCCGTAAGGTGCAAAGTGCGTCGGTGCACTACGCCGCGCTACATTATTTTCATCATAGTTTTTAAAAATAATTGCGTCCCAGAATTTTTCTCGACTTATTTAGAATCCTTATAATTTTCATGTATGGTGACATTTTTTTCCAGATGTTAAAAGGTGCAGAACACGAAAAAAAATCAATTGTTTTATAAACAATTAGTTAAATAATTATGAAAAAATTTTTTTTTTGGAAATTTCCGAACGATTAACTAAAGTCCATTTTATGCCCTTTTATATGCCGAGGTTTCATTCAAATGGGTTGATTTGTTTAAGAGTAAGACGGTATTGTTTGAAAAGTTACCGAAAATTTCATTTTGCAATAACTTTGGTAAAAAAAAAAATCATTATAGCCAAATGGAACCTAATTTTCAACATTTCGATAAAAAAAATAAGGATAATCATTTTTTTCGTGTAAATTTCAAGAATTCTTAGGCATACGCTAGTTTCTTTAGCAAGCGTTGGGATTTTCAAACGCTTATCTAAGACCAACAAATCCTTAACGTGGTTTTCTCGGTTCTTGTTTCAACCAGTTCTTGTTCAAACCAAAATGTTGCTTGAAAATAAAATGAATCGTTATTGCCGTACACCTGAAACGCAACACCATCTCACAACACTGCAAAGAAATGAGCGCAAGGAAGATGTTTATCACATCAATTTGACCGTCTGTGGTGTTCTTTACGCACATACGGAAGATCTGTTTCGGGAAAAAGACTCGGCGCTCCTATTAAGTCAAAATAATAATACAGAACGACGCCATGCCTATGACAATAAGAATATAATTTATATTTGTATAATATTTACCTACGCTATTATATGCAGCATGTGTCACTAGTGTCATATTATGTCGAGGGTAACCCACGGGTAGAACTCATGACATGTTGCATTATTTCACATATTATTTTATTGTAATACGTATAAACGTGTAATTATTTTGTTATAGAAATGAAGTGGCATTGTAAGAACATCCGGCGCGACAGTTTAGTTTCATTTTTGCCGTTTTTTTTTTGCACGCTAATCTGGAGAAATTCAAAGAATTTTCTGTGTCATGGTTTAAGGCGGTATCTAAATTATTTAAATGCATACAAGCTAAAAGAAATTAATAGTTATAGGGTATTCTTTAAGCTAGAGCTTCTCGTTTTAACAGATTGCGAGAAATCACTTAACACTGGACCTCCTCTAGTACCTCATACACATGATATAGCATAATCGAAACCGAAAGGAGCAGTCTTTATCATACCTTCATATTAGCATCCGCAATAAGCAAACTATATCAGCCATTTTTCAACACTTATAAACCATTAGCCACTATTCAACATTCATCATCATCATCATTATCTTATTACATCCATAGTCGGATGTAAGCCTCCCCAAGTCACCTCCAATCAGCTCTGTTATTTGCTTTTTGCATCCAATCGTGTCCCGATAATCTTTTTATGTCGTCCGTCCATCTTGTCTGTGGTTTACCTCTGCATCTTTTATGTTCTCTAGGCATTCATTCAACCATATGGCGTTTCCATCTGTTATGAATCATCCTTGCGATATGCCCCGCCCAATTCCACCTTAATATAAATATACGATCTTGGAGTCTGTTATTTAGCATTCTCCTCTCCATTGCTCTTTGGGTTACTTGGAGTTTATATATTATCTTCCTTCAGCCGCTCTCTACCCACTGTCGAGTATGGGCCTGTCTTAAATCTTTCTATTTTTCTATATGTTGTGCTTGTTGATACCAGTTCAGCCCTCCGATTCTCTTCAGATCGTCGCTCAACCTCTGTTGGGGTCTTCCTATGCTTCGCTTTTCACCCCATGGTCTCCACCTAGTGATCTTGCCACTCCACTTATACGTCGCTCTCGCTACATGGCCGGCCCAGCTCCATTTCAGAGATGTTATCCGTTTGGTGATATCATCCACCTTTGTTTGTTGTCTAATCCATTTATTAGTTTTCTTGTCCTTCAAAGTAACATTCAACATCTTCCTTTCCATTGCTCGTTGGTGAACTTGTAGTTTTTCTATTGTTCTTTTAGTTAAAACCCATGTCTCGGCTCCATATATTGTAGCTGGTAAGATACATTGATTATAAATTTGGATTTTTGATCTTTGAGGAATGTTCATATTCAGTACATATTTCAATTTTCCATATGCTGCCCATCCCATACGTATCCTTCTTTCTATTTCAAGCTGCTGGTTTTCCTTTCCTATTGTGATTATTTGGCCCATAGATAGATGTACGTGTTTACTTTTTCTATTGTTGAATGTTCAATCACTATATTTTCATCATTGGTGTCTTCGGTACTCATGTACTTTGTCTTGGAGAAATTTATGTCAAGTCCCACTTTTCTTGCTTGGTGGTGGAGATCTGTGATCATCTGGACCATTTCATTCCTAGTGTTTGCTATAATTACAATGTCATCTGCGAATTCCAGGTTGTTTAGCCGATCGCCAGCTATCAGAAGGCCATTTGCGTCCCAGTTCAGTTTTTTGAATACATCTTCTAAGATCATTATAAATAACTTAGGCGATATTACATCGCCCTGTCTTACTCCTCTGTTCACTGGGACCTTGTTTGCCAGTTCTTGGTTTACCATAACTTTGAATGTTGCCCGTTCATATATTCTGGCTATCAGTTCTCTGTATCTGTGGTCTATACGAGCATTTCTAAGAGCTCTTATAAGCGCCCATTTTTCCACTGTGTCGAAAGCCTTGCGAAAATCTACAAATGTGAGCCACATTGGTATATTATATTCAGTGGCCTTTCCGATTAGTATTCTCAATATGTGCAAGTGCTCAATCGTCTGAAGCCTGATTTGAATCCAGCGTGTTCTATCGATTGTTATAATTCCATTTTGTGTTCCAGTCTGTTTTTTATGATTCGTGGGAACAGCTTGTAAACTTGGGAAAGTAAACTAATTGGCTCGTAGTTTTCTAAGTTTTTTCGGGGTCACCTTTATGTATATTAAGATGACTATGACGTTTTCCCAGTGGTATATTTCCACATTTGAGGCATTCATTAAAAAGATCCTTTTAATTCATTCATTAGGGCTTCACCTCCGCATTTTAGCATTTCAGGTATAATATCATCCTCTCCAGCCGCTCTTCCACTTTTCATCTGTTGTAAGGCATTCCTAACTTCATCCATTTCTATGTCAGGAATTTCTTCTGAGTTGACATTAATTACTCTTTTGTTTGTTGATGAATTGTCCTTTTCAACTACGACATTTTGGACTTTTGAACTGTAGAGATTTTGATAGAAAGTTGTAATTCTATTCTGGATATTTTTCTTGTCATTGATTATATTTCCTTCTTGGTCCTTCAATTTAATTATCTCACTTTTACAGGCGTTTGCTCTTCTAAAAACTTTTAATCCTTTATTTTTCTCTATAAGATCTTTAACCATGTTTTCCTTGTATTTGTTTATGTCTTCTTTAGCCGCTTTTCGTACTGTCTTATTTAATTCTGCATATTCGACAGTTAATCTCTTTCCTTCGTGTATAAGTTGTCTTCGTTGTTCCAACATTCTTTTTGTTTCTTCACTGAGCTTGTTATTCTTTCGCCTAGTAGGTTGGAGAGCTATTTTTTTCTGCGGTGGTCTTGAGTATTTGTCTGTCTGTTTTATTTGTTTTCTTGTTGTGTAAACGTTTTCGTTCGAGTCTTTTGTTAAAAAACACTTTTGCTCTGACCAGCCTATGATCACTACCCGTTGTAAATCTATTTAGGACCTTCACGTCTGTTACTGTGTTCTTATGTGTTGTTAGTGCATAATCAATTTCATTTCTTATCTCACCATCAGGACTAATCCATGTCCATTTCCTCTTCTCCTTTTTTGAAAGAAGGTGTTCATATTATAGAGTTTCTCCCTTTCCAGAAATGTTATCAGCATATGTCCTTTGTTGTTCCTCTCTCCAAGGCCAAAATTTCCTGTATAACTCTCTGTATTTTCTGCTTTCTTTCCTATCTTGTCGTTAAAGTCTCCTATTACCAATGTATACTTCGTTCTGTGTTCGTGAAGCGCCTGAGATATTTCCTCATAAAATTCTTCTGCTTCTTAATCCTCATGGCTTGTCGTAGGAGCATAAACCTGTATTACTTTTAGTGTTAAGGGGTTGTTCAATCTTATTGTTATGTTATATATTATACTTTTGTTTAAAGCCTACGTTTCAGTATCATAGGTTAATAGCGGCAGTACATATTGATCCAACCCTCTGGCTTTTTATTGTATTTGAGAAATCCAATTTAAATATGAATTGTAACCTTCCGAACGCAGACCAAGCTAACGAAACTCTTCAATCCAAGTCAGCCTTCAAATTATTTTTTGATATTTCGATTTTTTGTCCTATATATATGAATATTTGTACCTTTCCTATTCTTTGTTTGTCTGTTCAACATTACAAAATACAAATTACTCGAGAAGCCATTAAAACTGACAAAACTAGCACTTTTTAATGAAAGAGATGGTCCTCTAAACCTTCCAGTGGCATGGAGATGCATAATAAGACAAGACACCAGCATGTCCGCAGTCTACGAAACAGCGCCAAGACCATTCCTTCGCGAGAGGACAGAACAAACTCCCAGTTTACAGTAAACTATCGACCCTATACATAAGTCCAGAAATACTCCCAGAAGGAGCTACAGCCCTCCAAATGTCGACCCGGTCTTGTGGCTACTGTCACTTGAGAGGATTAAAAGATTGTTAAGGGGTAACACCACAGTAGAACTGACAAAAAAATCGATTTTTTATTGGTTTAAAACATACTTTGAACCTTTAAGAATAAAAAGAAAAAGGTTTTGTGTTTACATGATTTTTTTGTGTGAAATTTTGAGCACTATTTGAAGCGCATCGAAGTGCTTCCTATGGCGTACGGTAGGTCTGCTTGAATAATATAGGACACAAATTTCCTTTCGATTTCTAACTTCTCTAATACACTAATAGATGTCGTTAAAGTAGTTTATGTTCAGTTAAAATTTTCTTTGTTCGAAAGTACGTTAGTATAAACCACGGAGGAAAGGGTAAATTAACTGTCAAATGATGAATGAACAATTTACGAAGATGGAATGAAAAGTTCGCGGCCTAGTCAAGAAAACAAAATAAAATACGTACAAAAATATTTTTATTTTTCATCGTAATCTCCACCTAGCTCTGTGCACTTCTTCCACCTGCTTTCCAAAGCTTCTACAGCTGTTTCAAAAAAAGATTCCTCAAGATCTTTAAAATACTGGTTAACTGCAGCTTCAACTTCTTATTTGATGAAAATTTCTGGCCATCGAGTTGTTTTTTTGGGTTTGGAAACAGATGAAAGTCTGAAGGTGCCAAATCACGAGAAAAAGCCGAGTGGGGTAGCAATTCGAAACCACAATCACGAATTTGAGCCATAAACTCAACTCAACAGACGTGTGAACGCGAGCGTTGTTCTGATGGAATAAAACTTTCTTTCTCGGTAATCCTGGGCATTTCTCTTTAATTTCTTAACGTAAACGACGCAAAAGGGTGCAATAGTTTATTGTTTCGCCTTTTGGAAGGTAATCCACCAAAATAATATCTTTAGCATCCCAAAAAAATGACGCCATCACTTTTCCAGCCGACAGAATTGCCTTCACTTTCTTTGAGGTCGGTTCACCAAATTTTTTCCACTGCTAGGATTGTTGTTTTGACTCTGGAGTATAGTGGTGAACCCAGGTTTCATCCATTGTCACAAACTTGTTAAGAAAATCTGGCGGATGAGCCTCAAACATCTCCAAACAGTCGCGAGAAATCGTGAGTCGAATTCGTTTTTGTTCAAGTAAAAGCAATCTGAGGTCCCACTTAGCGGAAACCTTAGAAAATCCGAGTTCGTTGGCAATGATGTTTTGTGTTCGTTCATACGAGATGCCTATAGTATCTGCAATCTCCCTGATAGTTACTTTACGGTCTTTCAATATGAGATCACACACATTGCCGATGTTTTCTTCAGTCGTAGACGTCGTGGTCCGGCCAGAGCGAGGGTCGTCTTCGATGCTCTCTCTTCCACGTTTAAATTCTGCAACCCATTTGATTTGATTTGATTCTGTTAAATGATGATCAAATCATCTTTACACATACAAAACAAAGGCGTCAAATTAAACCTATTAGAAAATTTAGAAATAAATAGGATTAAAAATTCAGACATCATCTTAAACGAACAAAAAGATACCTGTCTGACCCATGGTAACTCACCTTTAATCAATTTATATAATTAACTAGCCGGGCCCGCGGCTCCGCTCGCGTGGACTTGATTCACTACTATCGTCACTGCTTATTCCTTATGTTACCCAACGTAATAAAATATCTCCCATTATTTCTCCTTATCTCCCATTATTTTTCCTTATTTCCCATTATCTCTACATAATTTCCATTATCTAGACTTATCTCTGCTTATCTCCCATTATCTCTCCTTATCTCCCATTATTTATACTTATCTCCCATTATCTCACCTTATCTCCCATTATTGAGGCTTATCTCGACTTATCTCCCATTATTTCTCCTTATCTCCCATTATCTCACCTTATCTCCCATTATCTAGGCTTATATCGAATTATATAGAACATATGTATAAATTTATAAAAACACGTAAAACGGAAAAGTGGTTCTCGAGTGATAAGCGCTCTAACGGACAGACAGACAGAGAGACGTTGCATTTTATATATATTGTATTCTTTGCTACATGATATTGTTCCATATTTAATGTTTTAGGGAGTGTATTGCAAGAGAACGCGCTAGCGGCAAACTTTTCTTCGACTTCATTCACTATTATCGTCACTGCTTATTCCTTATGTCACCTAATAAAATATTTCCTATAACCTGGCCAGAGAACATACGTATGTTTAAAAAAGAAGCACGTAAATCGGATAAGTGGTTCTCCAGTGATAAGCACACTAACGGACGGACAGACAGACAGACAGACAGACGGATAGAGAGACATTGCATTTTATATATATTATAGATATTCTCTGCTAAATAATATTGTTCCATATTTAATGGTTTGGACTGTGTTTTGCAAGAGAACGCGCTAGCGGCAAACTTTGTCCGACTTCATTTACTATTATTGTCACTTCTCATTCCTTATGCTACCTATCGTAATAAAATATAGCCTATGACCTAGCTGGAGAACATATGTATGTTTTTTTTTAAAAAAAGCACGTAAATCGGATAAGTGGTTCTCCAGTGATAAGCACATTAACGGACGGACAGACAGACAGACAGACAGACGGACAGAGAGACATTGCATTTTTATATATATTATAGATATTCTCTGCTAAATAATATTGTTTCATATTTAATGGTTTGGATTGTGTATTGCAAGAGAACGCGCTAGCGGCAAACTTTGTCCGACTTCATTTACTATTATTGTCACTGCTCATTCCTTATGCTACCTATCGTAATAAAATATAGCCTATAACCTGGCCGGAGAACATATGTATGTTTAAAAAAAAAAGTTCTCCAGTGATAAGCGCACTAACGGACAGACAGACAGACAGAGATACGTTGCATTTTATATATATTATAGATGTAATAAAATATATACCTATAACCTGGTCAGAGAAAATATATATGAATTTAAAAAATCACGTAAATCGGATAAGTGGTTCTCGAGGGATAAGCGCATTAACGGATAGACAGACAAACATTGCATTTTATATATATTATAGATATAGATTATTATTATTATTATATAACCTGGCCAAAGAATATATGTATGAATTTAAAAAAAGACAGGTAAATCGGATAAGAGGTTCCCGCGCGATAAACGCACTAATGGACAGACAGACAGACAGAGAGACATTGCATTTTATATATATTATAGATTATACATTACAGATATTCTTTGCTACATAATATTGTTCCATATTTAATGGTTTAGGCTGTGTATTGCAGAGGCACGCGCTAGCGGCAAACTTATTTCCGACATCATTCACTATTTTACGTCACTGCTCATTCCTTATGCTACCTATCGTAATAAAATATAGCCTATAACCTGGCCAGAGAACATATGTATGTTTTAAAAAAAAAGTACGTAAATCGGATAAGTGGTTCTTCAGTGATCGGCGCACTAACGGATAGACAGACAGACAGAGAGACGTTGTATTTTATATATATTATAGATATTCAGAATGGATTTCCCAGCAATATTCATTAACATATAGTATTAATTTTATTACCTATCTACCTTAGGGCATTTGTATAAATGTAACAACATTAATATTCAAATATCATTTTGTATCAGATGAAGCTATAGTATAGCGAAACGCGTCATACAGTTTCTGTGAAACTAAATAAAGTGGAAATTTGACAAAATCAGTCTTTCATTACATTCGTTATGAATTTCCATGAAGTAACAGCCACAACAATTCAAAGTCCTATATTATTACCAAATTTCAACTTTCTATGACAAATAGTTTTGGAGAAAATCGGGTGTGACAGACAGACACCGACGTCATCTTATAAGTGTTCCGTACTGAACACTAAAAAATAATAAGAACTTAAAAAATACTCTTTGTAGTTCCTAAAAGTAAAATCTAAAAAGAAATATCCAAGCCAATCTAGAAATGTCAAAAGAACTGAAATAAAATACGGAAAGATAAACCACCATTATGATTTAAAACATGAGGAGAAACGTGTAGATTTTATTTGAAAAAGGGAGTTCTTTCCGTATAGCTTTACGTAATTATACATATACTATTTAGTTCACGGTAGAGTGGACGCATTACAATATAAAGTATATTTACATTTTGTATAAACGCCGCGGCGATCTGAAAAAAGCGTTTAAAACGTTTTAGGTATTTAGTGAAGTAATTTTATGCGGACTTTTTATCTTTGTACGAAACAAAGACCCAAGAAGAAACAATACCTCACTCTTGCATATATTATAAATCCGGCGGTACGATCAAAATTTTTCACCGGATATTAACGTTTTAAAATGGAATGGATGGCGGATCTAGATAAGCATAAATTAAGACCATGACTACTGTTCGTTATTACTTTTTTGTTTTCGGTGTTATCTTTTGTTTATTTGTCAGGGAAAATAAGTAACTAGATGTAACGTCATGGTGTTTGTTAAATGTGTTTGATGTTTTAAGAGTGACGGTGGCGATGAATTTAATTACCATAAAACCGTTATCTGGACATTATCGACAGTACTTAAAATTGTAAATTTTATTATTTTAGGTGAACTAGATTCACTAGTAATAAAAATTTAAACAACTGTTTAAGATCAACACTTATGTTTATTACGGCGTTGGTAAATTTCACACGAAGACTACCTGCGCCCTTAATACAACAGGTAAATTCCACTCTAACCTTATAAGGGTGCTTAAATCTTACAGGTAATTTCCACACCAAGCAAATATAATTATGCTTTATTCATCTAAATAAAATTGGACGGATTTCTTTTAAATCAATTTTTATTGAAAATTTTAGATATTTGCAAAAATACATGTTTTTATTTCATAGTAGAATAATATTGATAAAACATGAAGTTTTTGCTAAATACATAAAATACAATTTGATAAATTTCCTTACATATATCGGGTCTTCCATTAAGGACTTGACAACTTTTTTTGAAATAAAACGCAACCCATTTGAGACATTTCGAAAATTTTACTATCGGCTTAAAGTACAATCAAAACATTTATGTATGGAATTCGACTTCATTCATATGTCCACCACGGGCACGTTTGCAGCGGTCGATTCGTTGAAACCCAATTTTCGATGACTCGGCCACACATTTCGACGGAAACGACCGCTATCTCTCTTTCAATATTGGCTCTGAGCTCCTCTAACGACTCAGGCTTGTTAGCATAGACCAATGATTTAACGTACCCCCATAAAAAGAAGTCTAGAGGTGTTAAAAATCACACGATCTAGGCGGCCATTCGACTGGACCATTTCTCGATATAACGCGTTCACCGAATTTAGATTGCAGTAAGTCGATTGTTACACCCGCTGTGTGACTTGTGGCGTCGTCTTGTTGAAACCACATATCATTAATGTCTAGCCCATGCATTTGATCAAAGAAATAACGTTGCAACTTGCCTCTGTAGCGATCTCCATTGACTGTAACGTGACGGTTATTTTCATCAACGAAAAAGAACGGCCCAATGACACCACCGGCATGAAAACCGCACCAAACAGTAATTTTGTGTGGATTAAGTGATGTTTCTTGAAGCACATGAGGGTTTTCACCTGACCAGTAGCGCATATTCTATTTGTTGACGAAGCCGTTTATCCAAAAATGCGCTTCATCACTAAAGATGATTTTGCGATGAAATTGGTCATCTTCTTCCAACATTGCTAGAGCCCAATTCGAGAACGTACGTCGCTTCATATGATCGAGTGGCTTTAGTTCTTGAGTTAACTTTAACTTATAAGGGTGCAGGCCAAGATCCTTTCGCAAAATTCGCCATAGTGTGGTCTGAGCGACGTCCAATTCTTGACAACGCCGTGAAATCGACTGTTTTGGTTCGTTTGAGATGGACGCTTGAACGGCAGCAATATTCTGGCCACTTCGACCAACCCGCTGTCTCACTGGCACGGGAACATCCAGCAGCGAATATGTTAAACTCAAATTTTTTCACAAGACTATGAATTGCTTGTCTACTGGGACGAGAATTACGACCAAAAATTGGCTTTAATGCTCTTAAAGTTGCAGTCACCGACTCCAAATTTTGGTAGTAAATTTTAATTATTTGTAAACGTTGTTCGTTCGTGTACTTCACCATGATGAAAATGTT
>CM032451.1:19923042-20096346 GCA_019049505.1 Pachyrhynchus sulphureomaculatus
CTTGTTCAGGTGTTAAAAATTGCGTCGATAAATCTAGATTTTTAGATAAATACAGTGATGCCCGTTTATAACGAACTCCAAAAAAATCACTAAAAATGATTCGCTATATCCGAAGTTCATTACAAACAGTAAACAAAATCTAATATAATTTTTCACTACTTTTAGTGTTCCGTACGGAACACTTCTAAGATGACTTCGGTGTCTATCTGTCTGTCTGTCACACCCGATTTTCTCCGAAACTATTTGTCATAGAAAGTTGAAATTTGGTAATAATATAGGAATTGATGGCCTCATCAAAGCCGTGTAGTTTTGAAAGTCAAATTTTGACTTAAGGGGTTAGTTTTGGGGGGGGGGTGAAATCGGAAGTGAAAAAAAAAATTTTTAGTAGGTCATCGAGTGTGGTGTCAAATGAAAGCTTGTAAAAACACGAGTAAAAAATATATATATATAATGTAATACTTGCGCACACTTTTCTTTGTATTATTGTTAAAAAATCGCGAAAAATCGCTGTCCCCCCCAACTTATCTCGAAAAGTACTGACCAAGAAATTTGGAAAAAATTCTGGAATATTCTCCAGGGGGTGGAGATTAAACGAAAATTCTAACGAGTGCATTACCTTTAATAATTTATCAGGTATACAAAAAAAAAACAAAAATTTCAAGGTCATCAATTTTCAGTAAAGATTGGAAACAAACTTTATTGAAAACTCATTTGGGGTGTGTTTTGTGAAGTCACTGATCATTTTATACCTCCGTAATAACATTTTTTGTTTTAAAAGCAATCAACGTACGGAACACTAATTGTACAAGTTCAATTTGC
Source organism: Pachyrhynchus sulphureomaculatus (assembly GCA_019049505.1). Classification (NCBI taxonomy): domain Eukaryota; kingdom Metazoa; phylum Arthropoda; class Insecta; order Coleoptera; family Curculionidae; genus Pachyrhynchus; species Pachyrhynchus sulphureomaculatus. The sequence goes on from CM032451.1 coordinate 19,923,862, forward strand.
ACTTGACCGGTTATTTTATTTGGATTAGGCGGTAATGCTTAGAAAAATGAATAATAATAATTATTAAATTAAAAGAAAACGTTCAAAGGAAAATAAAACAAGTCACACTAAAGTTATTATTATGTTTGTATGGTACATGTACGAGTATAAACGAAAACATTAAAATACATGGTTTATACAATAAAATCAGTAATTTTTGGTTTGTACAATTTTACTTGAAAAAGAAATGGTGTTTATATAATTGTCAAGGTCACAAAAACTATTCCATATATGTTCAGGAACTCCACGAGATTCCAAAAAATTGCGAGTTTCAGTCATTTTCTTAGTCATTTCTGAAATAAAATGGAACATAAATATTATCTCCTTCTCCAAGCTCGTCTTCGTCGTCATTATCACTTAAAATCTTTTCAGAAGTCACTGATGTCACAATTTGATCATCAGTTAATATTTCTCTCTTCACTAATTCATTATCAGCACATACATATTCTTCAAAATTAAAGTGATTAAACATCTTTTTAATCTCGATTTCCACCGTACTTTGTTGAATGTCAGCATCGTAAACAAATTCTAGACAATCAGTAGGATCTTCTCGATATTTTTCAATCCACTGAGTCAACGGTAGCTCATCTTCTGAGTCATATCCACATTCCTTCCTGCAAAATGCGCCATGCTGAAAACAGTTTGCAATGGTTTCTCTGCTGACTCTTTATAGCGTTCAAGAGAGTTACAGAAAAAGTGTTACCTTTATCGATCGTCTCTAACATTTTCATAAGTAAAATCTTTCTTTAATGACATTTTAAAGAATGTATCACGCCTTGATCCATATGCTGGAGTTTTGCACTTATGTTTGGAGGCATAAAAACCAATTTTATTTGCTGTAGATCAACTTCAGGTTGCGCTGGACAGTTGTCAATCAAAAGTAATATTTTTCTGTTTGTGAATTTGAATTCTTTGTCCCATTCGATCAGTTCGTTTTTAAAAATTTCTGATATCATCCAGGCTTTACTGTTTGATTTATACTTTACTGGTAAATGTTTGTTTTTAAACCACCTGGGATTGACGGACTTTCCTATCACCAACAATTTTCTTTTCTCTGTTCCAGACATATTGCAGTTACCAACAGTAATCCCTACTTTTGTTAATTTTCCACCAAAGCAATTCTCTCCGGCAAACTTTAATGTCTTATCAAGCATCATCTTGTAAAAACAAACCCGTTTTATCCTCAATAAGAATATCCACATATTCATAACTTTCTCGAATTTCCGGTCATACATTGGCCAACCACTGATCAATAACAATCATATCCACTCTGCAGTTTCTCCTACTTCTTACCCCCACTAATATTATGTCGCTTTTTAAATCGTTCAGGCTATTTTCCTTCTCAATTCACTAGCTTTCTCTTATAAAGTATAGCCGGTAATAGGAACATGTTCATGTCGTTTTTGACTAAACCACTTAAGGAGTCCTTTATCGACCTGGTCATGTGTATATTTTCTTACTTTTTTATAACTAAAGTTTCATAGATTGATAAGGTTTCTGGCCTCTTCTTCCATAGGGTAGAAACCGTAGTTTGTCTGCAAACATCACTTTGTTTAACTCCATTTTCTATTCTCCTTATAATATCGTCTTTGTCTTTTAAAGTAAGCAATAGAACCGCATAACATAACAAGTGAATTGAGAATAATACTGCTTGAACTAGCAACACGGCAGAAACAAGTAGAATAGGGTTCCCAGCGAGTTTCGGTGAATTCCCTAGATCAAGTTGCGCGACATCGAGCTCAGGGAGTGGCAAGTTCGTTATAAAAGGACACAAAACATCCAAATTTGGTTCACTTTATCCGAGAACTTTTTTTTGCCTTTCACCGACCCTTATCGCAACTCGGTATCTACCCCTAAAAGGTACTACCCGTTACAACTCTAATTTGCACGACATTTGCTTGCGTGCAGGTTTCTCGTTGGCAATTTTTAAAATGAGTGGATTGATATAGGAAGGAAAAATTGAGACTCTGAAAAATATATTGCGGTGATTAGTGTTTACCAACATTGCAGGTATCTATACGTTCGTAACGTGTGTACGTATAATTAATACAAATTTAACACACTCATTAACAAAAAATACTTTAAAATTATATCAGCCACTCACACTTAATCGATTCATCCATCTTAGAAAATTAATTTCATAGTTTTCAGATGAATGAACGAAGAAATACAAACGCATTCCCCGATTAACTGGAAAATACACAAACAATCCCACCTTTACAATCGACTACAGCACGCCATTCGTTTACTCAAGTAAAACGGAAAATAAGACGGGTGGGGCCAGGGGGTCATCGCCGCCTCTGTACCTTGCCGATCACGTGGTCGTGGATTAGCCAATAATCGATCCGCGACTAGTTGCGAACGCATAGTAATTAGCAATAAAAACAAATGAATTTGTCGGACGACAGCCCGCGTAAATGCTTCGAGAAAGTATGCGTCGGTTATATTGAAGTTTGTGTAAGTGGTAAGGATAGTGTAATAACTACGTTTCTACCGCCTATAGATAGCTAAATTAATTGTACTATTTTTGGCTTCAACCTTTTAAAATTACAAATGCATTATCCCATACGGATACGAGTAAAATTACTTTATCGTTGTACCCTTTACACTTTAACCTGACCTTTTAAAACAGTAACATGAATACTTAACAAACACTCAGTTTAACTTGACTTTTCTCCATCTTAAGCTTGACTTTTCTCAATACTGACTTATTCAGTCTGTCAAGTAAGAACGTGTCAGCGATATGCAAGGTAATTGCGCCGTTGTTAGTACACTAACGGATACATTAATGGCAAAAAATACATTTTTTCAAGAAAACGGTCGCGTTCTTACTTGACAGATTTTATATGGAATAATCCAAGCGAAGTAGTTTCGTAACTTTTTGCCACCTTCAAAGTAGTTCCTGTGCACCCGATTGCACCAATTTCATCTTTTTTCAACTGGCAGAACATTTTTGAGAACATCGATGCTGTCACCGCCTTCAACGCCACCTAAGTTTCCTGTGGTATTCTTTCTAGCATCTCGAAGTTGGAACCTTTTAACTTCATCTTCATATGGGGCAAGTGCTCAAAGTCACAGGATGTCAAATCAGGTAGATAAGGGGTTGGGAGGTGACAGTTATGGAATTATTATAAAGCTGTTGCGTATAAAATGAACTATGTGCATTATTGTGATGCAGGTCGCTCTTCGCTCGTTTTCTGACAAAAGTCGTCATCAATATTCAGAATTAATAGACGATGGCCTTCACGAATAATTTTTTGAGCTTTGGCGATGATTTCAAGCGCAGTTGCAATCGAAGGTGTTCCGGAACGCTCGTCGCCTTCCATCGAAGTTCAGGCCGGCCTTAAATCACCAAAAACCGCTTTAAAATTTGCACAACACCCAGGGCTTCGTCGCCTAATGCTTTTCAAATTATTTCGTACGTTTCAGTAACACTTTTTCTGAGTTTAAAGCTAAATTTCACCCACCGCTGCTGTCTTTGATATAAACGTGCACACAGAACAAACTGAACGACCTAACACGTTAAAACTTGTCACTTGGCGTGATTAGAAATATACCTACTGCCACCTATCAGCGCAAGTCTATACTATTTCGCGTTAGTCGGGAAATTTTTGAATTGCCCCACGTACATGACATTATTTTCACGGATAACATCGCACAGTATAAACATGAACATAGATCTACAACCCTTAAATCGAGACTGTCATAAAAGCCGAATATGTGCTACATTTTAAACAAGGCAAAGAGTTAACTAAACTTTAAACCGGGCTCTCAATTCATTACCAGATTTTAGAGAAATAAAGCCGCAGGCAGCTCTCTAGCACGCGAAAAGCCTGATTAAAATTGTCCCACACTTATATTATTTAAATTACAATTAACCAACTTCCTATTCATAATTGAGTTATTGCATTATCCAAGGGAGAAGACTGGAGCTTTAATTTCGACAATAATTTCATTAAAAGTTGAAAACGGAATACACGTGCATTCAATTATAATAAAACATTATTTAGTAAAATCTATATTTAGCGCTCTTGCATTATACGGTTTTGATTAGAAACATGAGCGTAACGAGGAGAATGTCTTTGAAATCCGGAGAGCAACACGGCTGACGGATGCTCTGGAAAGAGTGGCTCAACTAAAGTGGAGATGAGCTAGCCACGTAGCGAAAGAGAACAACGACAGATAGCGTACAGCATAACGCCCAAGAGAGAGTAAGAGGAGTGTGGGAAGACCACAAAAAAGGTGTCGAGACGACATCTAGTCCAGTCACATTAGGGGTTTCACCCCGGAATGAGAGATAATAAGCTGTAAACTTGTATAAACTTTTATTTTGGCATTCTCTAAAAGTTGTCTTAAAAGTCTCGTGTCCGCGTCTTAAGATATTCAAGGTCAAAGGTCATAAAAAAATAGGTTTTTCGCAAATATCTCGCTTCTTATGGTTTCAATGATATTTACATCTATTATAAAAATTGTAGAGCATAAAATTCCCTACAAATTTTGTTCTAAAAATTTTTTTATACGCTTAACCGTTTTTGAGATAAAGCGCGCAGCGCTCAGCCGTACATAGCATAATGCAAGGTCAACCGTGAGTCCCGGTAAATAATACGTCGTATAAAGTTAATGAAGCAATTAATCACTAAAAATCCATAATTATGAATAATTTGCATTATTTATCAATTAATACATTATATTTAATTAATAATATTTTTCATTTATCAAATATATTCGTTTAATAATACTTACTTACTTCGTGTAATTAAAAAATTGTTAAGTAGAATACTTTATGTATATCTTAATTATATTCTAATATATCTAAATTAGATTGCATGTTCTCGGGCCCATTCTAATGGTTTAGGTTTATTCAGTCGCCTAGTTTCCTCACTGCAACTCTCCCGTGTAGTCCACCTTCTGCTAACCTGTTCTTCACGGTTGTCACGCTGATAGGGATGAGCCGCTCCAGGTTTACTTGAGCTGTGATTTCTGGTGCGGTTAGGTGGCGATTACGTCTGCTGGACATTGTTATAGCTCTGTGTTCAGCGGGAGTCGTTTTTCGAGGTCTTCCTGAACGTTTTTGGTTCGGAATTCCATGTCCCGCAGAAATTTTTTTTATGATTGAGTCCACTGTTCTTCATGGCATCCGCATATCACTCGCGATTTGTCGACTCGAGTGACCATTTTGATGTCTCGCAATTATGAGAGCCCGATTTTCAACGGAAACTTCTTTCGTTTTTGGCATTTTCATAAAACAATTGAGCCTGTATTAGTGACAAAGTACTGTTTGCGAATGGTTCATTTCCAAAAGGGCAATGGTATTTATAGCATAGTTTTTATCATAAAATGTCATAATGTTTCCATAATGCCTAGAAACTTAAAACGAGTTCTTACTTCAACTGGAATTCTCAGAAATCGCCTCAAAACGATTACGATTTTAATTGGTTTTTAATTTGTGATTTCACCAAAAGGCAAACAATTTTATGATGGACACTGGTTAAGAACAATTAAATTTACCTAATACAATAAAAGGGTTTAATTAGGTATTAAATTTTGGCAGTTACATTGAAATTTCTAGGTGGGCAAATACTTTCTGATGGTAGTGTATGTTGCCTCATTGTGGTGAACTTTTATAAGCAGAAATACAAGGCTGTTCGATAGGCTACATCTAAACTCAAATGAATCCTTTTTTTATTGAAAATACGGCTAGAAAATAATACAAATACGTAGGCAATATACCAGGTGTACAAGTATGAAATGCGGATTACAGACAACAGATGGTTTTTGTGCTATAAAGATTTGACACTACGCCATTTTGTTGTGTCATAAACAAGTGTCAGACGCGCACGACTGATAAATTGGAAAAGTGTATGCATAGTGTTGTGTTGTTGTGTTCAATATGTCGAAGAAAACTGCTGTTGAATCATACAGATTACTTTGAGAAGCTTATGGTGAACATGCTCCATCGCAAGATACGTGTTAACGATGGTTTCGGCGGTTTCAAAAGTGGTGATTTCGATGTTGCAGACAAGGAACGTGGAAAAATGGCTAAAAAAATACGAATATGTGGAATTGCAAGCATTGTTAGACGAAGATGATTCGCAAACACAAAAACAACTCGCCGAGCAATTGGGCGTTAGTCATCAAGCTGTTTCTAATCGGCTACGAGAGATGGGAAAGATTTAAAAGCCGGTAGATGGGTATCACATGAGTTCAACGACAGGCAAATGGAAAAGCGCAAAAACACGTGTAACATTTTACTCGCTCGGTACAAAAGGAAGTCGTTTTTGCATCGTATATTTACAGGAGATGAGAAGTGGATTTATTTTGAGAATCCCAAACGCAAAAAGTCATGGATAGACCCAGGCGCACCATCCACATCGATCGCAAGACCGAATCGCTTTGGCAGAAAGACGATGCTCTGTGTTTGGTGGGACCAGAGGGGCGTGGTTTATTATGAGCTGTTAAAACCTGGGAAAACAGTTAATACTAAACGTTACCAACAACAATTGATCGATTTGAACCGTTCGCTGCTTGAAAAAAGGCCAAAATACCGAAAGAGGCAACACAAGGTCATTTTTCTTCATGACAATGCTCCATCACATACGGCAAAACTAGTTCGCAACACGTTGGAAGCAATCAGCTGGGAAGTTCTATCCCATGCGGCTTACTCACCAGACTTGGCTCCTTCCGATTACCACTTGTTTGCATCGATGGGTCACGCACTTGCTGAGCAGCGCTTTGGTTCGTACGAAGATGTGAAAAAAAATGGCTCGATGAATGGTTCCCAGCAAAAGGGGGGGAAGATTTTTACTGGCGTAGTATTCGCAAATTGCCCGAAAGATGAGAAAAAAAATGTATAACAAGCGATGGAGCATACTTTGAATAAAGCACTTTTTATCATTCTCCCGAATTTAACAGGATTTTTTTAGAAAAAAAATCCGCATTTCATACTTGTACACCTGGTATTAATATCAAATAAAATTTCAAGCGTAAAATGTATTTTCGTTGAAAATCGTGCAAACTCTCGTTAAATCAACTTGAAGGAAGTATGTAAATTACAGCAGCCAAATCGTGACCGTACGAAGTGTACACACGTACTTACAGTTGAGGAGATCGAAGTTATTAAAACTGAATAAAGTCTACACATCAGATAAATAGTTGCCGTCGGCGTAATGACTTAGCGCCGCCGCCGACTGAAACGCATTAGCGCCAGGTTCAAAACTAATTGTGACAAGGTGTTTATACGAGTTTTTAATGACAACGGACTCACGCGAAGGATATAGGCATACCTACCGAGTGAGTATTCGTGCTGCGATCACGATTTGTTTTGTTTTTTAGGAGTTTTGACGTTCGTTAATGTTAAAAATTATTAATTTTGACAGCATTACACGCCTGGAGCGTCACATTATTTTTTATACAGAGTGAGCAGTACACCGGACGGCGTTAAGTTACAATTCACAGACCTAGAATTTAATGATTACAGATCCTCCCCCTCTATCCTATTGCTCTTGGCAGGGCGTGGTGACTACTCATGAGCTGGTTCTTCGCACTTGATCCTTCCAGATCTCTCGGTCTAGGACCATTTGGCCTGCCTCATGTAGAATTTTTCCAACAGGGCGTTGCAGTTGGTCTTTCAATCTTGTAGGAGATCTGCCTCTTGATCTTCTGCTGCTGACTTTTCCTTCGACTACCAGTTTCTCCATGTTTTTTGTGTGATCAAAATATGTGAGGTAGGTTTGGTTTACATGTTTGAGTAACCTAGTTTTCACGTTCATCTCCTCTAAAACTGACGAGTTAGTCCGGTGCTCTGTCCAGGAGATCCGAGGAACTCGTCTGTACGCCCACATCTCAAAACATTCGACTCTTTTTCTGTCAGTTTGCTTTAGTGTTCAGCGTTAGGCTGCATACATTGGAATGGGAAATATGAAGGCATTAACGAGCTGTACTTTAGTTGTCTTCGTTATTATGCGTGTGTTCCAGATTTTTGACAATTTTTTGATTGCTGTCTTGCTGTCATCGCTATCCTCCTCTTGATCTCTTCCGAGCATCCACCAGCGTTGATAATTGACGCGCCTAAGTATACGAAGCTCTCGACGACCACCACTCGCCTCTGAAGTGAGTTATTGGTAGGTCTGTCGATGATCATAACTTTGGTTTCAGTCTTATTTATTTCGAGTCCATATTCCCTGCTGACTTGAGTGAGCCTTGCTATAATAGTCTCGAGTTTCGGAGCACCAAGCCGATATGATACGGGTGTCATCAGCGTATCTTAAGTTGTTGATCTTTTTGCCTCTCACCGAAATCCCTCCTTCCCACTTTTACAAGATTTTTCTCTCTCTCTATATATATATATATATATATATATATATATATATATATATATATATATATATATATATATATATATATATATACCAGGCTGGTTTGAAAAGTCCGTGCAAAAATAAAAACTAATTATGTGTTTGGGGTAAACCTTTTTTATTTTTCGACATAGTCTCCTTTTAGGCTTATACACTTCGTCCAACGATGTTCTAGTTTGTTGATCCCTTCCGAATAATAGGATTTGTCCAAGTCTGCAAAATATCCATTAGTGTCTGCAATCACCTCCTCGTTTGAATAAAATCATTGTCCCGCCAGCCATTTCTTCAAATTGGGGAACAAAGAGTAGTCCGAGGGAGCCAAGTCTGGAGAATAGGGGGGATGTGAAACGAGTTGGAATCCTATTTCCATTAATTTTGCGACCACAACTGCTGAGGTGTGTGCTGGTGCGTTGTCGTGTTGGAAATGGACTTTCTTGTGGGCCAATCGCGGGCGTTTTTCTTGCAGCTCGGTTTTCAAACGGTCCAGTAACGATGAATAATATTCACCTGTAATAGTTTTACCCTTTTCCAGATAGTCGACGAGGATTATCCCTTGCGAATCCCAAAAGACAGTCGCCATAACCTTTCCGGCCGAAGGAACGGTCTTCGCCTTTTTTGGTGCAGATTCCCCCTTGATAACCCATTGTTTAGATTGTTGTTTGGTCTCAGGAGTATAGTAATGTATCCATGTTTCATCCACAGTGACGAAACGACGCTTAAAGTCCTCCGGATTCTTCTGGAACAGCTGCAAACCATCCTTGCAACACTTCACACGATTCCGTTTTTGGTCAAGCGTGAGCAATCGCGGCACCTATCTTGCGTATAGCTTTCTCATGTCCAAATGTTTATGCAAAATATTATGTACCCGTTCAGTCGAGATGCCCACAGCACTAGCAATCTCACGCACCTTAACTCTTCTGTCATCCATCACATCATATCATGGATTTAATCAATGATTTCTGGAATCGTAACCTCCACAGGCCGTCCAGAACGTTCAGCGTCACTTGTGCCCATATGGCCAGTCCGAAAATTTTGAAACCACTTATAAACTGTTCTAATCGAAGGTGCAGAGTCACCATAATGTTTATCAAGCTTCTCTTTAGTCTCCTGAGGCGTTTTGCCTTTCATAAAGTAATGTTTAATCACCACACGAAATTCTTTTTCGTCCCGAAGTTTGGAAGCACTGACTATTTTCAATTGAAAAATAAATTAAATGTATAAATAACAGCCATACATCATCTGTGTTGATTACCTCAGCTATATATATATATATATATATATATATATATATATATATATATATATATATATATATATATATATATATATATATATATATATATATATATATATATATATTATTTATAGAGCTAGTGGGGCTGCAGTCTATTATGAGGGCTTATTGCAACTCTTTGCTTGTTATCTATCTGTTGATCATTTTCTCACGTTTCCTTACAAGGGTAGCGATATTCAAACATCTCAGCATCTGTCTCTGCTGGGCATCAATATTGATGCTAAACTTGATTGGAGACAGCTTGTAGAGAATGTCGCGGCTGGTCTCTCCAAATATTCTTATGCACTGAGGATCTTATCAAATAATGTGGGCGTTGATGCTGCCTTGACGGCCTATTATGCTTACGTGCAGTCCAGATTCAGGTATGGTTTGATTTTTTGGGGAAATTCTCCCCAAGTAGACAAAATTTTTAAATTACAAAAAAAATGTATCAGAGCTGCTTTTAAGATGCATTATCGTGAAAGCTGTAAGAATGTCTTTGTCAGTAAATCTCTTTTAACTTACTTAGTACGTATATATTGGACTCCTTTATGTTTGTTCGTATTAACAAGGATCTCTTTGAAAATGCGCAAAACAGACATAGTTATGAAAGTAGATATAAAATAGATCTTGTAATTGAGAAGTGTAATTTTAGTTATATCCATAGAGGTGTACAATATTCTTCCGTTAAAATATTTAATAGTTTTCCAGAGAGCGTTCGAAAATTACCGCAAGTAAGAGCCAAAACAAAGATACGGAAGTTTTTATTATCAAAAGCTTATTATACTATAGACAGTTTCTTTAGTGATTCAGACAGACTTAACTTATGAATAAAAATGTTAATTTTATTGCTACTTGTTAAGGATGCTTTTCATCTTCCGTTGACTGTCTTTAATGATGTCTTTGGAGCCTTTTGTTTTTGTCATAAACATATGTGTTTTGTGAATGTCCTTTTATCTTTTTGTTCTTTGTACAATGTTCCATACCATTTTGTGTTTATAACTATTGTTATTCTTGGAACTAATAAATGATTATTATTATTATTATAAGCTTTCGAAATCAGTTTGTTTCTTTTTCAAAGATATAAGCTTGAGTATCAAAACTTAAAGTTAGTAGGCATCACTCCTGAGTACTTAATATCTACGGTTTACATCAAAACTAAACAATTATAAAGGGAACTATTCTATCCTGAGCAATCTTTGTGGAAAACTCTTTCTCCTCAACAAATTATATATATATATATATATATATATATATATATATATATATATATATATATAATATATATATATATATATATATATATATATATATATATATATATATATATGTATATATATATATATATATATATATATATATATATATATATATATATATATATATATATATATATATATATATATATATATATATATATATATATATATATATATATATATATATATATATATATATATATATATATGTGTGTATATATATATGTGTATATATATATATATATATATATATATATATATATATATATATATATATATATATATATATATATATATAATATTGAATAAGATAGGAGAGAAAATGCAGTGTCTTAGAGGTAGTTTGGTTGATTAGTTAGAGATAGGGAAAGGAAATTTAGTACAGTACTGTACTTGAAGAAAATGCACATTTCTAATGGGAAAACAATTGACTGGCACTAATTCAGTTGATACAAGAATTGAAAGGAAAAGATCATTTGCAGCGCGGAAATTTTACTGATTGGATGCTTCACATACAATGCAATTTTAAATTATGTACCTTAGTTTGCATACAACTATCATGACAATCCCAATCCCAACATGAGCGCCCTATGTTGGGCGCCAAAAGAAATTAAAATTTGGCGCCGAAAGGAATTAAAATAAAATGAAATTATTACGCTACCCTTATTTCCAATACTTACTTAACATAATACTGGACCTTATATGTTTAAGACTGTCCATTTTTACTATAGAATTATTATCTATACAGGACTCGTGAACAAAAACAATTTTCTTAATTCTTCTTTCAAATGTCATATTTTGTAACGACCCTAGAAACAAGAATTTTAGAAAGTGACCAAGAATTAAGGATAAACTTTATAAATACTACTTCAGTTTGAAATCATCTAATTTCTAAATTTGTAAAAACTAGTTTTCTATTAAGGTAAGCCTTTGTGCAATTGGAGTGGAAATAGTAGCGCAATAAGACTTCTTTTAGAGATCTATATTTTCAATTTACTTTTTAGTTTATCCTAATATGCAATTTTTAATACAAATCTTGTGTACAGCCTGTCAACTAAGAACGTGACGGCGATAATTCATTTTTGGAAGATGCAATTCTAGCGATTCAACAAAAAATCGGTAGAGGGAACCCCTCTCTACGACGCATTTTAATAAAAATATCAGTCGATTCCGAACTTTCGTCGAAATCACTTGTTGCGCGTCGGTTCGAGGCAGTCTTTTTTTGCTCCCATCCAAAAGGGCCTATAATGATACATTCCGCGGCCGCTAAATATATTAAAAAATCGGTGTCGTTTGTGAAGAAGTGGGTAAATAATAAATAAAGGAGACGGAAAATGTCGGCTATTTGTCGCAACGTGACTCAAAAGGCAAAGTCACTTCAAAAAACAAATCGTGTTTTCGCGGAACTTGGCACGCTGTTAGGTGACACATAGACAAATATTATATATTTTTTTCAAAGTGGTCATTCAGTTAGATCTGGTAGCAGTCAATTGATAAAATTTTTATTTGCATTTTTCTAATATTTTTGTTTAGGCTCGGCCCATTGGAAACTGTTATAAAATAAATTGTAGAGTGTACCATAACACTACCATTTAGTTTTATTTTCCTAGCTTTAAAAGTTATTTAGATATATCACTTTGAAAAAAAGTCATCATCGGACCTTTTTTTTAAGATATCTCCACGATTAACCAAGATAGAGAAGTAATATCTTCTGTATCAACTACTATTAGCCTCCTCTACATCATAGCATAGGTTACAATATAGGTTCCTATAGAGGGTAGTTTCGGCTAAACCCATTTTCTTTCGTAAAATTAATGGAATTAATATTTTTAATGTATAGCTTCAACAGAATGGTGCGACAGCATACACAATGCGCGATAATATTGTTCTGTTGTGTTCTGTTTTTGGTCGATGTGTAATTTCGAGAAATGATATTTCAATTGGCGACCGAGATTTTGCCAACTGACACCGTTAGACTTTTCGTTGGGACTATCTCAAAAGTAAAGTTTTTGTTAACAACTATGACACCGAATCAAAACAAGAATCAATTCAGTGGACAGAAAATAGAGATAAGAATCCTGCAGATTCAAGGTTTAGCGAATGTCGGTAAAGCTTATGGCCACCATTTTCTGAAACCCGAATAGAAATACCTTATTGGTTACCTTTCAAGGAACACTAACAATGACTGGTCATTATTATGTTGAAGTAATTGGCAAAGTTCGTAAAACTGTAAATAGGAAACGGCATGGAAAATTTAGCGGCGTTGCTTTTCAACTTAAAAGAATAACGCAACTGTGTCGAAGGCCGCTCATCCAATATCAACTGTTCATCATTGTAACAATTTGGTGCAAGATAATATAGCGTTTTACCCAGTGCCAAACAAACCATTTTTTTTGCTGTAATCGCGTTCTTTACGAGTGGCAGTCGACGGATTTCTTTCTAACACCTTCACTAGCAACGCCGGTGTACCCCAAGGCTCCATACTGTATCCTACTCTCTTTTTCATTTACATTAACGATCTGCTGGAAAAGACCGAGAATCCAATCTACAGCTTTGCAGATGACAGTACCGTTATCTTTTCATTCACTTTGAACACTCGGACATCGGCTACTCAGTCGAATATCCGCAGACAGGAAGTCATTCAACTTAACAAAGACCTGGAAGAAATTCTATCTTGGAGTGACAGTAACCAAGTGGAATTTAACGTTACAAAAACCCAGGCGGCAGTTTTCTCTAAAAAAGTTAACCTTGCCGAACCCGATATAGTTATGTCGGGGCACTCCATCCCTCTAACATCGTCACTCAATTTGTTGGGCGTTAATTTGGGAGCAAATATGTCCTGGCATGAACATGTTGCAGGCATAGCAAGGAGAGCTTCTCAAAAGTTGGGAATATTATTTCGAACCAGAAAGCTTTACACTCCACAACAACTGTTAATTCTTTACAAAGCTCATATTCGACCAACTGTGGAATACTGCTCCCATGTTTGGAGCTCCGCTTCCAAACATACACTGCATTTGTTGGATTCTATTCAGAGAAGAGCTGTTCGTCTGATTGGAGACCCGGAACTGACCGACGCACAGTGGTGAAAAACGAAAAATCGTGTTTCAAAATTGTCTAGAGCCTTCAATTTTGGTTCGATTTGGACGATTTTTTTTTTTAAATTGAAGCTTATTAAATTCCGAACAAAGTTGTCTGAGCCGATTTTGCAATTAAACTTTTGTTTCAAAATGGCGGACGTCTTCAAAATGGCTATTTCTGATTATATAGCGACTGAGACACAGAAAACGCTTACAGTTTTCAAACCAAGTTGTGCTAAAATGCGTGTATGTATGTTTTTTTTTTATGTCGCAGATAATATATCTAATATCACAGTTACAAGATTAATAATAATGAACCCAAAATGGCTGCCATGAACAATAAAAGTATTATAAATATGAATAAACGTACCATTATTATTTTATATCCATAACATTTGCATAAATAATTTCTTTAAGGTTGTTAATTATAAATATGTTTCAACAATTGACTTAAAATGACAAATCAAGTATGGCGGATGCCAAAATTGAATCGAGCAAGAAAGTTTCTCTGTGGCATTTAGACTGTGGCAGTCAGATCATTTAAGTTATTCAAGTTTAGTTGCGGGATTTAAATTTTCATGCAGTTATTGCTAGAATATTGCTGCTGTAAATTTTAAGTATCGTAGACAATTTTCTAGCAGATACAAAAAACAGCGATACACGCAGAAAATGATAGCTCACACAGCTAGAAAATGGCTACAACAGCTAAAACGTTTTGTTAAAATAGGGACAGCTAAATATTTTGCTGCACTAGCCACATTGTTTGCTGTTGTAGCAAAAAAGTGGCTGGTATTGCTAGACAGTGGCACAACTTGGTTTGAAACTGTAAGCATTTTCTGTGTCTCAGTCGCTATATAATCAGAAACCAACGTCCGCCATTTTGAAACAAAAGTTTAACAAAAAATTCGGAATTTAATAAGCTTCAAGCTTAAAAAAAAAAAAATCGTCCAAATCGAACCAAAATTGAAGGCTCTAGACAATTTTGAAACACGATTCTTCGTTTTTCCCCCACTGTGCGACGGCCTTGATTCGCTGGAACATCGAAGAACGGCTGGCGACTTTGAACCTATTCTACAAGTGGAAAGTGTTCGAAGGATGTGGCCCGCTTAATTCCTCCCAGAGCGGTGCATGTTAGAAGTACACGTCGCGCTAATTCTTCACATCCGTATGAGGTTCAGCTTGTTACTCCTCGTACAACGCTCTTCAAGCAGTCTTTTATATGGAGAACGTCATCCCTTTGGAGTAATTTGCCCAGGACTGTCTTTCCCACCGAGTACATTCTATAGCGATTCAAGAACAACGTGAATCGTTTTCTCCGCACACGTGTCGCTCCTGTAACGCTTTAGGGACTTCCCTGTAGCACGTGTGCTAGACCCATAAAAAAAAAATAAATAAATAAAAAATTTAAATTAAAACCAGTGTTTCACATGTTGCTTTTTGAACAACGTCGCGTCCACAACTGATTCTTAAGGTTATGTTCACAGTAAGGTCACATATTACATGTCTTTATGAAGCTAAAAGATGACTGTAGGACGGGCATATGTTCTTCAATCGATAAAAAGGTACGGGCCGAGAATTAATTTTTAAACCCAATATTTTATCGGAGTATTGTTTTTACCACGTCCTGTTTATTTGAGATATAAATAAACCAAGACAAAAATCGATCCGAACAACCGGTAATTTACCAAAGAAATTTAATGTACCGGTGCAAAATTTATTAGTTCTTTCTATCGCCGCGGTGTTCCCATGCAAAAGTTCGCGATATTTATGGCACGGAGTGCTAAAAAGCTGGAAATAGCACAAAACCGAGAAAAATAGATTTCTTAAATGTTATAATTGAATGCATGCACGTGTGTCCCGTTTTTCAAGTTGAAATTATTGTTCGAATTAAGCTCCTTCCTTATATACCGAGTGTTGTAAAAATCGTATGAGAATAGATGACTCCTCCATTATTCAAAATTTTTTAAAAAACGTCTGAGTTTTACTGTTCCGTAAGGATCACATTTTTAAGATAACTTCGGTGTCTGTCTCTCCATCTGTCATACCCGATTTTTTCCGAAGCTATTTGACAGAAAGTTGAAATTTGACACTAATATAGGAATTGATGGCCTCATGAGAGCTGCGTAGTTTTGAAAGTTAAATTTGGGTTTTGGGGGTGAAATTGGAAGTAAAAAAAAATACCAGGTCTTGAATGACTAGCCAAATGAAAGCTTGTAAAAACACGAATTCAAAAATACAGTGAAGTCCGTTTAAAACGACACTAAAAAAAGTGTTCGCTATATCCGAAGTTCGTTACAAACAGTAAACAAAATCTAATATCATTGTTACTACTTTTTTATTTAGATTAGGCGCTAATGCTTAAAAAAATTAATAATAATAATTAATAAATTACACAAATCCTGTAGCTCCGACCTACACCGGTGGTCAGGAGGTATGGTCAAAAAATGATGTTCATTCTGAGGCAAAGGGATAGTTTAGTATCCCGATCGATACATTTTCTGGAAGTTCAGTTCCAAGACGATACTTTTGCTATGTCTTGTGGCCATAAAATACTTTTCTACGTATTTTGATCTGTCGCTCGTGAAGTCCAACATCGTTGCTCAAAAAACTGCCTTCCACAGGGTGGTTTATTTGCTAAAGCAGTTCCTCAGGTTGTTCCCGAGGCGCTCGAACGTAGTCTTGGGCGAGAGATGTTTTGATGCTCTGGATAAGAAAAATAAAACAAGTCACACTAATTTTGGATGGTTGTAGCTTCTACTTGATGGAAATTCATTATAAATATATAATAAAAGACTGGTTTTAGTCAGTTTCCACTGTTTTATTTAAATTCCGATGACGCGTTTCGCTGTCGATGCAGCTTATTCAGATCTACATTTTACACTGTGTAATCTTCAGATCTACATTTTACACAGTGTAAAATGTAGATCTGAAGAAGCTGCATCGACAGCGAAACGCGTCATCGCAATTTAAATAAAACAGTGGAAATTGACTAAAAACAGTCTTTTATTATGTATTTAAGTCACACTAAAGTTATTATTATGTACATATGTTGGTACAAATACCAGTATAAACGAATCCATTAAAATACGTAATTTATGCAATAAAATCAGTAATTTTCGTTTGTACAATTTTACTTGAAGAAGAAATGGTGTTTATATAATTATCAAGATCACAAAAACTACTCCATATATGTTCAGGAACTTCACGAGATTCCAAAAATTGCGAGTTTCAGTCATTTTGTTAGTCATTTCTGAAATGGATGGAACATAAATATTATCCCCTTCTCCAAGCTCGTCTTCGTCGTCATTATCGTTTAATATCTTTCCAGAAGTCACTGATGTTACAATTTCATCATCAGTTAATATTTCTCTCGTCATTAATTCATTATCAGCACATACATATTCTTCAAAATTAAATTGATTAAACATCCTTTTAACCTCGATTTTCACTGTACTTTGTCGAATGTCAACATCGTAAACAACTTCTAGATAATCAGTAGGATCTTCTCGATATTTTTCAGTCCATTGAGTCAACGGTAGCTCATTATCTGAGTCATATCTACATTCCGTTCTTAAAAATCTACCATGCTCAAAACATTTTCCAATGGTTTCTCTACTGACTCTTTGCCAAGCTATGGGGATAAAGTTTATATAGCGTCCAAGAGAGTTACAGAAAAAAATGTTACCTTTATCGATCGTCTCTAAAATTTTCATAAGTAAAATCTTTCTATAACGACATTTTAAAGAATGTATAACACCTTGATCCATAGGCTGGAGCTTTGCACTTGTGTTTGAAGGCATAAAAACTAATTTTATTTGCTATAGATCAACTTCAGGGTGCGCTGGACAGTTGTCAATCAAAAGTAATATTTTTCTGTTTGTCAATTTTAATTCTTCGTCCCATTCGATCAGTTCGTTTTTAAAAATTTCTGATGTCATCCAGGCTCTACTGTTTGATTTGTACTGTACTGGTAAATGTTTGTTTTTAAAACACCTGAGATTAACGGACTTTTCTATCACCAACAATTTTCTTTTTTCTGCAGTTACCAACATAGTAATCCTTATTTTTGATCATTTTCCACCAGTACAATTTTCTCAGACAAACTTTAATGTGTTGTCAGGCGTTATCTTGTGAAACAAACCCGTTTCATTCGCATTAAGTGGACATTCCACTTTCTCGAATTTCCGGCCATACATTGGCCAACCACTGATCAACCACAGCTACTACAGTTTCTCGAACTATCTTACCCCCACTAATATTATGTGGCTTTTTAAATCGTTTAATCCAACTTCTAGAACAGTTAAACTCGGTGTTTTCCATTTTCCTTCCCAATTCATTAGCTTTCTTTTGTAAAGTATAACCGATAATAGGAACATGTTCATGTCGTTTTTGACTAAACCATTTAAGGAGTCCGTTATCGACTTGTAGATTTTCTTACTTTTACAACTAAACTTTCTTTTAGCATAGATTGATAAAGATTTCTTGGTTCCTAGCGAGTTTCGGTGAATTCCCTAGATCAAGTCGCGCGACATCGAGCACAGGGGGTGGCAAGTTCGTTATAAATGGACACAAAACATCCAAATTTGGTTCGCTTTATCCGGAAGTTCGTTATAGCCGGGTTTGTTATAACCGATAAAAAATTTATGGAAGTTTTTTCGTGCATTATAAAATAGTTTGTTTTAACCGGAAATTCGCTATAAACGGGTTCGTTATGAGCAGTTTTAATTAAGGACATCAAGAAATGATACAAATGTGTGTTTGAGTGTCAGTTTGCGAGATTTCATAAAACAGAAAGGACTGAATGACTTGGTAAGGGATCTTGGATTACCTAAAGATGCAGCGGAGCTCCTCGGTTCTCGACTAAAGGCAAACAGTTTGTTAGAACCTGATATAAAATTTTATTGGTATCGAAGCATTGAAGAATAATTCGTATGGTATTTCAAGAAAGAGGAAAATTTGGTTTTTTTCTGTGATATTGGCGTTTTAGAACGTAAATTTAACATTTACATACAACGTACAAGAATGGCAACTTTTTGTAGATTCTTCAAACATAAGCTTGAAAGCTGTTTTTTTGCACATTGGCAATAAATTTGCGTCAATACCAAAAGATGGAAATACTTTGAAGTATCTCTGTTCATGTTTTCCTAGTTTATCTGATGCAAAGTTAAAGGAGGACATATTCACAGGAGCTGACATCGGGATGCATACTTTAAAAAGGTCATGACAAACTCAGAAAAAAATGCCTGGGATTCTTTTAAAAATTTTGTTTCCAAATCCTAATTATAAAAATATTGTCCAAGAAATGTTAACAACTATAAAAACTTAGGGTGTAATATGAGTCTGAAAGTTTACCTTTTGAATTCGCACATCGATCGTTTCCCAAAAAATCTAGGAGACTAGAGTGTGCAACGAGGCGAACGGTTCCATCAAGATATAAAAGAGATGAAAAGGAGATATCAAGGCCGTTGGGACGTCAGTATGAAGACGGACTATTGTTGGATGATCTATAGAGATGAAGATAAAGTTCATAAACGGAAATCAACGAAACGAAGCTTTTTCTTAAAAAAAAAAACAGCTATATCATTGATTCCTCAAATTTTGTATTTGTTTGTATTTTATTTTAATTTTAATTTTAATTAAATAATTAAAACTTTAGATAATAATAAAAATAGAAATTTAATCTGTAGTTTTCACCTATATTGATTCAAACACCGTGTCATCTGAATCTGCAAATGTGACGTCGTGTATAAACTTACGAATACCGTTTTAACATGTAGACTGAAAAGTTTTTGATCTGACACATAGATGTCGCCCTTTTCAAAAAATCCACACATTAGAAAGTACCAACCTTCAAACGATACGTGTCAAAATATCATGTCATTTCGACGCTACTTTTGATATTTTCAAAATAATGAAAAAAATCGAATTTCGTGTGTTGATTAAATACTGTTTTTCGATGGCTTAATATGTGTTACGGGGACTCTGCCCCTGGAAAATCACTCATCATTTACTGGTATGCTGAATTTAAACGCGGTCATACATACACAAATGATGCTCAACGCTCTGGACGCCCAAATGAGGTAGTTACACAGGAAAACATAAAAAAAAAGTCCACAAAATTGTTTTGGATGACCATAAAGTGAAATTGCGTGAGATAGCTGACACCCTAAAGATATCAAAAGAACGTGTTGATCATATTTAGCATGAACATTTGAGCATGAGAAAGCTTTGTTCGAAATTGGTACCGAAATTGGTAACAACGTGTTGATGATTCTGAGCGCTGTTTGGACCTATTTAAGCGTAATAAAAAGGATGTTTTCATGTGATATGTGACAATGTATGAAACATGGATCCTCCACTATACATCGGAATCAAATCGGCAGACAGCTGAGTGGACAGCAGCCGGAGAAAGCCACCCAAAGCGACCAAAGACACAACAGTGGGCTGGGAAGGTTTTAGCCTCTGTATTTTGGGATACGCATGGAATAATTTTCGTCAACTATGCTGAGAAGAGAAAAACCATCAATAGCGAATATTATATAAAGTTACTGGTGCGTTCGAAGGAAGAAATCGCCAAGAAACGGCCCCTAATGAAGAAGATAGATAGATAGATATTAAGTGGTCTGGGAGCATCGACATCTGGGTCATTTAGCGCCCTTCGTGTATGTTGAGGAAATTAGACTGTGAAGTTAGTTTCTCTCAGATAGTTTGTAAGATCCGTTTTTATTGTTTCAAAGGTGTGAATAGTTCTTTTCAAGCTGGATGGAACATTTTGTTTATCTCTAGTAGGTTCGAAATGTATGGCCTCGATTAGGTGAGCCACTGTTAGGAGGGATTTACAGATGGAGCACGTGGGAGCTTGCTAATTTCTTAATAGATAGCTGTGAGAACTGTAGGTATGCCCGATTACTAGCCTCCGCATAAGTACATAAGTTCATTTTCACTTCTTGTCATATTCTGAGAGGTTTGATCGACCACAGTTTATTTTCCGGATTAGTTAGATCTTGGCTGAGTTCAAATAATGAGATATATAAGTGTTTGAGATAGTTTATTTATTTAAACAATATACAGGAACCACCATTATTTTACAATAAAATTTTTAAAGTTATACAATACAAGTAAAAGATGAAATGATAAAAACAACAACAAAAAAAGTCACAATACGTTCTCGATAACGTCACAATAAGGTAATCATAAATAATCACATATAGGAAAATAACAGTCATCATAGCCGATTTAAGAATTTATTGATTGAGCCCACAAAAGGATCAATATCTGGATGAGAATTTAAATAAGTTAGAGTGCGCGAGATTGGAGAGTGCATATTATAATTTGTACGGGAGTAAGGTATATGAAAGATCTCATGTTTTCTAAGAGACCTAGAGGGAATCTTTCAGATTGATGCTGTTAATAAGTGAGGGGCAATCCATAAGACCATTATCAATTTGTATAGAAAACTTAGATCCCTCTGATCTCTCCTGGACTCCAAAGATTGGAGATTTAGTATTGCTGCCACTCCTGCCAGGTCATTATGCATGCCAAACTTAAATGAACAGTATTTTATAAATTTATTTTGTATTCTCTCAAGTTGTACTTTATGCCGGTTGTAGAATGGAAACCAAACTGTAGAGGCATATTCTAGGTGACTTCTGACAAGAGAGCAGTACAATAATTTAAGTGCCGGTAATGACATATCTCTACAGATGCGAATAATAAAACCCAACATTTGAGAAGTTTTCCCCTCAATAAGGTTATAGTGTTCCCTGAACGAAAGTTGACTGTCAAAGACAACCCCCAAATCCTTTATTGAATTCACAGATTGAAGTTCATGATGCTCAATAGTATAGGAATTGTTTTTTATATTTCTAAGTCTTGAAAAGGTTACAGAGTAACATTTATTGATATTCAGAGAGAGGTCATTTGATTTAGCCCAGTTTACAAAGGAGTCCAGATTTTTTTGCAGTATATCAGAGGCATCCTGGGACTTAATGATACGAAAGATTTTCAAGTCATCAGCATATAGGAGGTAATCACAGTCCGATAAGCAAGTTATCAGATCAAGCAAAAATAAATTAAATAAAAGTGGGGCACAGTGTCCACCTTGAGGTACCCCAGAAGTTACTCCTACATACTGAGATTCGCAATCACCAATTTTTACAAATTGCACACGATCCATCAGCATACTCCAAACCACTTCAACGATTTCTCACCAAAGCCCAGAGATTTAAGTTTTGCCAACAATATTTCAAGATTGACCCTGTCAAAGGCCTTCGAGAAATCAGTGTATATAGAGTCCACCTGGTAGCCACACTCTCTCCTCTCCTCTAACAAGGCCAATTCATAGGAAACTAGATTTGTGTTAGTTGATCGTCCTGAACCCATGTTGCCTCATATCAAGAATTCCCCTACATGCCCAACTCAACTGGTCACAGATAAGGCTATCTAAAATCTTAGGGATGACTGACTGCCTTGAAATACTCCTGTAGTTTTCTATATATTCTCTCTCTCCAGATTTAAACACTGGTATAATGTATCTTGATTTCCATTCTCTTGGAAGCTCACCCTCGGCTAGGGACTTATTAAATAATAAACGTAAAGGAGTAGTGATACTATATTTAAGGTTTCTTATTAGAAACTCTGATAACTTATCAGGACCATAAGATAATTTCTTAGGTAAATGAGAGATTTTTTCAAATACTTCACTTAGGCTAATATCACAAATTGAAAAATTATTATTAAAGTTATTAAAGTCTTTTAAGTGGTTCTCTCCCAGTCCTGGAATGCCTCTCGCCGTGTCACAAGTCAATGATTACGATGGCAAAATTGCATGAATTGAACTTCGAATCGCTTCCTCATCACACCAGATTTGGCTCCCAGCGACTATTATCTATTCGCAGACCTCAAAAAAATACCCGCGGGAAAGAGATTTGGCTCCAGTGAAGAAGTTATCGCCGAAACTGAGGTCTGTTTTGAAGGCACTGACAAATCCTTCTACAAGAAAAGTGTAGAAATGTTAGAAAAGCGTTGGATTGATTGTATTTCTCTTGAAGCAGACTAGATTGTTGAATAAAGTCGAATTTTGCAAAAAAAAAATGTGTTTTAAATAGCTAGACCAAGAACTCTTCAGCCTAAGTGTTATATTATGTTCAGGACTAGTATTACGAATATTAACACTATTAACACTTCAGTAAAAAAACGTTTTAAAAATTTTTATTTCGCAGACCTGTGTTATTTACATTTTATACAAAGTTTTCTTAATGTGAAAAATATCGATACAATTTTATGTAAATTTTAAAACGATCCTTTTTATTTCGAATAAAATGGCTATAAACTGGAACAATATTAAGGTAAGTATATCGAAGCGTATTATTTGATATTGATAAAATTTTATCGAAAACTCTTACTCCTAATGTTTTATTCGATTATGGAAATGTTCGAGTACATTACATTTGCTCGAGTATAACCTTCCCCTATCTCTACAACATTAATTCGCAATTTTTCGTTTATTTCCCTATAAAAAGTTTTCGTGTTGTCGTGCGAGAGAGTGGTGCGGTTCGACGCTCAGCGCCTTCGACGTCTACGTTTTCGCCATTGGTAAAAATAGAAAACCATTACGAATATTAAATTTAAAATTGCCGCCATTAAATAAAATGTTTCACGGAAAATACACATATTACCAAATTGAAAAGAAAAACTTCGCCGAAGTTTTATGATTAAATCGATCAATTTTGCGTATTTTTAGGACTTTTTTAAGATAAAAAATAAAAATACAAGGTGTTACATAAAAAAAATTGATAATTGCTTTATTGTGAAATTACCGTCGATGTTCTAAGTACTTTGACGAAATTTTGTAACCATTCTAGCTACATTTCAAACTACAGAGGCGAACAATCACTTGAGACTATTACGTTGGTTCGTTGGGCCGTTTGAATGGTGAAATCAAGGCAAAAAAACCACATTTGCCCAAGAAAAAAGTCTTATTTCATCAAGATAATGCACCAGCACAGAAGTCTATTAAATCAATGGTGAAATTAGACCATTTGCACTTTGAATGGCTTCCTCTTCCACCGTATTCGCCAGATCTGTCTCCATCAATGAAAGTACTTTTCACTGGTGGAGACGTCAGCTTTAAAAAGCATCCCTGAAAGTACCGTTTGGAAAATCGTAAATAATTCGATAGCGCCTAAAAAAACACAAGACAAAGATGTGTCAAAACGTACTGTTTTTTATCAAGAAGACTTAATCCGCCGCAAAATTTATGAAATGTATGCAGAACAAAAAGTCTCTACGTTATTGTCACTTTCACGGAGGCTGTCCGAGGATAGTTGTGACATAAAATGTTCCACTACAACTTTATGGCGTATCCTACGTCGATTAGGGTTTTTTTTTCAAAAAAATAGACAAAAGGCAAGTTAAAATGGAATCACGGCGCTTACAACAACTCAGAATGGAGTACCTTGAAAAATTAAATAGAGCTATGTTAGATCGGAAAATCGAACGATAATCTACTTAGATGAGACTTGGTAGGACACACCCAGTAAAGGATGGATTGATAAATCCAAAAAATGCCACACCAAAGCTCCATCAAATAAAGGTAAAAGAATAACCATTTTACATGCGGGGTCAGAAGAAGGCTGGATACCAGAATGTCTATTTCTAGAAGCCAAGAATATTTCAGAGTCCAGCTTGGATTATCATTGTGATACAACCACTGAAGTTTTTGAAGATTGGCTTCAAAACAAATTAATGCCGAATATACCACC
The DNA here is from genome assembly GCA_019049505.1 of Pachyrhynchus sulphureomaculatus. NCBI lineage: Eukaryota > Metazoa > Arthropoda > Insecta > Coleoptera > Curculionidae > Pachyrhynchus > Pachyrhynchus sulphureomaculatus. The sequence goes on from CM032451.1 coordinate 19,948,630, forward strand.
GAATAGTTGTATTGTGATGGATAATGCATCCTATCATAGTCGCCAAATGAATACGGTACCAAGTTCCATCGGTAGAAAAAGGGAAATACAAGCCTTTTTGTGCGAATATGACATATATTTCCATGAAAGTTATACAGTCAAACAATTGTTAGAAGCTTTAAAAAGTTACAATTTTTCAAAGGAATATGTTTGTGATAAAATTGCAAAGGAAGCAGGACACGAAATAATTCGGCTTAGGCCATGTTTTTGTATCTTTAATGCGATCAAGTTGATATGGCATAAAACAAAGTCTAATATACGTGCTCACAATAATACACCCACTTTAAACATAGTGTGATTGAGTTGATAAAGATAGAAGTCAAAAATGTAACCGTTGAAAACTGGAGAAACTGTATTCAACACGTCAAAAAAATTGAAAACTCATGTAGATCTATGTACATAAATGTAAGTAGTTTAGAACACAATAAAATTTTAAACCCAACAATTATACAATCACGTATAGTGCGGCCCTGCACGATGCCTTGTCATTAAACAGAATCTTGTTGAATTTTGAATGGGTACAGGTAGCTAAGTCACTTTCTTAGATCTGTCAAAAACTTTTCTTTTTAAACACATCGGCTTTAAATATACAGCCTACTTTGCCATATTTCGTGCAGGAGGGACCTATTCTCCGCTGAATTTCATGTGTTTGATTGTCTCGTCCTATGCTGACTTCATGTCCTAAGTGTTTATTACGGTATACTTGCTCGATCTCCACGTTTTTCTGTTTTATAGTGTCGTTTAATATAAGATTTGTCATAAACTGAGTCTTGGATAGATTGAATTTTAAACCAACCCTTCCTGAAGCTTCTTGTTGCATGCGCAGCATAGTTTGTGCTTCTTGCATATTGTCCGTTATTAAGACAATGTCGTCGGCAAAACAAAGGTGATTTAATTTTTCACCGTCAATATTAAGCCCTATTTTTTACCAGTTTATTAATTGTAGCAGTGTATCACCCTGACGCACTTCTTTCGATTTGAAATTGTGATTATTCGTCTTGTAACAACAATTCTGTTTATAAGAGATAGTTTCGCGGACGATACCGTTTTTTAAGGACTCAAAATTTCGGTGTCTGCTTTTACAAGCCTCTTCATTGAGACTATTCCACAATTTATAATCAAGTGGATTCAAATCTGAGCTACCCGAAAACTAGTGTTCAGGTTTAATATGATGCAACATTGCTCCTCGCTTGCGTTGTGTGGTTTTAATCTTAGCATTTCTTATTTTCTTCAACTTTACCATTATTAAATGATAATAACCCTTTAATATATATTAATTTCGTCTGAAAATATTTGTCGATACAAGAACAAATGACTTTAGTAACTTTTTTCTTTGATGAAAAGCGAGGATTGTCTTGTCACTGACTGTCAACAATATTCTGTTTATCTTGCACTTACTATACATGAATTTTTCCGTATTTGGACAATTTTAATAACAAAAAATCTTCTGGGAACTTTTCCCCACTTTAAATAACCCTAGAAATGCAACTCGATTTTCGTATGATCCTCACTTTTGGGGGACAAAAGTTGCCTATTCGTACCTATGTTGTGGGAAGCTGAAGCCAATTTTAGACATAAAACGCAAGAAAACTAACAACTCCTTTGTAGTGTTACTATTCTTCTACTTGATTATCTATATCTGTCCTTTATCGCCTGTCTCAGTGATATATTAAATGTCTCCATAATGGGCGCCGTGCTGAAATTGAATTAATATAAGACTGACAGTAATCTGTCAGCTGTCATATCGTTCTGATTGGCAAACTTTAAACACATGTATATATTTTTATTTGAAATACTTCTTCTTCTCATTTTATTACGATGTTACTACGTACTTAATTTCATTCCTATTACTCCGTGAGAGTATCGTGACATTATAAAGTAATACCATGTACTGTGTCTCTCCATGTGACCCTGTCCTGAGCAGCTGTGGTACCTCGTGCAAACCGTGGCCTATCAAGGCCTTCATTTTATTTACCCATCGATTTGGAGATCTCCCTTGAGGGCGTTTTCCATGTACTTTTCCTTCAACAATCAGCTTTTCCAGGCCATCAGCTTTTCTAAATATGTGGCCGAAGTATAAGACTAATTTATTGTGGTGGACAATCTTGTTTTGACATTCAGTTATTTTGACATTTAGTGATGGAGTTTCGATCGATGATCATTATTTTGGTTTTCTTTTTGTTTCAATCCATGCCTTTCATTGACCACCTCTTGATAGATATCATTTCCTTTTCGATCGATGTGAGTATCAGAGTATTATCCGCGTATCGTAAATTGGTTATTTGTTTACCACTCTTCGTTATACCTCCGTTCCAGTCCATATATATTGAACAGCAAAGGAGAAATGTTGCAGCTCTGGCGTACTCCTGCTTCCGGTTCGAATGGGATTATACTGTATAATTAATGGTAAATTGAAAAATTCTGAACACGGAACGCCACTGCATCAACAACTCATACACATTATTCCTTAGCACAAAGTAAGAGTTTTATATCTGTGTCTCTCGTAACAAAGCTCTTTACCTTATTCCATGTGAAACACAACCAATTTTTTAGACCTTCATCTAGCTAATATTAAGGCATTGTACTCAGCTCAAAGCAAAAAACAAGGAAAAATAGCATGTAGACAGTGTAAATGAAAAAATATTAGCACATATATATATTTGCATCTTTGGGAGTTGCCATTCCCCAGGGAATTGTAAAAATCGTAAAAAGAAAGCGAGAAATTGTTCAGTCAATGGTCTCCTTTAATTAAAGATATACTGGTATGTCTTTTAAGTATTAGTGGTACAAATTAGTGTGGTAGCTTTGAAATGAGGATCTCAGCATTCAGGATTAAATTCGAAGTATTTCCCGTTACTGTTATATGTGGAAATATCAGTACTTAAGAAGCAAAATCGCGACTTCATGCGATGCTACTATTCGTATAACCTCATACTACATGGGGTGAAAAGTTCCCGAGACTTTCCGTGAGGTGGCAGCACAAATAAAAAAAAAACAACTGGATTTTCAGTTAGTGTCAACTCTCAGAAGATCCGTGTAAAATTTTCATGACATTTTGTCTATTAATTTACGAATTACAGCTATTTAAGTGACGCTACTTTTAATTTTGTGTGTGTGGTGATTAAACATTGCATTTTAATGGAAAAAAATACAGCCAGAACCCAAAATGGCTTAAGAAGTGTTATGACATATCTGCTCCATTGAAAGCAACTACATGTCGTTTGTTTAGTGAACTTAAATGCGGTCGTACAAGCAGTGATGATGCACCAAGTCCCATACGTCCAAATAAGGCAGTCACTCCAAAAAACACAAAAAAATCCACCATATTGTTCTGAATGATCCCAGAGTGAAAGTGTGAGTGATAGCTGACATCGTGAAGATATGAGCAGAACGCATGAAGTATATTTTGCATGAACATTTGCATATGAAAAAGCAGCAATGTGTCGATGATTAAGAACGCTGTTTGGCACCGTTTCGGAACAATCCAAAGGAGTTTTTACGTGGATTCTTAACAAAAGACGATACATGGATCTACCTCTATATGCCTGAGCCTAACAGGCCGTCCGCAGAGTGGCTGGAATCGCATGAAAGTCGACCGAAGCATTCAAAAACCCAAACTTCAGTTGGAAAGGTTTAAGCAAGTATTTTTTGGGATGCGCGTGGAATATTACTGATCGACTATCTTGACAAGCGGCGGACAATCAGCGGATTATGTTGGTTTATTAGACCATTTGAATGGTGAAATCAAGAAAAAAAAGCCGGATTTAACGAAGAAAAAATTGTTGTTTTACCAAGATGATGCACTTAATATCTCCACTACATGGAAGGGCCTACTAGCTAAATCAAGAAACATCGAGAAGGCAACAGTCAGCATAGCGCCAGAACCCGTAGTTACCACTGATACGGGCACCCAGCCGGTAAACGCCGATGCCCGGACGAACACTCCCGATCTCCCCATAGACGCCGATCTATAAAAGACAGCGACCGGACTTCAGTTTCTCAGTTAGCATCGAGCGATAGCAGCAGCAAGCTTACAGTATCGAGTAGCAGCAGCAGCAAGAGCACTTGAAAATGCCAAATGAGATTTTGGCGAAACGTCGTGCAATTAGTTGTTAGACGAACGGATTGAAACCCGGAATTTTAATGTATTATCTGTAATATATATATATATATATATATATATATATATATATATATATATATATATATATATATATATATATATATATATATATATATAAGAAAGAAGAAGGACAATAACAGGGCACTGGCAACAAACTACTGGGAAACGCCCTTATAAGCAAGGAGTAGAGATGAGCAATCAAAGATCTAAAGGCTCTAGTATCTGCTTTTTATTTTTATTATCGAGCTTTCGCTGCCTAATGGTAGCTTCTTCTGGATTTTAAAAATGCAAACCAGGTACAGAAAATAAACCAAAATGTTGGTTTTTTAGAATGTGATTAAATGAATTGTAAGACTGTATGTGAAAATTACTTACAAAAATTTAGCAGTTAATTTATCTCTGGTGAAGACAATGAAATTTGCATTTTTGTTGGCCAGGTAATATGTATGATTACACAAACATGATTAAAAGACACTTAGAGAGTTACACAAATATTAAAAATAAAACTTTGTCAATAAACATTAGTTAAAAACACTTTTTGAAGACCGAAACATAACTGCAAGAAACACCATAATGTTGAAATGGTACTCCATTTTAAAATTTTTTGACGTCGAGTTTAGTAACTATTTAGCGATATTTGAGTCCGAACCGGATATTGTTGGTAGTCTATGTCGTCATCAGGTCGACAAAAAACCATAAAAGCATTAAAGTTAGGGATGTGGTAAATTTTTTAGGTGGATGCTACTCTTAGATAAATTATTTATTATTAGTGATATCTATTTTTCAGTTTTAATTTAATAACTTAAATTTGATGAATGTTACTCTTCGGCGAGTTATTTATTATTAATTATATTAATTATTTTAATTATATTAATTCTTTAATTTTATAACCAAGAGATTCATAGGCTAATTTAAAAATTTGAAAGAGAATATTAATACTGGACTTTATTTATTATTTGTCATATTTAATTTTTTAATTATTTAATTTTAACAAGAAGACATAGAAAAGTAACTGGTGATAAACAGCAAAAATAACAGAAAAAGAAAAGAAACGTCAACTTTACTAGAAACTAATTTTTTCATAAAAATCATTCTTTTTTATTGGTTTGGTATTGCTTCTTAGTAGTTTTGTGTTAGTACATAAGTAAACATGGAGCTCAATCCTTCTACGTCTTTTTTTGTGATTGAGATTATTTTTACAGGTTTTTATGTAACACATTTCCAAGAAACTTCTTCTGAAGTAATTAGTCTCAACATCCAGAATGAAGCTGTTGTTATATTGTACTCTGTGATCTGTATTATTTATGTGTAAGCTCAAGCTATATATATATATTATATGTATATATATATATATATATATATATATATATATATATATATATATATATATTATATATATATATATATATATATATATATATATATATATATATATATATATATATATATATATATATATATATATATATATATATATATATATATATATATATATATATATATATATATATATAATATATATATATATATATATATATATATATATATATATATATATATGTAGATAGATATATATGTGTATATTGATGTGATGCGGAACTTTTTATCAAGAATAATTTTTTTGTAATATGTAAGATCAACTTTTTCTCCATTTGTATAAAACTTTTTGGGACTCACTGTATATGATCTTTCCTTTTATAACAAAAACTTTTTTTTACAAAATCCCAGTTGTTTCCTGATTCACCGTTTTCACCAATGATTACACAGGCGAACGATAAAAAAACTGTTTTAATAATTTTACCTGATTCCTATGTTTTTTGTGCTATGTGCTGAGTCCGAAAATAATAATAAAAAAGTCGTATCTCCCACCAATTTTTCACATTTTAGTATTCAGAATGTGAAAAGTTTATTTTTTGTCATTCGAATATTATTAGGTTGGCAATAAAATCAGAATTTTATAAGGTTGGCAGTAAAATCAAATGTTATTAGGTTGGCAGTTCCGATAAATGTCACAGCTGTTTGTTTTCTTCCAGTTAATGTAACCTCGCATTGTAGTGTTTAACCCATGTGCTTTAATTCACACTCAAAGTATGGCTAATCGTGGTTGTAAAAACTCTCCCAACACTTTTTGTTAGATATATATATATATATATATATATATATATATATATATATATATATATATATATATATATATATATGGTGAGTTTGTAGTTAAAAAACATCAAAGAAACATTACTGACTTTGTAAAAAAAGTATACTTTGCATATTTTGGTATAGAAATCGGTAATCAAGAAAAATGTTGGGGTCCTCACAAAGTATGTTATGTTTGTGTCGAGGATCTTAGGAAATGGTATAAGAAAGAAAAGAAAGCTTTTAGATTTGCAGTACCTATGGCAAGAAAATCATTCAAATGATTGTTATTTTTGCAGCGTTGATGTTTCTGTAATTGTCTATCCTAACTTTACTTCAGCTAATCGGCCGGTAGGACATGGACCGGGACTACCTGTCCCTGGGCCATCTCAGTCTATTGACGTTTTACGGTCCAGTCCCGAATTTAATGAAAGTCGACCTGATGATGATGAGTTTCAATGTTCTCTAGAAAATTTAAAACCACAATTGTTTACACAAGCTGAGTTAAATGATTTAGTGAGAGATTTGGCTTTGACTAAGGAAAAAGCAGAATTGCTATTTACCATTATAGAACAAGAGATCAACAGTTTGCTCAGTTTTGCAAGCAGGAAGAGGATTTGGTTTATTGCCACGATACCTATTTTGAAATTTAATCGATGTCATATTGTGATACCAGATACGGTTTCAGCACCCAAAAATACATAACACTTAGATGTATTGGTTTAAAAAGTTTTTACCATTATTTTTTTGTTGGCCTGTGTTATTACCTCTTTCCAAATTTAAAAAGGTGACTTCAAAGAAAGAAATTTGACTCAAATAGAGAAGTTGAATCGGAAACTGAGGCTTATTATAGAGTACTCGACAAATCGTAATATATGAAAGGTATCCAAATATTGCACACTGTGTTGAAGAATGAAGTAGATTTTTGGCAAAAACATTGTTTTTTCTCTGGAGACTTTTTTACCCCATATAGTAAGAAAATTTCAAAACCGTAGTCGTTTGACAAGCAGCATTCGAGGAACTGCATTTCGTATGCAAAAAACAATTTTTATTTTGACCAGTAATTTATTACTTGACACGTTTTAAATACAGTATTTAGGAACAATATAAATTAATAAATATTAATTTATAATGCAAAACATTTATAATTATATGTCCATATAGAATACAATTAATCGTAAATTACTAAGCCCACCAGTCTCTATATTATTTTAATTGCATCAATTTTAATGCATTAACTTTTGCGGTAATAAATATGTATATATGATAATTATTAATTATCGCATTTGGACCGTTATTGGATTGTGTTGTCCGAATACCCGCTAATTTTTGTCTATTATTTCGTATGGAATATTACTGTTAAAATGATTAAGCGTTATTTATGTTTTCTAATTATATACTATGTTGCCCTGTATGTTTGTACAAATCGTCATTTTTAAACTATATATATATATATATATATATATATATATATATATATATATATATATATATATATAACAACGAACGATATATATCGTATATCCCTTCTACCATATGGTGTAGGGCAGTTATACATTACCCTTTTTTCTCTGTTAATCTCCAAATATAAACTTCTTCCATCTGTCTCTGTTCTTTGCCATTTTCACTGCTTCTTTCCCTTCTCCTTAAGTATACCTCCAATACTCCTATTCCAGCTCTGCCTAGGTCTTCCTCGCTTCTGTTTTCCCTTTATTCGGGCTTCATACTCTTGTTTCAACTGTCTATCATCCTTCATTCTCTGTATATGTCCCCACCATCCCAGATGTCTTTGTTGTATATATTCCATAATTGCTTGTACTCTCAGCCCTCTCCTTATTTCTGTATTCCTTATTCTGTCCTTCCGTATAACTCCTTGTACTGCTCTCAGGTATTTCATTTTGACGGCTTGTATCTTGTTTTTCTGCCTGTCTGTTAGGGTACATGATTCTCATCTATGTTAGGATTGTCTTATAAATTGCTTTGAACACTTTTATTTTTGTTTGTTTCGTCACTTCTTTCTTCCTAATGAATTTATTACTTATTGCATAGTAAAGTTTGTTCGTTTTTTCGATTCTTTCATTAATTTCTTTGTCTTGTTTTCCAGTTTCATCCATTATCACTCCCAAATACTTATACTGTTCCACTTCTTGTATTTTATTCCCTTCTATGTAAATGTTCGTTTGTTGGTTTTTCCATTGTCATTACTTTTGTTTTATCTATATTAATTTTCATACCTTCTTTTTTAAACGTTTTATTCCAAATAGCGAGGTTTCCTTGTAATTGTTTCTCATTTTTCGCTACTAGCACAATATCATCAGCAAAAGCCGCTTCAGATATTTCTATTCTTTTTAGCTTCCAGTATCCAATTATCATTCTTTTCACTTTTATTTCGCATTTCTTGATTATTTCATCCATGTATATAGTGAACAGTGTTGAGCTCAAACTTCCTCCTTCCTTCCTGTGTTGTAAATCCCTTCGACTTCATGTTGTTTTTTATTACATACTGCACATTGTTGCTGTATATTCCCTTTATAATTCTTATTGTCTTTTTGTTTATTTCCTTGTTTTCTAGGCTTTTCCAGACTTTATTTCTCGGCACACTGTCAAATGCTTTTTCTAAATCTGTGAAAGCAAGGTGTAGACTTTTATTGTGTTTTGATCTTTTTTCGATAAACTGTTTCAGTCTTGTGTACTTCTTGCTGGTCTAAATCCACTTTGCGATTCCGATAGTTGTGGTTCTCTTACTTTCTTTATCCTATTATTAATGATGCCCTCATAAATTTTGACAGTTGCGTTCAGTAGAGTAATTCCTCTGTAATTATTGCAATTCTTGTGATCTCCCTTTTTGTAGATTGGTGTAATAAACGATTTCCCTATTCGGATGGAAATTTTTCTTTTTCCCATACATTATTAATTATTTCTAACAATATTGTTTCTTTCTCATTTTTCAATTTTCTTATAAGTTCCTCCAACTCTTTCCATTCTATTTATTCCCTATTTTCTGTTTCTTCCATATTTCGTTGTTCCAATTCTTCATAATTTCTGAGTTGTATATTTCTAACCCTGTCCATCTTTGTTTTGTTCTCTATTCTCCTTATGAATCTCATTTCTGTAGCCGTTATCTTTCTCTTCTGTCTTTTTGTCATTGTCCATGTTTCTCCTCCATATAAAAGTATTGGTGTTGCAACCTTCTCGAATACTTGGGCTTTAATATTTTTCGGTATCTTTCCTAGAAATGTATTCTTTATACTATTAAATAATCTTCCTCCTGTTATTATTCTCTCCTTGATCTCCTCCTCCATCCTTCCATCGTCCGATATTGTTGATCCCAAATATTTAAACTTCCCCACTTGTTCCAGCCTTTCCTCCTATCTTTATTTCATGTTGCCGTTTTTGTTTTCCTATCATCATAATCTTTATCTTTTCTTTATTGATTTTCATATTTATTTTTTCCAATGCTTCTTTATATATCCATATGTTCTTATTAAGCGTTTCCTCGTCTTTTGTTATAATAACCGTATCATCTGCATAGCATAGTTCTGATATTTCTATCTTTTTCATTTTCCAATAGCCTATCTGGTATGGTCTTACCCCTGTCCTCTTTGCTTCATCCAGAACTATTGAGAAAAGCATGGGCTCAGGATGCATCCCTGACTAAAGCCCATAGTTGTTTCAAATATATCAGATCTGTCTTGTCTTGTTCTTGTATAATTTGTTGAATCTTTGTACGCCCTTATTATTTCTGGTACTTCTCTTTTTCTTAATGTTTTCCATATGTCTTCTATTTTAATCTTGTATATATATATATATATATATATATATATATATATATATATATATATATATATATATATATAACATATATATATATATATATATATATATATATATATATATATATATATATATATATATATATATATATGGTTGTGCACGTTTCCTGGAGTTCATGTTGCAGTCAAATTAAAATAAAAATAATAAAAAATAATACTTTTTATTCATGCATATAAATATTATTTCCAAACATTTCAAGTAAATATTTAGAATATTAGGGAAATGATATTTATTTAAAATGTGTATTTATTAGAAATAAAACTTTATTTTTAGTTGTTTATACCCCAAGAAGAATTGAAACGCCTCGGTGTTGCACTAAAAACTATTTTCTTTTTATATGTTTACGTAAGTTTATACGTACAAAATAAACATTTGATTTGAAACTTTGGTTTTAATGGTGTGTTTTATTTCTTCTTGTGAATTATAAAGTTTTTATTACGTTATATTGTATTTGTATTGAAAACTAGATTGAAGTAAGACTGGTAGTACTCTAGAAAAGCCTGATGCTATATCAGTAGCTTCTCTTCAAACCTTAAATTAGAAAAAAATGCAGTGTTACAATCATAGATCAGTTCACGTCATTAATAAAAAGTACCTCTCATATGCATGGCAGCCAACTACCAGGGCGAATCTGCGATTGTTGTGTATGTAATAAAATATTTGTTTTTGAAAAAGAAAACGAATGTTGAGATAAAACCGGAACTCAGCGAAGGTTATGAGGACTCTGAACCTTCGTTATCGACCATAAATAGGCAGCTAAATTCATACGCGGCTGTAGAAGCATTTTTGATGAAGAACGTCCAGGTCGTCCAAATTAGGTCACTACATCAGAAATGGTTGAACAAGTACGTGAGATTACTGAGACTGTCGGCATCTCAATGGGTGCAGAATATTTTAACAATTCATTTCGATATGAGAAAGCTTTCCGCAAGATTGGTGCGGCTATTGCTCACGATTGACAATAAACACACACCTGTATCAACTTTAAAAGAATGTTTGGCGATGCTAAAGTACAATCGGAATGTTTTTTGGCGTCGATTCACACCTGTTGACGAAAGATGGATTCATCACAGCGCACCAGAGATCAAAGAACAGTCCAAACAGTGTGTTTTCCGTGGCAAACCGTGCCGACGACTTTATCGGCCAACAAAGTCATAGCCACAGTGTTTCAGGATGCACGCGGCATGATCCACGTCGATTACCTTGAAATGGGCAAAACGATTAATGGAGAGCTTTATGTCAACTTATTGGATCGTTTCAACTATGCTGTGAAAGAAAAACGTCCGCAGACAAAGTAAGCGTGCACACTTGTGTCATCGTAATGGCAAAATTCTATGAGTTAGAATACGAATTACTTCCGCATCCACGATTTCGCCAGATTTAGCCCCTAGCCATTATTTCCTATTTCCGAATGGCTCGGCGGAAAAAAACATTGGCTCAAACGATGAGGTGACGACAACAACGCCAATTTTGAAGGGTTAGAGAAATCGTATTTTTTTAGATGGGATACGAAAGATAGAAAAACGTTGGAGTAAGACGTTTTTCTTGGTGTGCTCGGTACCGATTCGGTAACGAAAACATGCCGAACGCCTATATTTCAATGAAACCCACCTGACTTGCTCCGCGCCCGTGCATCTCGCGCAAGTCAGGCACACCGAGAAATACGATACCGCAGCGACAAATCAGGGAGCGGCCTAAGTGTATGGAGTAAAAGGAGACTGTTGAAAAATGAATTTTACAGATAAAAGCGTTTTTTTTCTTGTCAAGGCCAGGTACTTATCGTACAACCCTGGTAAATCTCTCCGTAGCTAGAACAATTTTACCTTCACACTTCAAATTAATTTTAAAATCTATTCTTACTTCTCCTTCTCAGATGCCACTAAATAAACTTAATTTCTACGCTTACGAAGACAAAATGGAATAGCACATTACCACATATTTACATACAAATAATCTCATATTTTAAATTTACTCTTGGGCAAGATTTCAAATATGCAAGAACATCCGGAAGGCTAAACACAACTCGCAACTATGTAGCTTTAAATATTATTATTATTTTCACTTACAAACTTATACATATATCTTTTAGTTCGTCTTGTAATAAATGTGTTTACACTGTCAGTGAAATGTATTAGGTCCTCGAAATAATCGTTATTTTAATGTATTAAAACGTAGTCTGAACTTTACAGACGGGTGTGGTTTGACAAGAAACAGAAAACAACCAAAATACGAGTATTTCGTTCGTAATGTCGAAGATGACTCGATTGAAAAATCGTTTGAGAACTCAATCATTAAAATAATCGATATCACTTGACTTTTCTAATGGTAACATCGCCCAGTTCAATATTTGGACTTTGTCTTTGATGACAGTGGCCAACGGCACACTGGACGACCTCCTCACGACTACTTTTAGAGCATTGAAGTAAAACTTTTGTCGTGTTTAACACAATTGCAATATCTTGCTTGAACCTCATTTTCTGATCATTCCGTAAAACACACTGCCATTCTTACCATTATAGAGTCCCCAAAACCTGGAAAACTAAATAAAACTACAAAAGTTAGATTAGGATTTCATAACAAAGTACTTTGTTTAAAACCAAGATTGTAATTAAATATACAATCGATCAGGGAGTAACGTGTCACATTATTGATTGAAAAGGTATTTATTTTTAAAAAAATTACATAATTTGACGGTAAAGATTGCCATTAAAATGCTAGTGATTCAGTAGTTCATCCAGACCCCATCAGCGTCGATTATCGCCTGGCATCTTCGGGGCATACTTTCGACGAGATTTTGCCGCGTATTCTTGTATGTATCACCACACGTTCTCGATTGGGTTTGCATCGGGCCACTGGGGTGGCCAACAGTGTTCTGAAACGTCAAAGTGCGCAATCGGTAGAGTTGCCCACTAATATTATTACCCAAAATGTGTACAATAAAATGAAAAATTCGTTTTTTCGCAAATATCTCGAAAAATAAAAAAGATATCAAAAAACTAATAGCATCACCTGAAAGAACGGGAAATTTTACAAAAAAATAGTAATTAGATCATTTTTTTTAGTTTTATGGTAGGTTAAAAAAAATATTTAAAATAAAATGGCTGGTTTAATTCCTCCAGTTAACAGTAGGCTGAAAAGTTTTTGATCTAACTACTTAAAACACACTTTTTTTTACAAAATTCGACTTCATTCTTCAACATAGTCTCCTTCAAGAGCGACACAATCAGTCCAACGCTTTTCTAACGTCTCTATATCTTTCTTGTAGAAGGATTTGAGTTTGCCTTCAAAATAGACCTCAGTTTCGGCGATAACTTCTTCACTGGAGTCAAATCTCTTTCCCGCCGGCATTTTTTTAAGGTCTGCGAATAGGTAATAGCCGCTGGGGACCAAATCTGGGGAATACGGTGAATGGGGAAGCAACTGGAACTTCAATTCATGCAATTTTGCCATCGTAACCATTGACTTGTGACACGGTGCATTGTCTTGAGGAAAGAGCACTTTTTTCTTGTTCATTTGGGGCCGTTTTTTTGCGCTATTGATAGTTTTTCCCTTCTCCGCATAGCCGATGAAAATTATTCCACGCGCATCCTAAAATACAGAGGCCAAAACCTTCCCAGCCGACTGTTGTGTCTTTGGTCGCTTCGGGCGGCTTTCACCGGCTGCTGTCCACTCAGTTGACTGCCGATATGATTCCGGTGTGTAATGGAGGATCCATGTTTCATCGATTGTCACATATCGCATGAAAAAATCCTTTTTATTGCGCTTAAACAGCGCTCAGAATCATCAACACGTTGTTGTTTTTGGTCCATTGTGAGCAAACGCGGTACCCATTTCGAACAGAACTTTCTCATGACCAAATGTTCATGCAAAACATGACCAATACGTTCTTTTGATATTTTTAGGGTATCAGCTATCTCATGTAATTTCACTTTACGGTCATCCAAAACAATTTTGTGAATTTTTTTGGTGTTTTCCGGTGTAACCACCTCATTTTGGCGTCCAGAGTATTTGTCCAAGTCTGCAAAATATCCATTAGTGTCTGCAATCACCTCCTTGTTTGAATAAAATCTTTGTCCCGCCAGCCATTTCTTCAAATTGGGGAACAAATAGCAGTCCGAGGGAGCCAAGTCTGGAGAATAGGGGGGATGTGAAACGAGTTGGAATCCTATTTCCATTAATTTTGCGACCACAACTGCTGAGGTGTGTGCTGGTGCGTTATCGTGATGGAAAAGGACTTTCTGGTGGGCCAATCGCGGGCGTTTTTCCTGCAGCTCGGTTTTCAAACGGTCCAATAACGATGAATAATATTCACCAGTAATAGTTTTACCCTTTTCCAGATAGTCGATGAGGATTATCCCTTGCGAATCCCAAAAGACAGTCGCCATAACCTTTCCGACCGAAGGAACGGTCTTCGCCTTTTTTGATGCAGATTAGATTGTTGTTTGGTCTCAGGAGTATAGTAATGTATCCATGTTTCATCCACAGTGACGAAACGACGCTTAAAGTCCTCCGGATTCTTCTGGAACAGCTGCAAACCATTCTTGCAACACTTCACACGATTCCGTTTTTGGTCAAGCGTGAGCATTTTGAAACCACTTATAAACTGTTCTAATCGAAGGTGCAGAGTCACCATAATGTTTATCAAGCTTCTCTTTAGTCTCCTGAGGCGTTTTGCCTTTCATAAAGTAATGTTTAATCACCACACGAAATTCTTTTTCGTCCATTTCTTGAAAATCACTCGACTTCCTTGATTCACACGAATGCCAAACACAAAGAAATAGACCAATATGGCTGAAACTTGGTGTACATTCATTCAAGAGATGTTACTAACTAAACATGACCTCGATACGCGCCGGTGGTGCCATCTCTCGGACTTTGCACGGACTTCCTAAACCAGCCTCGTATTGTTTGAAGGTTGGTACTTCCTAAAAATCATATGTATTTTTTAAAAAGGGCGACATCTATGTGTCAGACCCAAAACGTTTCAGCCTACGTGTTATAATGGGAATCATGCTTCCAATCTCATTTATGATTAAATTTACGTTTCTGTATACCGTTAAATATTTTGAAATTGTCTATTAAGGTGCTTTTCGGGGTGCTGATTCAGAATCGGATGACAGATTTGAAAAATTCAAAATGGCGGATCCAATAGGACGGTCAGTGAGTACGTAATTCATGTCATTTCTTCAAGTAATTTACACTTTTAATGTTTTCAATAACTTTCTTTGTACCTACCTGGATGTTTAAGTGAAATATAATTACTTCATACTTAAAGCTTAGACTTTTATTTTTCATTTCTCACCTTTAAATAATTTTATTTATTTTCTTTTAAGTTCAAGTTGTATCATTATTAATAAGCAAAAAATACGTTTATCAGGAATATTTTTTTAAGAGCAAAATTACAAAAAAAAAGTTGTTTTTAATTTTTAATGATACTTTTAACTGTGACTACAAAAAAAAATGTCCGAGTTTTTTTGACCATTTCGTACTTCTTTGAACGTAAAATCGCCAGCGGCGCACTACAGCAGGCAAATTTTCATATTTTAAAACTCAATTTTTAAATAACACAAACAATGTGGGTATTTTTAATTATTCTTATATTGAAACTTAGGGTATAATAATAATTTATGCACAAGGATTTTTTTTTCAATACTATATTTTATTAAATATTTGTAATTTAGTGTATGTCCGTTCAAATCACGCAAACAAAAATTTCGTTTTAAGTTTTAGAAATTATAAAGCAACAAAAATAAAAACTATTAGTATCATCGGAAAGCTGAAAGTCTCCTCTTCAAAAAGGTATCTTTTAATTTTCTTTTTACGCTCTAAAAACCAGTAATATCGATTAACCTTCGAGCAGTGCGTGTAGACTTTCAAATTAATTTGTTTGGCGCCCTATACTTTTTGAATCACGCTAATAAAAAAAAATTATATGCTTTTTTCTAATATTTCCCGCCCTCTCACGTGGTGCTATTAATTTTTCGATATCTTTTTTATTTTTCGAGATATACATTTCCTCAGGTGTTTCCGTAGATGAAAAGTCAAAGATCAGTCTCTTGAGATTGTAGTCCTTTCAATGTCAACAGATGTCACAGATCGTATTTCGAAAATTCTACAGAAATGCAAAATAATTACATGATTTTCTACGTTCCCTTAGCTGTTACAATATATATGTTTTCGCATGATTTCCACTTAAGTACTTGCAGAACACCAGCATAATACAGGACACCAAATTCCCTTTGACAAATCAAATATCCTGATAACAATTTCGTTTTTTTATCCTGGAAAAATTCGGGAGTCCACGAAAACATCCCAACCCCATTCCTTGTGGCGGCCCGTGGCTCCGTGGCTTAGTAACTTGCTTGCGGTGCAGAAGGTCTCGGGTTCTAATTACGGCAGGTCGACATATCGAAAAACCGAATTTTTGATTTTATTTTGGATTTTGTGGGCTTAGCGTACATCAAACTTTAGAAAACTTTTAGAATATGTCCAAAAAACTACCTGTGTGCCAAAATGCAGCAAATATTTTTTTTTATCTGGAGGTTTTCTGGAGTTTTTACAGGTTAGACATATTAAGAAATCAGTGTGTATATTTTTTGTAACTGTGTTTTTTATTTTCAGGCTAAGCTGTTGGAATCATCACATGCTTGGCTCGGAGCCTCCACATCATCTATAGCCGGTAAGTGTTTAAGGTGACAACCTATTTCAATTTTATTTGCTAAAGTACATTCGCAGAAAAAATTATACAATTTAGTCACATTCTAAGCGAATATTAATCAATTTTAAACATATATATATATATACTGGTCCTACACGTTCTTGATTGTAACTGTTCTCTGAATGTTATTTAAAAATCTCAGTCCACCCACAATACACACCCGAATATCATTAAACTCCACACGCACACACCTTACGATTTATTCTTGCAGGAAGGTGTATTTTTTTAGTTCAGGCTTTACTTAGCCATGAGAAAGACGTCAAACAAAAGCATTTCTTGTTTGACGAAATTTTGTACAAGTTCGTCGCGTTTTGCAGTTTTTACGATTTTTTTTCTTCCGAGATATTAATGAAAGTGTTTTGGAATATCGCGAAGTGAGAAATTTTTTACTAGACAGGGACATGGACCAAATGTTATTCGATTTATGAAGAAATGTCCCAGATTTATGGAAATGACGGCCCATCTTATTTTTTAAGTGAAATTTTGGTGTAAACAGCGAACACAAGGAATTTCTGGCCTCTTAATAGTCTAGATGTGAATTCGTTGGACTACTATGTATGGGACGTAGCTGAAAAGGTCACAAACATGTTTCGGCATTCCAATGAGACATCATTAATGACCGCTGCTGAGACAGCGTTCGCCAATCTGAACAGCGCGGCATTACAGAGGGCGTGCCGGCGCTTTAGACCGAGAATGGAGGCCGTTATTTAAGCTACGCATTGGGAGATACATTGAATAATTGTTATTAACAGTTCCATGTGAAACAAACTTCATTTTTCATTAAAAAACAAACCCTCCAAAAACTTGTTTGATTTGTCATCACGTAGTATGAAAGTATATATATATATATATATATATATATATATATATATATATATATATATATATATATATATATATATATATATATATATATATATATTATATATATATATATATATATATATATATATATATATATTATATATTATATATATATATATATATATATATATATATATATATATATATATATATATATATATATATATACAGAATATAAGATACCAATACCTTTGGCCTTCATTGATTTTCATAAGGCATTTGATACTATTGAAATCTATTTAGTTCTAAAAGATCTAATAGATTTCAGATACATGAAAATAATAAGGAACATCTATAGAAAAGCATCTGTACATATTGACATTGAAGAAACAACTGTCACTAACAATATACCATTAAAAACAAGCGTGCGACAAGGAGATACTATCTCCCCTAATTATTTACGATGGCCCTTGAAGACGCCTTTTAGAAATTGAGGTAATCAAGGCATCAACATTGACGGCACTACCTTAGGTTTGCTGACGACATAGTAATGATAGCTAATAACACCAATGAGCTACAGGAAATGTTGAATCAACTGAATGTGGTCTCGGCCAGAGTCCCGTATCCTTCAAAGCTTGCGTCGTTTTTTGTTTCACCTCTTCTATATCAAGAAAATGTACACCTTTTAGCACCCTTTTCATCCTGGGAATCAAAAAGAAGACGCAAGGAACCAAATCCGACGAGTAGGGTGGATGGGGCAAAGGAGCCATGCCATTTTTGGTAAAAAATTGGCGTTTTCCATTAATTAGACTGTTGTTTTGTCTCAGGATCGTAACTATAGCACCATGATGATTTTGGAAAAAAAAATCGGGGTCAGTTTTAAACTGCTTCTTCAGTTCACGACAGGCCTCCAGGCGTCGCTCTTAAAAAACGCTGTGTACAAGAAACAACTTTTACTTTTAATTCAGGAACGTCTCACAATCTTCTATACCTATGCCGCTTGGCAAACTGTCCTGGGAGGAGTGTAACTACATCACCCTAGCGGGCGAACCGCGTACTACAAGTGCCAACCGAGCCACAATAGAATTCCCGTTACTTTTGGGTCGCCCCTCATATATACGTATATTCATCATCTCAAATAGTTTTCGGGTATACGCGGTTGTCAAACGCTGTAACATATTGTTCAGATATTGATTCCAATTTTACTTTTGGATACTAACATTCTCTCAGGGGGGTAAGTGTAAACATTCCAGTGATATTATTTACAAAGATAAAAACTGTTCTAAACTATCTTCTTAAATATTTTCCGTAATTACCACGCTTCATAAATCTTAAATAATTGTGGCGACGACTAAAATATGTTATTTATATTATTATTACAACAAAATCCATAAATAATATAAAATATAATCATAATGCTCATATATTTTATAATATTTACATTTGTTTTTATTACTCACGTACAAAAAGTCATTATTTTTTCCCGGTTATTTATAAAAGTTATTCCTTGAATATACCATAAACCTTATTTATATTATGTTTTTATATCGTAAACATTTATAATAATTATACAGAAATATATTTTAACATCAAAGTGCCGACACATTAACGATTGTTACATCACGCCAGATAAGTAGTGGAAGTGCGTTTAACCGGCAACGATGGGTAATTTAATAATGCGTATACGTAGTTCAAAATGATAGTATCAGCAAGGAATAAACATTAATGTGACCATAATAAGGAGAATTATATTCACAAGCAGATGCATCACACAAGATCATATCATTGCTGCACGAAATTATCAAAAGTAGGATTGGGGCTTTTAAAATGCCAAGAGAGATCTTGGCTAAACGTCCCGCAAAATTCCTCCCGGAATAGAACAGATAATATATCCGTTTATTGTCGATTTAACATTTCTACAGATTTCTCCATCCGTCGATATGTATATATATATATATATATATATATATATATATATATATATATATATATATATATATATATAAAGGTGTTATAAAAATCACTTAATATATTTGACCTGGTATCTCTGCAACACAAGCGATTGAAGAAAAATAGTAATAAATAGCGCCCCTTAATAATAACACGTGAACCTAACTCAAAGAATTCCCCTTGAAATCTAGATGTAAACGCAACCCGCGACTGCACTGGCAGTCATCTTGTTGGTATGATAGGGGACGCAGGAGTGATAAAAAATAGGACCTAAAAAATTTCTTGATCGTCGCTACTGGGTTTATGTTTATTGTGCTGGTACACTTAGGCCAGCGTTTCTTGAGTTGTTATATTCTACCTAAAAAAACTATTTTTTTATGCTTCACAAAATGACTCTACAGCGGTTTTCAACTTATCATCTGAAAAAAATTTTCGATCCATGAGATCTTAGTTCAGATAATTGAATAAAAGTAAATCACATGGCGCTATATACATATATATATATATATATATATATATATATATATATATATATATATATATATATATATATATATATATATATATATATATATATTTTGACGAATGTTCTCACGGGTGTGAATGGTACTAGTTGTTTTTCGGGTATCCCGTGTTAGTTTAAAGTCTCTTGATGGACGGTTTCGCTGACGTTTCGATGGAATCTCATCCATCTTTTTTTAAAGCCTTGATCACTGGTCATCGCCAAGACACCGACCAGTGATCAACGCTTTGAAAAAGATGGATGAGATTCCATCAAAACGTCAGCGAAACCGTGCATGAAGGGATTTTAAACTAACACTGGATACCCGAAAAACCACTACTACTACACTACTACATATATATATATATATATATATATATATATATATATATATATATATATATATATGGGGTGTTACGAAAGTCACTTAATATATTTTACCTGGGATCTCTGCAACATAAGCGATTGAAGAAAAATAGTAATAAATAGCGCCCCTTAATAATAACAGGTAAACCTAACCCAAAGGGGACTGAAAGTTTTTTCAGAATGATCGCCGCCACTGTCTTATTAACTCTGAATTCAAACTGACTAATCTATCGATACCTTTATCTAAAGGAATCAGTTAACTCTTCAAAATAGGATTTTTTTCTCAGGAATTAAAGATTTATTAGCAAGAAATCCATTAAACACATCGATACAGGTTGAAAATCATGAAACACTCGTATAACATAATAACCACTATTTTTGTTTAATTAAATGAATTGTAATAAAAAATAGTTGTTATTAAGCTTTAATAATATTACTTTAAACACTTTTTTCATTTAAGTTGGAAATGTGGAATCTTTGGGACAGTGACCCTACTCAGTATATATTACCACTACACCAAACACTTTGTTTTTGCACTCGACGCGCATTTCGCTAACCATGTTAGCTTCTTCAAGAGCGCTGGTTGAATCATCGCTCCTGATGAAGCTAACATGGTTAGCGAAACGCGTGTCGAGTGCAAAAACAAAGTGTTTGGTGTAGTGACTTTTTTGATTATCAATTTATGATATTTCACGAAAAAAAAAACTGAAAAACTGCCTGTCTCAACTTATGCATGTTGAATGGCGACGTTAGTGGTGGCGCATTACTGTTTCAATTAGGTCGTCCAGTGATTTTATAAATTTTCAGTTATATTTAAATTTATTAAAAATAAGTATTAACGGTGTCTCGAATAAACTTGAAGTTTCACCCATTTCAATGTATTAGATGAGTTTTATAACACTTTGTATATATATATATATATATATATATATATATATATATATATATATATATATAAATATATATATATATATATATATATATATATATATATATATATATATATATATATATATATATATTTATATAAAATACATTAAAATTCCAGGTTTCTATCCATTCGTCTAACAATGAATTTGCACGACGTTTCGCCAAAATCTCATTTGGCATTTTCAATTGCTCCCGCTGCCGCTGCTACTCGATACTGTGGTCTTGCTGCTGCTGACGCTCAAAGCTGACTGAGAAACCGACGTGCGGTCGCCATCTTTTATAGGTCGTCATCCTATAAAAGACGGCCTGAAAACCGCTATAGAGTCATTTTGTGAGGCCCAAGAAAATATTTTTTTTAGATGGAAAATAATAACTCGAGAAACGCTGGCCTAAGTGTATTAGACTGTAGTTATTTAGAGAAATATTTTTGTATGCTCTGGAAGTTTTCCTCCATAGATAGTAGATAACTTTTAAAAAAAAACGCCCTCGTAGCTCCACAATCGTCTCTCTCATATCTCCGGAGTCACTTTGTTTTCTTTCAAGAGACGATTAGCTCTCATTAAATGTTAACAGGCTGCATTTTGGTATACAAGTAGATTGTGGACGTAGAAAGAAGAAAAAGTTTGCTGCTCAAAGCGTACGCTAAGTTTACAAAGTCGAAAATAAAATGAATAACTCAGTTTTTTTCGCAAATATCTCAAAAAATAAAAAAGATATCGAAAAACTAATAGCACCACATGAAAGAACGAGAAATTTTACAAGAAAATAGTATATAGATTATTTTTGTTTAGTTTTACCATAATTTAAAAACATACTTAAAATAAAATGGCTGGTTTAACCTCCTCAGTTGTAGTGGGAATCATGCTTCCAACCTCATTTATGATTAAATTAACGTTTCTGTATGCCGCTAAATATTTTGAAATTGGCTATTAGGGGGTTTCTCGGGGTGCTGATTGAGAATCCGATGACGGATTTGGAAAATTCAAAATGGCGGATCCAATATTAACGCCATTAACAAAATTCCTTCGAGTAATTTAGAATGTTTGTGTTTTCAGTAACTGTTTTCGTTGTCCCTGGATGTTTAAATGAAATATGAATAATTTATACTTAAAGCTTAGACTTTTATCTTTCATTTCCCACCTTTAAGTATTTTTTTTATTTTAAATTTAAGTTGTATGATTAATAATAAGCAAAAAATACCTTTAACATGCCGGCGGCACACTATAGCAGGCAAATTTTCATATTTTAAAATTCAATTTTTAAATAACACAGACAATGTGGGTATTTTTAATTACTCTTATATTGAAACTTAAGGTATAATAATCATTTATGCACAAGGATTTTTTTTCAATACTATATTTTATTAAATATTTGTAATTTACTGTACGCCCGTTAAAATCCTGCAAACAAAAATTTAGTTTTAAGTTTTACAAATTATAAAGCAACAAAAATAAAAACTATGAGTATCGTTAGCCATGTTTAATCAACACACCATATTCGTTTTGTTTCATCGTTTCGCAAAAATCGAAAGTAACGTCACTCTAACAGCTGTAACTCGCTAACTAATAGACAAATTGTCTTAAAAATTTTACGCGAATCTCCTGAGAGTTGCCATTAACTGAAAATCATATGGTTTTTTAAATTTTTACTGCCATCCCTCGAAAAGTCTCGGAAATTGTTACCCCATGTAGTGAAAGTTACCCCCTGAAAAATTTTATTGAATTTGAGAGACATCTATGACTCGAATCCTAACCTCAAATATTTATTCTTTACATATCGAAGAAAATAGAAAATACTACTTAATTATGATATAAATCTTATAAAAAATTCTTACAGACCTAGATTTGAAACTGAAAACTCATAAAACTTAACCTACAAAGATTGAAAATGAAGAAAAAATGTCTGTAACGTACATTCTTCATTTTTAATCTTTTGGGTTACGTTTTACGAGTTTTTAGTTTCAAATCTAGGTCTGTAAGAATTTTTTATAATATTTATATCACAATTAAGTAGAATCTTATGTTTTCTTAAATTTTTCTTCGATATTTAAAGAATATTTGAAGTCGCTTTAATTCCACAAAAAATAAAATTTTTCAGGGGGGTAAAAAAAATGTATATATATTTATATATATTTATATATATTTATATATATATATATATATATATATATATATATATATATATATATATATACATACATATACCATATATACATATATATTTATATATATTTATATATATTTATATATATTTATATATATTTATATATATTTATATATATTTATATATATTTATATATATATATATATATATATATATATATATATATATATATATATATATATATATATATATATATATATACAGTGTGACAATTTAAGTCCGCATCATATGGGATTTTTTTTAAATAATCACTTTAACCCAGATCTGGTCATGGCATCCATTTGTGCTTCAAATAATATGAGAAATAAAGCATAGTAAGTCATTTTTACGCATGACATCACCTGTCAAAAATAACAGTTTCGTAAAAATTTTTGAAAAAAACGTATAATTTGGTCAAATTTTAAAAAAAGTTATTAGACAAAATGGTTTATTTTGTGATTCTAGATCCGTTTGTCAAATTTCAACGGCCTACTACGACTTTGACATTTCGGCAATTGTTTTTCATCTTGATTTATTGCAACCTTATTTAAATCATTTAATTTGTCAAAAACTAGGCACCTATAATCTATTTAAGAACAAAATAAAGTCGTGTTCATAATTTTTTTATAGAATATTAAAATTCACACATTATCATGAATCATATTTGATGCAAAGTTCGATTAGCTTTTGTTTTTAATAGAAAAATGTTTCTCGCTTACTTATTTTGATAGTGAACATACTTAAACGTTTGTAAATTAACACAAATCTTACATTTTGATCTTTTTAGTAATGCATTTAAATTTTTAACAATGTAATGTTTCTTACTATATAAACACCTTGCTGCTTTATCCTATTTGTTTTTTTTATACATCAACTAAAACCACTTTTTAGATCAATAATACATTTTAGATTCTAGTTAGCAACCGTACTAAAAATTTTACAGATATTCTAGTTATTAATTTGGCAGTTACGCGTTAATAATACCACCGAAAAAATTACATTAAAATGCTTTCGGTGTCATTGTTGACGTACCTGCTAATTTAAAATAAATCCAGCCATATTTTAGTCGTGGCTATCAAAATTTACGTTCGCAAAATTATGGTTGTGCCGATTTCCTCCTGAAAACTTACCTTCTACAGGAAAAAGAGCTAAACAGAGAAATTAACACGCTAAGCAAAACTCGATATTTCTATGCGTTTATTAATAGTAGGCCCTGGAAACAATTGAAAACTAGAGATCGCAATATGGTGTCGTAAGCTGTCAAATATTTAGTTAACAATTCAAACTAGAATGGAAAGTTGAAAGTCTCTTCTTCAAAAAGCTATTTTTTATTTTTTTTTACACTCTGAAAACAAGTAATATCGATTAACCTTCGAGCGGTGCGCGTAGACTGTTAGATTAAACTTACACTTTTTGAATCACCTTTCCGAATTTTTAAAAAATTCTCACACTAATTTCCCGCTCTTTCACGTGATGCTATTAGTTTTCTGATATCTTTTTTATTTTTCAAGATATTACGGAAAAACCGAACTTTTTATTTTATTTTGGATTTTGGGGGCTTAGCGTACATCAAAATATAGCAAACGTTTTTTTTATCGCATTCTACGTCGAATGAACTACCTGTGGGCCACAATGCAGCCTGTTAACATAGGAGCTCAAAACCTCTGGCGACTGGACTAGATGTTTTTTTGCGATTTAAATAATCAACATTACTGGGGTTTCCACTTCTCACACATTTTGCGCATGTATATATTTATTATTCAGTGTTTCGTAAGTTTTTTTAATTATTTAAAGACATCAAATTAATATTATTATTGGCTATTCCCAAAATATCGCGGCAGTAGTTGAAAAGTTGTCATTTCTGTTTGCCTAACATAATTAATTAGTCATTATACTTATTTGATAAAAATATTTTTATGAGACTTAGTTGTTTACATAGCTAAGTTTTATTTCGAAGTTGTCACTTGAACAAATATTATAATATAAGTTATAATAAATCTTGATTACAGAATAAAACGAGTCGATCCCCGTGATATTTACACTAAAAAGTTTTAAGATTTTATGACTTATTTTAATTGCATTTGTTTAAACAGTTTTAAGATTTGTCTAAATATTGCCGAATCTTACGAACAAACAGCGGTATCAATAGAGGAATTTTTTATGTCTATATTTAATATATTGTTATTTAAATATTCACATGTTATTGAGGATATTATACCGGGTGTCTTCTAAGTTGGATTGATTTTTTAGCAGGCTACGCACCCTGCACCCAACAAGGAAGAACAGGGTGACGCCCGTTCTTTTTTTTTGTTGAATACAGCAGCCCTGTAGCGTTTATTTTTACAATATGCACAGATTGCCTAACGTTACGTGGTTTTGTAAAAGCATTCCTAAAATATAGTATGTTATTCCATCATTAGTCGAATATAAGCTTTGTACAGAATTTACAGTTGTGGAATGCAAAGAGTCCTAGTTCGAATTAATATTCCCAGCATTTGAGAGCTTTCTTTGCTATACATGTGACATGTCCATGTGTCCATATTTGCTCCCAAATTAACACTTGGTTTCCTAATCCTGGTCCTGGAGCGTAGCTTAGCTAACAACACGGTCGAATGCCTTTTATCAAGGGCAACCACTCGAGTTTTTCCAAAATGTTCAATTGTTTTGTTCCAAACATGTGTTACATATTCATCTTTGCTTACAAAATATATATACACTACCGTTAGAAAGTATTTGCCAACCTAGAAATTTCAATGTAACTGCCAAAATTTAATACCTAATTAAAATTAGGTAAATTTAATAGTTCTTAATAAGTGTCCGTCATAAAATTTTTTAGATAAGCCTTTTTAGTAAAATCACAAATTAAAAACAAATTACAACAAATTTCGAAGGTTTGCATGATAATCGTTTTGAGGCGATTTCTGAGAATTCCAGTTGAAGTAAGTACAGTAATACCCCGCTTAGCGCGACCCCGTTACGCGCGGTTTCACTATAACGCGAATTTCAAATTTCGCGCTCATGTAGTCATTAACTTCTCTATGGTCGCGGGGGGATCCCCGCTTTCTCTGAATATTCTCTTTGAAGAATTGGGAATTCCCTGTCCTTCGACTTTGTTCTATGGGGATTTCCTCGTTCGTTTCGTGTGTTCATTTGTTCCGTAATGTTAGTTCGGTCGGCTGGCAGTTTTGTTTTAATATTTATTGGAGATACATACATACATAATTTAACCCTACGTTAAAAATGCCGCCTGTAAAGAAAAAAGAGCGTAAAAGCGTCACTTTGGAATTGAAGATGAAAGTGTTAAGAAGAATGGAAAATGGAGGCAAAGCAACAATTGTTGGGAGAGATTTTGGACTCTCAGAATCGACTGTGAGAACGATTTATAAAAATCGGGAAAAAATTAAAATCTCCAGCGAAGGTTCAACACCTATAAGTGCAACAAAACTTTCTCGTTCGAGATCATCTATCTTAGAAAGAATGGAGAAATTACTGTCAGTCTGGATCGAAGATTTGAATAAGAAGAACACACCACTAAGTCAAGATCTCATATGCACAAAAGCAAAATCTTTGTATGAGATGCTGAAAACAAAAGAAGGAGAAGGGAGTGCCACTCCGACTTTTGCTGCCAGCAGAGGCTGGTTCCATCGGTTCAAGCAGCGTTCTAATCTTCACAATATCCACATAACAGGCGAGGCGGCCAGCGCGGACATTCAAGCTGCAGCTGAGTTTCCAGACAAGTTTCAAGACTTCGTTAGACAAGAGAAAATTCCTGCTTGTCTCATCTTCAATGTTGATGAGACCGCACTTTACTGGAAAAAAATGCCATCTCGAACATTCATTTCTAAGGAAGAACGTCAAGCCAGTGGTTTCAAAGCTGCGAAAGATCGACTAACACTTCTGCTGGGTGGTAATGCCACTGGTGATTTCAAACTGAAACCTTTACTAGTGTACCATTCAGAAACACCCCGTGCAATGCGAGGCACAGACAAGACAAGTCTACCAGTTGTGTGGCGATCAAACAGAAAGGCGTGGGTTACACGGGAAATTTTTCAAGAATGGTATTCTAATAGTTTTTGCCCATCAGTCAAATCATACTGTGACAGAAATGGGCTTGAACCTAAAGTTATATTACTCTTAGACAATGCCCCAGGACATCCAACCTCACTTGATACGCCCAGAGACTTAAAAGTGTACGTAAAGTTCCTTCCACCAAACACTACGTCAATATTACAACCTATGGACCAGGGAGCAATAGCAAACTTCAAAGCTTATTACCATCGCCGCACTTTTAGCCAACTAATTCATGAAACTGACGGGGAAGGAAGACAGTCTATGCGAGAGTGGTGGAAGTCATACAACATTATGAAGTC
Organism: Pachyrhynchus sulphureomaculatus; assembly: GCA_019049505.1. NCBI lineage: Eukaryota > Metazoa > Arthropoda > Insecta > Coleoptera > Curculionidae > Pachyrhynchus > Pachyrhynchus sulphureomaculatus. The sequence continues at coordinate 19,976,541 of CM032451.1, forward strand.
TATTCACAACATAGAAGAGGCTTGGAAGGAAGTTAAAATGAGTTGTATGAATGGGGTGTGGCGTAATCTTTGGCCAGATGTAGTGGAAGCACCTAGAAGAATTGTCCAGATGCAGAGACAAGTGCTTGAAGACATTGCTGCAATGATTGAGGGGTCTGAACTTGAAGATGTCACGGTAGAAGATCTCGTAGAACTTGTAGCAACGCACGACGATCCTATTAGCAATGAAGATCTGATCGAGTTACAGAATAATCCTATCTACGATGAGGAAGAACAAGTAGAAGAGAAAGTTTTATCTTCAGGGGAAATACAAAATGCACTTTCAAAAATTTATTCAGGTTTGGACATATTGCAGAGTATAGACAATAATGATGACCGTGTCTTGACCGTGTGTCAAACAATTAAAAACAGTGTTGGGTGTTATGAACGTATTTTACAAGAACGTAAACAAAACGTTACCCAAAAGACAATAGATGTATTTTTCCGTAAAAAATAAGAGTATGTATTGCATAAAGTGTTCTTAGAATTAAAGTGATTGATTAAAATGATTTGTATTTTTTTGTATTAAATTTTGACTATGTTTAATCATAAACCTCGATATACGCGAATTTCAGTTAACGCGATTTTTTTCGGAACGTATCCCTCGCGTAAAGCGGGGTATTACTGTACTCATTTCAAGTTTCTAGGGATTATGGAAATTCCTAGTGACATTTTATGATAAAAACTATGCTATAAATACCTTTGCCCTTTTAGAAATTAACCATTCGCAAACAGTACTTTGTCATTGATATAGGCTCAATTGTTTTCTGAAAATGCCAAAAACGAAAGAAGTTTCCTTTGAAAATCGGGCTCTGATAATTGCGAGACATCAAATTCGTCACTCGAGTCGATAAATCGCGAGTGATATGCAGACGCTAAGGAGAACAGTAGACTACATCGTAAACAAATTTTTTGCGGGACATAGAATTCCCAACCAAAAACGTTCAGGAAGGTATCGAAAGATGACTTCTACTGAAGACAGAGCTATAACAATGTCCAGCAGACGTAATCTCCTTCTAACCGCACCAGAAATCACGGTTCAAGTAAACCTGGAGCGGCCCATCCCCATCAGCATGACAACAGTGAAGAACAGGTTAGCAGAAGGTGGACTACACGGGAGAGTTGCAAGTGAATAAACGTAAACGATTAGAATGGTCCCCAGAACATGAAAATTGGACATCAGAACAATAGAATTCCGTCCTTTGGAGCAACGAATCTAAATTCGAAATTTTAGGTTCAAATCGACGAGTTTACGTGCAGCGGTCAGCTGGAGAGAGGATGTTGAAAGCCTGTCAGTCGCCTACAGTAAAACATGGTGGAGGTTCAGTAATGGTTTGGGATTGTTTTGGCAACGGTAAAGTTGGAAAAAATCTTTAGAACAGAAGGAATCATGCGAAAAGAACAGTATCAAGAAATTTTTCTAACTCAAATGCTTCTTTCTGGAAGAGATATTTTTCAGGGGAAATTTATTTTTCAGCATGACAACGACCCTAAACATTCTGTTAAACAAATTAGAGAACTTTTGGACCAATGGAAATCCGATGACTTCCTGAAAGTAATGACTTGGCCTCCACAATCACTCGACTTGAACCCCATCGAATTGCTGTGGGACCATTTGGACAGGTGTGTTCGAAAACTCAATCCAATATCAGAAAATCGCTTGTGAGAACTTTTACAAGCAGAATGGGTTAAAATAACCGAAAAAACAACTGGACAGAATGCCGAAACTCTGTAAAGCGGCTTTACAAGAGGATTTCATAGTATAATTTCCCCTGTTCTACTGTTAAATGTGCCGTTTATTTCAAACACTACTGTTCGCAATGGGGCCGTGGATATACATGCTGCTTAAATGTTCGTTATGTTGGGCGCGACAGTTTTGTCATAGATTATTCCATATCCAGGGAAAAATTTGATTTTAGAAGTTTTTCACCGAGTGTGAAATTCGTTTGGGTAGGATTTGTACCGATCCATTTGCCAATATTGGCAATTGTTAATAATATTTTTGAAAAAGACCGTCACACTCCCCATGCTTACGTTACAAATTTAAATCTGCACCCATATTTCGGTCATCTTAATAATAACCATAGTAGGCTCCCTCCACAGGTAAGATCCCAATAGATAATGAGTGAAAATATAAGATAAACATTGTATTATACTGTAAGTAAAAAAAAAACTACAAATAAATGACTGATTGTACATAGGAATGAAAGGAAAAGGGAGTGAAAGCGATGAATATATGCCAGCAAGAATGAAAAGACCACAATATTGTCAACAAACAAGTAACTCAAGTTATCTTGATAAAACTCTATACCTGATAAAATCAAGTTGGATTTTTTTCCTTTGCATAATTTTCCCAGTAAAAACTAACAAATAAATAAACATCACAAATACAAACAAAAACAACAAAATTCTTCCAACCAAACAAAGGTAAAAAAGTCAGTAAAGTTGTAAAAGGGAAGTGACTGAGAATAATTAAAAAATCATTGAGCAAACCTACTCGAAAAACGCCAAGCAACAAGCTTGCCAAAAGTTATTTTAAACAAATGAATGTGCATATATTATACATTGACACTTAGAACTAGTAAGTAAGCTCAAATTGTATAAATGATTAATAATAAAGAGATTTTTGACTTTGATATTGTTAATTTTGAATTGACTGTGTGTCTTTCGATATTAGCGACGTTATTCGCTACAGGCCTGAACTACCATTTTAAAAGCTTGTAACTACAAATATCTATTTTACCTACTGATTAGAGCAAGCAATTCATCAGTTCAATTTTTTCATGGTATAGCAATTAAATTTAAATGTTTTCAGCATGGTGTTTGCATTGTGCGTTAATACTAGGACGTTCGTTAGTTTACGAATAGGCCATCACGTGTTACGGACTGCAGGTTTGCGCTCGAACGCTATGCCGTTTTCCCGCCATTTTTTTAACGATTTTCTTTTCGTTACTATACGATTAAAAAAAATCTCATTATTCTCGAAATTAATATCCACATGTATAATTTTCAAATTGAATTCCAACTTACACAATTAATTTTTTATTACCGATGCTAACAGAGACGTATATACGTTTCAACAACAACAACAACGACCTTATTGTGTGTTCGAGAAACATAAATAGCAGAGAAAAAACAATTCGATTATTTTATTTCAGTTTTGACTCAAAGGTGGTACAAATAAAAGACGCGGTCCAACATTATATTTATAATAATTACGAATCTCCGATATGCACCGCAGTGGGTCTTGCCGTAATTATTTCTCTGACCATCTACAATCGTTGTGGAATATATGCCATTGGCGTAGTTCTCTTCTCTTATTCTTCGTTGTAAGTACTTCGCTCAAATCTTCACCGTTTTCGATATCAGTTCTCTACAATTTCCTTGATCCTGCATATGTTATATATATATATATATATATATATATATATATATATATATATATATATATATATATATATATACATATAATGAGAATTAGAAGAGCATCTTTTTCTAGAGAATAATTAAAAAATCATCACACTTCTGGGAACAACTTAAGGAAACATGAAAAAAGTTTTAATGAAAATAGCAAAAGGGGATTAATTGTTGGACCATCAAGATGTGGCTTAATCAATATTGTTACTAGGTTAATTAAAAATCCTGATGGCTTACTGTTTATATATTTATTCGAACTCCTTCTTCTTCTTCCTCTAGCCATTCTCTATCCTTTGGATATAGGCCTCTCATGTGCTTCCATATGTTCCTGTTTTGAGCAGTGTGAAACCAATTGAGCCCCGCTGATTTTTTAATATCGTCATACTAACGTTGTTAAGATCTGCCAGTACTTCTTTTTTCCCCATAGTCTCCATCTGGTTACTTTCCCGCTCCAGTTCGGGCCACATGGCCAACCCAGTCCCACTTGAGGGAAGATATCCTTTCAGTTGGGTCGTAGACTCCTATTTTTTCCTGATCCAATTGTTTGGTTTGCAGTTCCTAAGTGGTATACATAGGATTTTCCTTTTAATTCCTTGCAATTTTCTAATAACTTTCCGTGTAGGAGCCCAATTTTCGCTACCATATGTTGTTACTGGTAGATTGCAGTACTTTTAAGTTTTAAAGGCAGTTTGGACTGAAAGACTTGCTTTATTTTACCGTAAACCGCTCATCCCAAGCGTATCCTTTGATTGACCTCCAGTTCTCGATTCACTTTTCCGATTGTAACTTCCTGTTTCAAATATATATATGAGTCCACCCTTTCCATTTGTTGCCCCTGTATGGATATTACGTCATTAATGGTTGTTTGTTCGTTCATCATGAATTTGGTTTTTGTGATGTTCATCTCTAAACTGACCTTTTTTTTCTACCGTTTGTAATTCTTGGAGCATTTTTTAATTCGATGTCGTTTCCGTCAAAAAATGCGTTATCATGAGCAGAACTTATGTTGTTGAGGCTCTCTCCGGATATGTTAAATCCCCTGTTTTTCCAGTGAAGGCTCTGAGGATATTTTCTAGTAACAGGGTGAATATTTTGGGTGATATGATATCACCCTGTCTAACCTCCTTATACCAACCTATATTTGAAAATTTAAGAACACTTATTAAGCCATTAAAAAAAAATTGGATTCAAATCAGGGCGGTATCGAAAAAGATTTGATTCATATATTTACTTATAAATATAAGCGGAATCTTAACAAAATATTAATTATGGATTAATGATTGTGTAATTGTTAAATCGAGAAAGCAACAAACACACATACACACACAACACAAAATATCGAAGTTTGAAAAATGTAGAACTTGAGGCAAAATCTAAACTAGAAGATTAGTTTCAGCGATACACTTATTTCACATTTGCTCTCTAAAATAAGCCTTAATTTGCCATTCGATTTCTTTATTTGAGTCGTGTCTCTTTCCCCGGAACTACCCTTTAAAATTTGAAAAGAGGTAATAATCGTTGGGAGCCTGATCTGGTGAATACGGTGGGTGACGAAGGAAGTCATAGCCCAGTTGGTTTAATTTCACCATAGATTTTATTAAGTTGTGAGCTGTTGCATTATCTTGGTAAAACAATACTTTTTCCTTCACTATATGCCGCATGTTTTTCTTGATTTCATCACTCAGACGGTCCAATAAACCAACATAATAATCTCATGTGATTGTTTGCCCCCTTCTCAAGATAGTCGATCAGTATTATTCCACACGCATCCCAAAAAATACTTGCCAGCTGATATTTGTGTTTTTGAACATTTTTGTCGACTTTCATGCTGTTCAGCCACTCTGTGGACTACCTGTTGGACCCATGCGTGTAGTGGTGGATCGGATCTATATTTCATCTACTGTTATGAATCGACGTGTTTTGTTCTTTATATTCCGCCCAAAACAGTGCTAACAGCGTTCTGAATCTTCGACACGTTGCTGTTTTTATCGATCATGGGAGCGGGCGACACCTATCGGGCACATAGCTTCTTAATCATGCAAAATATGCATCACGCGTTCTGTTGATATCTTTACGATGTTAGCTATCTCTCCTACTTTCACTCTACTGTCATTCAGAACAATATGGTGGATTTTTGTTGTGTTTTTTGGAGTGACTACCTCATTTGGGCGTCCGCAATTCAGGTTAGTTCAGGTTAGTTAGTTAGTTAGACAGATAGTTGCTTGCAACGGAGCAGATATGCCATAATACTCCTCAAGCCATTCTTGGGTTCTGGCTGTATTTTTTTCCATCAAAAAGTAATGTTTAATCCATACCGGAAATTCTTTTGCATCGTTTTTCAAAAATCAAGAGTAACATCACTCAGACAACTATAGCTCGCAAATTAATAGACAAAATGTCATGAAAATTTTACACGAATCTTCTGAGAGTTGCCATTTAACTGAACATCATATGATCCTTTTGTGCTGCCATCTCTTGGAAAGTCTCGGTACTTTTCACCCCATGATAGTATGTGAAACTAGATCGTTAACATTCTTTGAGTTATTTCTTGATAGATTTTTTAAATAAAATATCAACGACTTTTCATCTTGTAAATCTACAAGAGATCCATAATTCATAAAAAAAAACAAGCCTAGATGGTAATAAAATGCGTGAATTATCTTTTTTTTAACGGCCCATAGTGGTAATTTATGTGGATCTAATTGTAAGAGAAACTGAATAAAATTCTGGTCCATTTTTTCGTCTAGCGTTTTTCTATCATCTTCGCTCTATTTCTAATTTCTTCATTATGTGCTCTTTCTTTTCTTAACATACCAGCACTTCTTCGAAGTGAGCCTTAATTCTAAGCCACCATAGCAAAGCTATGATTTTAGATTGCAATACTTATTCCACCGCAGCTATGCTTCCACTATCGTCCTAAAATTTGAAAACACTAAGACATTTTTAAATAAAACTGGAAATACAAAATGAAAACCATAAGGCGTTGTCTACAGGATCAGTCATAAATATACCCACCAAAAAGTATCTTACTTTAGTCAGAAGTAACAAGCCACTTTTCTTTTTACTCGTTGTCTCAAAAATGTGCTCCAATTAGCTCATTACATTCGGTTTTGCTTGTTAGTTCCGATTTTTTTTTATGATTTGCCGCTTTCTTTAGCCCTCCATATATATATATATGGTAATACTGTTCGCGGTGTGTCACCCAGCTGCTTTCTTGACGCCGTTTTGGAAACAACATTTCGGACTATACACGGACGGTACACTTTGAAGCACAATAAATATAGAAATCGCCACTTATGCCTTTGAATGCTTGGGTACAACTGCTAAAATCTTACTAAATATGAAGTTGTTTATTAAGATCATCCACTGCCAGTAAACAACCTGTTTGGAATCGGGTAATTCCAATAAAATAATTTATTGTAATTAAGTTAGGTAACTGAAGTAAACAGTGAAGATTTATTGCAATTTATAGACAAATAACATTGTTAACATACTACAAGCTTGTGTAAGATTCTGTCATTAATTACGCTTTTTCTAATAGGCATAATGAGGTCAGTCAATAAGTTTTGAAAGCGACACATATGGAGCATCACTTGAACCAAATATTGGACACCATTTTGAAGCTTCATCTGTCATATGAACACATCCTAAATTTCAAGTGTTCTGGAAAACCACTTCAGAGATGGGGTAAATGAATTGGAAAATCGGTCGAAAAAATGCTTTAAGGAGATTATATTGAATTATATTAAAAAATGTATTTCGACCCATTAATTCATCTTGTTTCATTTCCGCTTTCAAAACTTATTGACTGACCAGTACTGATGTCGCTATACCTACGTCACTGTCAAAAATTTTTTATTCCGACTGTGTATGGACGAAAAGAAAATTAAATAATTTGAGGGACGCGTCGAGGACCAGGATTCTGATGCGTATCATTAAAAATATTGTAGCTCGCGGTACCACTCCGACATTAAAGGATGTCTTGCCATTTATTTTTTTCGAAGACGTGGTGAGCCTGGGTCTCATTTTCTGTATGACATTTCAGTTTTTTTTATTATTATAATACACGTATCAAAAATAAGAAATGTGATGCTTTTAAAATCTGCAATTTACGTTTTGTTTTTAGTGTTCCGTACGGAACACTTATAAGATCACTTCGGTGTCTGTCCATCTGTTTGTCCGTCTCTCACACCCGATTTTCTTCGACTATTAAATTTGGCACTAACATAGGAATTGATGGCCCCATCGGAGCTGTGTAGTTTTAAAGTTAAATTTTGACATACAGGGTTAATTTTGGGGGCGGAAATCGGAAGTAAAAACAAAAAAAAATTACCAGGTCATCGAGTGGGTTATCAAATGAAAGCTCGAGAAAACACGTGTTCAATAATATGTATAATGTAATACTTGCGCACACTTTTCTTTGTATTATTTTTAAAAAATTGCCAAAAATCCCCTTATCTTGAAAAGTACTGATCAAAAAATTTTGAAAAAATTCTAGAATATTCTCCACACGGTGTAGATTGAATGAAAATTATCACGAGTACATTACCTTTAATAATTTTTGTGGTATAAAAAAAAATTCAAGATCATCAGTTTTCAACAAAGATCGGAAACAAATCTTGTTGAAAACTCATTTGGAGTGTGTTTTGTGAAGTCAATGATGATTTTATACCTCCGTAACAAAAATTTTAAAAGCAATCAACGTACGGAACATTAATTGCACAAGTCCGACTTGCATTTGGCTGGTTATTGTTTAAGGATTGTTCCGCTAGATGAATAACTTTCACTCCAACTACAGAATTTTCTCCACACTCATCTGTTAGCCTCGCATTCTAGATTCGACGTTAGTTTGAATTCAGATTGGGGAAAGATTCGTAGGAGGCGAATGGAGAAATGACTTAGTATCTAATCCCTCCCAAGAAGGGTAGCTGGAAGAAAAATCAGTAGCTCGCATAGGATAGGTTTACCAAACCCTTTAATAGCCTATCTTCTATCAATAATTATTCGTAATTTTTTAAGTAAAAATGACACGACGATCGTTTCACAAGCCCGATATTCGCCAGTTGTGGCACACTGTAACTTTTTTCTATTTCTCAGGCTGAAATTACCACTCCGTGGCCCCTATTTTGAAACATACAGAAACTATAGAAGAGAATTCGCTGGCGTCTTGAGCGCAATACCGGAAATTCAGTTTAACAAGGGTTTTGAAGATTGGAAATAAATGTTAGCATAAGTGTGTGCAAACTGGAAGAAATTACTTTGGACAGAACAAATAGATAGGGATGAATCAGGCCACTCAGTTTTTGTACATCATAGTAATTTATACAGCTAATATGTATCAGAAAATAGTTATCGGGAATATCGACTTGAAATAAGCCCCTTACCATATCGGCGTAAACAAAACATTCGCGTAGAAAATTTCATTCTTTGTTAAACATGTTCACGTGGGTGGCAAAATAGTACGTTTCCACACATTCCTTCCGTTCAACTTTTTATGTTCCCATTTAGATATACGTAACATATATACACACACACGTATATTAGTAATGGCAATTTAAGAAAATGAAAACGGGCAACGATAATGTAAATATGAGCAGCTTATCGATTTTATATGCTTTTTATATAATATTTACGAGTTTTTGGCGTAATAAACCATATTAGAACCGATTATGGGTGCGGAGAATTGTGTGAGTAATACGATAGCGAAAACTTGATATATACAGAGTGTAGCGGATAGAACAAATCAACCTGAAATAGTTCTTTAGCTTGTTGCAGTTGAAAGAGGATAGACTCGAAAAATTCATCTTTAGTTGGTAAGTCGTTATTATCTGTTGGATCATAAACTTCTTAAACGACGATATTATATGCAGAGATTTTGATGGTTACTGTTATTTGCCTTAAGCTATCTTTTGGTATGGCGATGACGATAGCTGATCCTTCGAAGCTTGATCAGTCTTCTTCTTTTACGATCTCCAGCCGGGAATAAAGGGTCAATTTGAATTGTATTGCTTTACTAATAGGTCGCGAATGGCTGGAGTTGAATATATATATATATATATATATATATATATATATATATATATATATATATATATATATATATACGCCTATGTATGTGGAATTGGACGGGGCATATCGCAAGGATAAATAACAACAGATGGATACGCCGTATGGTTGAATGAAGGCTTAGAGAACATAAAAGATACAGAGGTAGACCACATACGCCTATGTATGTGGAATTGGACGGGGCAAGATCGTATTCCTAACATCAGGATACGAAGAAAGTCAAAAGTGATAGTGATGTAATGCAACGGATATATATATATATATATATATATATATATATATATATATATATATATATATATATATATATATACATATATATATATATATATATATATATATATATATATATATATATATACATATATATACATATATATATATATATATATATATATATATATATATATATATATATATATACATATATATATATATATATATATATATATATATATATATATATATATATATACGCCTATGTATGTGGAATTGGACGGGGCATATCGCAAGGATAAATAACAACAGATGGATACGCCGTATGGTTGAATGAAGGCTTAGAGACCATAAAAGATACAGAGGTAGACCACAAAAAAGATGGACGAACGATATAAAAAGATTAGCGGGACACGATAAATGCGAAAAGGAAACAACAAAGTTCATTGGAGGCAATTTGGAATATATACGAGTATATATATATATATATATATATATATATATATATATATATATATATATATATATATATATATACTCCTGGACAAAATTAACGCAACAGTATATTAAATCATACAAATCTCTATAATGAATTAATTTTAATAATTTTTTATGAACATTGGTTACACTAAAATTTAGAAAAAACTTATTCAGATACTCTAAAAGTGAATTAGCTACCAAATTTCTCTATAAGATTCGAATTAAAATTATTCTTAAGACCTAATAACAAAATCGTTGAAATTATGTAATAATGAAAAAAATAAACTGGGACACTAGTAGCAAAATTAATGGTGTAACTGGGACACTAGTAGCGTGTGTTGCCTCCTCTACTTCGGATGACAGCGTTTATGCGCCTAGGCATGCTTCTAATTAAATTTTGGATAAAATCTTGAGGAATTTGCTCCCATTCTGTGATAAGTGCATTTTCAAGTTCCCTCAGGTTTCTAGGTACAGGAGGGTTTCACATTTTTCTTAAGGTGATCCCATCCATGTTCTATCGAATTCAGATCCGGGCTTTTTGGTGACCATTGAATAATCGGCATATGAACTTGATTAGAATAATCGAGTACCTCCCTAGCCTCGTGACGTCGAGCGTTGTCTTGCATAAACAGGAAATTGGGCCCCACAAGATGACCGAAAGGCATCACGTGTTCTATTAAAATATTCTCAAGATAGTAGTCAGCATTCGTGGATCTCGTACGGACAGGAACTAACTCTGTGCGAGCATCAAAGCAGATGCCACCCCAGAACATAACAAAGCCACCGCCGAATGGAATCCTTGCAGAGATATTGCAAGGAGCAAAGCTCTCTCCTGGTCTTCGCCATACTCGCTCACGACCATCTGGATGTTTTAGACTAACCCTAATTTCATCTGTGAAATAAACTTGTTTCCAGTCATCCACAGACCAGTTTTCGTGATTTCGAGCAAAACGTAACCTGGCAACTCTGTTCTCTCTAGTAAGCAAGGGCGCAGTGGCTGGTCTGCTACTGTTTAATCCAGCTTCATTTAACCGTCTTCTAACTGTTTTAGAAGAAATTGTGACATTGCGAACAGCTTCGAGTTCGTTTCTTATTATAGAACTAGTGACAGTCGTGTTTCTTAAAGCATATTGTCTTATAAAACGTTCATCTAGGTCGCTACTGCATCGTTTTCGCCCTTGCCCTAGCCTTCTAGAATAAGTTCCTACTTCATTCAAGCGTCTTACCATACGACTTATTGTGGAACGATGTTTGCCTAACAAATTGGCAACATAACTCTGACAATATCCCTCGTCCCATAAAACTGAGGGTCGCACTACCTCGTGTTCAGTTAAATTCCTTGTTCGATTCATTTTTCTAATTCTTCCGGGTCAAAAATAAAACAGTCTACCACAAAAAACGTATTACTTTGAAAAAGGGAACAATTTATAGCTTACTTTTAAAGAAAATCTATCGCATTATTACAGAAAATTGTTTATCTTCTAAAAAATTCTTTAAAACTGTACATCTAAACGAATTGTTTTGATTTCTGTCATGAACAACGAAACAAAATATGCATAGCCTACTATTCAAATACTCAATAACCTTTAAAACTGACATAAGAAAAAGATAAATTAATTTTCAGATTGTTGCTTTAATTTTGTCCAGGAGTTTATATATATACATATATATAGTGGCGTGCAAAAATTTCCGGCCAGTGACATTTCGTACTCTAATTTATTAAAAAAAGCCTAATTATTTTTAATCATTATGAGATGTGAGTATGAGATATAGGAAACAAGATAATATAGTAAAAGAATATTATTTATGTTTGTAAATATATTTATTATTATTCTTATATTTATATGTGCAAAAGTTTCCGGCCACTTTGTACTACGAGAAAAATTATTAGTCCATATGCTCTATAATAGACTTAAATTATATTTTTGTGTTAATATTTTGTAGCCATACCCTTTGCAGCGATAACAGCCTCACAATGATGTGGCATTGAGTCAATTAATCGATTAATACAAGCAGGTAAAATTTTATCCCATTCATCCTTCAATGATTTGAATAATGCGGCTTTATTTGAATATGTATGCTTTCGAACTTGACGATCTAGCGTTTCCCATAAGTGTTCTATTGGGTTCAAGTCAGGTGATTGAGATGGCCAGCTTAAAACTCTCACATTTGAAGCAGAAAACCACTATTTTAACATCTTGGATGTATGTTTGGGGTCATTATCCTGCTGAAATATCCAATTCTGCTGCAATGATTCTTCAGCATATGATAACAAATTGTTTTCTAAAATATCTTCGTAAATATCAGCGTTCATATTTCCGTTGATCTCAATCAATGGACCGACTCCTTGTGCAGAGAAAATTCCCCAAATCATCACACTTCCTCCACCGTGTTTTACAATAGGAATTTGGTACCGAACATCATTTCTCGTACCAATAGGACATCGTACATATTGTCTACCATCGCTTCCAAAAAGATTAAGTTTAGATTCGTCTGAGAAAGCTACTTTTTTCCAATCTTTGATTGTCCAATTTAGGTGATCTTTGGCAAATTGTAATCGGGCCTTCTTATTCTTTTTACTGATTAATGATTTTTTAATACTTATACGGCCAAAAAGTCCCACATCATGTAATCTTCGTGTCACAGTACTACAACTAACATTGCCTAGGTTTTCATCCTTTAGCTCGCGTGCAATTTCGGCAGCAGTTTTCTTGACATCCGCAGTTGATTTGCGTTTAACGATCTACTTTTTTAGACGTTTTTCTTGGTCTTTCACTACGCGGACGATCTTTTAAACCATATCCACAACGGTATTTTAAAATAATATCGTTCACGGTTGATTTACCTATCGATAATAATGAAGCAATCTCACGAGAACACTTTCCTTCTTTTGAAAATTTTATTACTTTCTCACGAATTTGGATTTGCATATTCCGAGTCATGTTTATGCTCCCACGACCTTTTATGAACTAAATGTGAACATTCAACGCGCTATTATTCGTAAATACGTTCTTGAACGTCCTACTTCGTCAATGTATATTATGTGGCCGGAAACTTTTGCACATATAAATATAAGAATAATAATAATAGTAAATATATTCACAAACATAAATAATATTCTTTTACTACCCAGTATATATCACCACTACACCAAACACTTTATTTTTGCGCTCGATGCGCGTTTCGCTAACCATGTTTGCTTCATCAGGAGCAATGATTGATCAGTCAGTCATCGCTCCTGATGAAGTTAACATGGTTAGCGAAACACGCATCGAGTGCAAAAATAAAGTGTTGTGATATATACTGAGTAGTATCATTGGGCCAAAGATTCCACATTCTCAGCTTAATATTTTTTTACTATATTATTTTGTTTCCTATATTTCATACTCACATCTCATAATGATTAAAAATCATTAGTCTTTTTTTTTAATAAATTAGAGTACGAAATGTCACTGGCCGGAAACTTTTGCACGCCACTGTATATATATATATATATATATATATATATATATATATATATATATATATATATATTATATATATATATATATATATATATATATATATATATATATATATATTATATATATATATATATATATATATATATATATATATATATATATATATATATATATATATATATATTATGTATATATATATATATATATATATATATATATATATATATATATATATATATATATATATATATATGTATATATATATATATATATATATATATATATATATATATATATATATATATATATATATATATATATATATACATACATTCGCACAATTTAGTATGCCGATTCGGACGTGGATATAGACTAACGCGCATAAATATATAGGACATTTCAACACTATTTTATACATATTGAATCGAAAACGTCCTTGTTATTTTAAGTTGTTTAAGAAAGTAGATTATTCTTTCGTTATTTTCATTTTATTAAAAAACTTTGTCCCCAAACATTACTCACGTCTTTTGGCAAATAGGAATATAAATAACTCTTGTGGAACATAACAAGTTATGGACTGGATGGAACACAACAAAAAAAGTACTTTAAGTTGACGTAATATATATCGTTTAGCAAGATATATGAATACATTCTTATAAATAATACCCAACCCGACTAACTTCTGTTAAAAATACTTGAAAATTATGAGTCCAGCCGTCGCGTATAGTTGTGTTTATTGAATATATTGTCGTGTTGTTTTATATTTTCGTTAAAAATCCGAATGCAAAGTTTGAAAACAATTTCTGGAATTGCGATATTGCGAGAAGCATTTTTCGCGTTATGGCGCCATTATTGAAATCCATAAATTTAGTGAGAAAAGTTTATTCAAGTAATGGCGGGTTTTTAGTGCCGAATAATTTTTACCACGCAATGTAAGGTACGAGAATTAGCATTTTTCATATAGAGGCGATTGCAATTCTTAGGAAAATGTATATTTTTTAAGAAAATACACTGCTTTTAGTTCGGCGTTATGGCGACTTTTATCTCATGTAGGAAAATAAAGGCCTAAATTAATAATAAAACGAGACAAAGCAGGTCGTTGTCTTGACAACATTATGCAGAAGTCCATGCCTATTTTTATTAGTTCTATTTATCTCAAAGTACGCTAAAACCGTACGAAAAAATATATTTTCTGCGCCACTAACTATGAAAAAGATAAATGGATAATCCTGAATTTGTTCATAACCATCTATTATTTATGTAATTATACACAAATTTCTGAACCTTCCAAGCCTTTATGTAAATATTCTACATTTCAGATATGTAAATTACGTTTATTATGTGATCTAACAAAGGAAGGGCAAAAAAAAATAAGAGGCACAACGGAAAAAAACAAGAAACCACCTCTGCTGGCAGAGCTATCAAATCCCTGTGCTAATTTCAACTGGACTTAAAAAAAATCATTTAATGAGTAATAAGCTCCTTCAAGCAGATATTTGGTTAAAAGTCTCTTTACTTCCATTTTACATAACGCACGTACACTCTCTGTAAAACTATTATATATCTTTTCTATGACATAATTAACATTTTTCTGTATGTAGCTGTAATTACACTTTTCCGGAAGTAGATTCAATTTATGTCTAGTGGCATACCTGTGATTGTTCATGTAAGTCTCAAAAATATCGCTGTTGGTGTGAACAAACATAAAACTGTCCAAGATATACATACAAATAATGGTTAAGATTCACGTTCAATGCATTGAGAGAGTGCAGCACAAATTTCTGAGATACATTGCCTTTAAGATCAATAGACCTGAGCTTACCTACCCTCAGATAGAATCTGAGCTTCACATTCAAACTTTACAAGATCGCAGAGTTGCTATCGATCTCAAAATGCTTTATAATATTCTCCATAGTAACTACCATTGTCCCTTTCTGCTGGACAAAATTGGTCTGCATGTACCTTCCAGGGTGACTCGTTCGAGGCACACTTTTTTTGTGCCATCCCACAGGACCAACTACGGATGCAATAATTTTGTATCTAGGTCATGTCGCCTTGCCAATGAGTATCCTAGTCTGGACTTTTTCGTAGGATGATCTGTTTTTTATAGATAGTTGTGTGGAGTATGATGTTTATTTTGTTACTTATTGTTACAGTCATTATTTTCTTTTATATTTTTATTATTATTATAATTTTCTTTTTTTTCCTTTTTCTCTTTCCCTCATTCTTATTCTAAAATTTTCTTTTTTTACTTTATTGTCGTCTTAAGATATTTTATTGTAAATAAAAAGATCTTTCTGTCTATATATATATATATATATATATATATATATATATATATATATATATATATATATATATATATATATGTATATATATATATATATATATATATATATATATATATAATATATAGAAGATATATAGAAGAAAAGACAAAATTTCGGCATTTTTTATTACGAGTTAATTAATTTTACGTCTTGAATAAAAATACTAAATAATATTAAACAAAACGACTGCTGGGTATATATATATATATATATATATATATATATATATATATATATATATATACCCAGCAGTCATTTTGTTTAATATTATTTAGTATTTTTATTCAAGACGTAAAATTAATTAACTCGTAATAAAAAATGCCGAAATTTTGTCTTTTCCGAGGAGTTTTGTAATGGCGGAAATTAACATGGAAGTCAGAGGAAATCAGGTGCGGTCTTATTGGTGGGTAAAATCGGTTTTGCCGCTTTTTATATTTTTCAAAAATATTCAAATTAAAAGACCTAACGAGTAACCCATTTTAATATATTAAAACTATTTTTATAACATCCTAAATATATGACAAATTCGATTAACACATAAATAAATTTTAAATAACAAATAATGTTTCGAAAATGAACTGAGCAATAACCGCTTAAAAATTCATGAAGCCCCCACGAAATATTTACAAATTACCAATATATCAATTAAATTGAATGACGGGTCTTAAAACCGTTTAATAAATAAGCAAAAGTACGTGTTGGAAGAGCCAATAATGGACTGATTAAAGATTTAAACATTTCGAGAGCCGGCGGACCGTCATCAGGGGCGGATGAACACTCTTTAAATTTCTAACGTTTTAAAGAGGCATGGAGGGGGCCCGTTGGGTGCTCTGAGAGTTGCAGTGTTGGATTAATATAAGTACACAAAAAAAAACTTCTTATTATTCTTCTTTCTTCTTTACTTGGGCGTAATTGTATTTCTGTTATTGTCTTCGGTTGTTATATGTAGATTCACTTTTCCCCCTCCGTATGTGAGCGGCTCATTAATAATACCTTCTTGGCCTGAAGTTTTTCTCTATTTAAGTTTATAAAGCACTATTTCTACAACTTTGTCGCCTACTACTAACTTTGGTATTTTTATTTCTGTATCTTTATTTATTGCCTTAAAAGTGCAGTTACACACAAACAAATAATACTGTTGCAACAACACCCGTTGAGAAAAGCCACTTGTTAGCTGAACTCTTTACTCTACCAACTCTTCCCGTAGTGAAATCAAGGATGTCCGATATTGTCTTTAGACAGGGTATCAGAAAACGTATTTTAATGAAGCTAGACACCAAAAAAGCCTTTGGCGCTGTCGGCATACCTGCCATAGTACTAAAAAAAAATACTCGAACGACTTAACATCAGTTTTCTGAAGACTTTTCAACCTATCCGGCAGAAAGAGAATATTTTCTTCGTGCTGGAAATTGACTACAGTTCAGCCGATATGCAAAAAAAGCAAGAAGTCTTCGGGAAACCAGTATCAACCAACCGCACTGCTTCCAATAATGTCGGAAGTTATGGAAAAACTGGCTATCAAATAGCATTTTCTAAAATATCTAGGATTCAATATTATTAGCAACCAACAATATGGCTTTCGTAAGTGAAGATCAACAGGAAATCTTCTAACTTAGAGACACATGCTCGGAACAAGGGAACTGAACACTTTGCAGAATTTCGAGCGATTGTATATGAAATGCGGATTTCAGACAACAGATGGTGCACCAATGTAGTTTGTGCTATAAAGATTTGACACTGCGCCATTTTGTGGTGTCATAATTTTTTTTTTTATTTGAAGAAAACTGCGGTTGAATCATACCGATTACTTCAAGAAGCTTATGGTGAACGTGCTCCATCGCAAAATATGTGTGAACTATGGTTTCGGCATTTCCAAAGTGGTGACTTCGATGTTGCAGATAAGGAACGTGGAAAACCGCCAAAAAAATACGAAGATGTGGAATTGCAAGCATTGTTAGACGAAGATGATTCGCAAACACAAAAACAACTCGCCGAGCAATTGGGCGTTAGTCAACAAGCTGTTTCCAATCGGCTACGAGAGATGGGAAAGATTCAGAAGACCGGTAGATGGTTACCACATGAGTTGAACGACAGGCAAACGGAAAAAAAAAAAAAGCGCAAAAAAACACGTGTGACATTTTGTTCGCTCGGTACAAAAGAAAGTCGTTTTTACATCGTATAGTTACGGGGGATGAAAAGTGGACTTATTTTGAGAATCCCAAGCGCAAAAAATCATGGGTAGACCCAGGCGCACTATCCACATCGAGCGCAAGACCGAATCGCTTTGGCAGAAAGACGATGCTCTGTGTTTGGTGGGACCAGAGGGGCGTGGTCTATTATAAGCTGTTCAGTCCTGGGGAAACGGTTAGTACTAAACGTTACCAACAACAATTGACCGATTTGAATCGTTCGGTGCTTGAAAAAACGCCAGAATACCGAAAGAGGCAACACAAAGTCATTTTTCCAGTTCGCGACACGTTGGAAGCACTCAGCTGGGAAGTTCTACCCCATGCGGCTTACTCACCAGACTTGGCTCCTTCCGATTACTACTTATTTGCATCGATGGGTCACGCACTTGCTGAGCACCGTTTAGGTTCGTACGAAGAAGCGAAAAAATGGCGTGATGAATGGTTCGCAGCAAAAGGGGAAGATTTTTACTGGCGTGGCATTCACAAATGGCCCGAAAGATGGAAAAAAATGTATAACAAGCGATAGAGCATACTTTGGATGAAGCACTTTTTATCATTCTTCCGAATTTAAAGTGTTTTTTTAGAAAAAAAATCAGCATTTCATTCTTGAACACCTGGTATATATATATATATATATATATATATATATATATATATATATATATATATATATATATATATATATATATATATAGAGGATAATAAACATCTCTTACTTCAAAAAATGATTAATACTCTAGACCTATTAAGGCAATATTTTACTTCGAATGATCTACTTTTAAATGTCTGAAAAACACAGATCATTCTATTTTTTAACAGAAGTAATGAACGTGTAACATATGACAACATTGATGTAGTTTCGGGAGATGAGATTTTATTTCTTGGAGTGATTGTGGACAGGAGACTTGACTGGAAGTGTTATGTCAGTGCTTTAGCCAATGATATGGCTAAGTATTGTTACGCGCTGAGAGTCATTTTAGATTATGTTGGTGAAGACGCAGCACTGTCTTCTTATTACGCCTACATTCATTCGCGTATGAGATATGGAATCATCTTTTGGGGAAATTCCTGTGAAATAAACAGAATTTTGGTTTTGCAGAAAAGGTGTCTAAGAGTAGTGTACAGAATAAAGGCAAGAGATAGTTGTAAAAACGTATTCATTTCAAAACGGATTTTTACTGTAATAAGTTTGTATATATATGAAGCAGTGTTATTTGTTCATAGTAATAAAGACCTATTTCAAGAATGCATAAGAGTGCATGAACATAATACTAGGTTGAAAAGTGATTTAAAAACCAAATAAAAGTAAATATTCCTATATACAAAAGAATGTACATTTTTGTATTCTAAGATTGTACAATAGTTTTCCTAATCATGTTAGAATTTTAAAAACGAACTTGCTGAAACTAGTAAGTAAGAATTATTTAGTTCGTAAGGCATTTTATAGTTTGGAGGAGTTCTTTGCTGATGAATCTCGGCTATTTTTATGTGTGTAACTAGAATATTTGATAAAATGCAATATTTCTTAGTTTAAGAACTTTTGACATTGTTCCACGCTCCTATATGGAGCTTTGTAATTTACAAGGAATAAATAAAATATTATCTATCTATCTATCTATCTATCTATCTATCTATATATATATATATATATATATATATATATATATATATATATATATATATATATATATATATATATATATGTATATATATATATATATATATATATATATATATATATATATATATATATATATATATATATATGTATATATATATATATATGTATATATATATATATATATATATATATATATATATATATATATATATATATATATATTCAAGGCATTCGAGCGTGTTTGGCATAACTTATTATTACGAATTACGACCTGCTGAAAAAACCAGGAATAATCTACAGCCTTGCAGATGTCAGTACGCTTAATTCTTCATTCACTTTGAACGCTCAGACATCGACTACTCATACCAATATCCGCAGACCGTAGGAAGTCGTTCAACTTAACAACGTCCTAGAAGAAATTTCATCTTGGGGTGACCAAAACCAAGTAGAATTTAATGCTACAAGAACCCAGGTTTTCTAAAAAAGTGAACGTTGCTAAATCCGACATAGTTATGTTACGACATACTTACACTCCATTCCTCTCGCATCGTCACATTGGGCTTTAACTTGGGAGCAAACATGTCTTATACTCTATTTATTTGAAACTGACAGTAATAAAAACGCCAGTGGACTGACCGGCGGTCCTATAACAGACGCGTGCTATCTGTTCCCAGGTATTTTTCAGGTAAAAATGCTCTTTTGTAACGAAGTTTTATTGCCAATCAAATCATTTTATTTACATACCTTCCTGTTGCCCCAACTATAAACACATATTTAGAGCAGCATGCCCAAGTATCAAGCCAGTTAATGACAAGTCAGTTAGTGTGTTAACAAAATGTCGTCTCCAATAAAACGCCAAAAGGTCGGGCAACTAACCCATAATGAAAAGCGCATAGTTAAAAATATATTTGACTACGTTAAAAAACGATCAAAATTGTGATTTAAATGTGGACAGTTGTGGGACAAACTGTTCCTTAATGACCGGAGTTCCAAAAGCCACAGTTCACAGAGTTTTAGGAGAAGAAGAGGAGGGCGGTATAGACTCTCCAAAAAAGAGACGACACAAAAGAAGCAATTTCATGACTTTATAAAATGTTATTTTTTAAAAATAAATGTTTAAACATTATAAAATTGTTTCATTCATACTATTCGCTAATAATACGTATACGCCCAGGCGCACCACCACTGGTCAGAACTATTTCAGACTATTTAGCCCCAAACAACAAAAAAGGGTCGTTTTCCGTTTGTATTAAAACATAAAAGATTGCGAATATTAGACCGATGCCAGATGGTATTCCGGTAAAGTTGTTGACCTGGGGCCCTTATTACTGCTATTTGCATAATTCTAAATGATTTATTGGTATCACTTTCAAATAAATAGAGTACAGCTACTACGTATAACCATTTTCAAGGCGTCTTTTATATGGAGGTCCCTTTGGAGCGATTTGTCCAGGTCTTTATTTCCCACCGAGTATAATTTACAGCGATTCAAGACCAACGTGAATCGCCTTTTGTGCACACGCATCGCTCCTGTAATGCTTTAGTGATTTTCCTGCAGCACGTGTGCTGTACCTTTAAAAAACTTTTTATTATAAATGCCATTTGTGAAGTGCACAATACCAACTACAATACAAATGCTTATTATTTGATTATCTTCTCTTTACATCATCATCTCTGTGGGTTCTTGGTTCGCGATACCAAGCTGTCCAATGGGAAATTTTTCGATAGTCCGTCCGCCTCTGACCATCATATCTCAGTGTTTGAGTTTTCCAGCCAATGGCTGTTCCCGATACGGCGCTCCTATATAACCCCGCTAATATAAATTATGCATTTAATTAAATTTATTTACAACAGTTACTAATATATTAATGAAACAGTTGGTATTAATGTGAAATTGTTTCATTTCATCCGTGCACGCCTCTTTATGTATAATTTATGCCAAGTTATCGATTACGGTTCTGTAGGGCCGGAAACTACGCTTTCTGCGAATTTAATCAAAACTCTCTATACCACTGTTCGCGAAATGTATGTAATTTGTCATTTTCGTGCAGAAGAACTTTCAATTAATATTATATTATAGCAAATTTAACTATCATACTAGCAAAGAGCTGAACTGAACATTTCATCTATATTTTCTAATTCTTGATTTCCTTACTTAACAAAAGAGAGAAAAAAATTGCCTTAACACAACACCACGTTTTATTTTTATACTTTTGAAATTGGATGGTTAATTGGTACTAAATTTAAATTAAAGGCCCTTTTACATGGTCATATTAATTCTTATTTCAGTTTCAGTCGAACTCTCCATTATTTCCTATATATAAAAAGAAAAAAAAACTGAAAGCAGAACTGAAACGGAGACTGAGACGTCACAGGATGGAGTATGGTCCTTTTACGCGGTCATATCACTTTTCAGTTCCGTCTCAGTTTCAGTTTTCGTTTCATTTCAGTTCGGAAGGAAGTTTGTTTTTACAGAGTCCGTTCGGTTCTGAGTCCGAGTTACACTTTCAAAGTGTTATGTGTGTTTCGCGTTCAAACACGTGTTGTTATGCTGTCCCAAAGTGTACATGTGTAAAATAGCTCATGTATAAAGACTGTCTCACTGCAGTAGCCTTAGCTGTGGTGTTGAGGAAACGGTGGAAGAAAAGAAGACGATGGAGTAAAGCTTGTTACCCTGGAATTTACTGTCGCATGTAAATTTAATGAAAGAACCATTTAATTGACTGAACTATTTACAGATGAATGAGGATATGTATCTTGTGTTATTACGCCTTGTGACACCTATTATACAAAAGTAGAATACCAACATGAGGGAGGCTATTACTCCCCATAGTATTGGCACTTCTTAAAATCAGCTGTTGGTAGCAGACGAACGAAAGAAGGTCATAATACCACAGTGATGGTTTGTATACTTCTCAATTTCCTAGTCCACTTCTTTCACTATATTTAACTTTTCTAAGTTCTTTGTTATAAGTTGAGAGTAAGCTATTAATTTTGGATTTTACCATCGCCTTTGTTGCCTTTTCGTCGTATTCTTGATATTAATCCAATAAGAGAGTGTAGGCAGCCTCCCTAACGTTTACACTGTGATATTTGGGTCCGTTTTGTTCCACAAAACCGGAGACATTTTATAAATTTCAATAAATTCTACAACAAACTCGTGTTCCTTTTTGGACATAGCGACAATTGCAATTCATATGTACACTGAGCCAGAGTTTCATAAGAACTGACGTGAACGAACGGACCGTGACACAGGAATTCTAGGAACTGAAATGAAACAAATAGGTCTACCTCATCCCGTCAGGTGTCAGCCTCCGTTTCAGTTCTGTTTTCAGTTTTTCCGTTTTACACATAGGAAAAACGGACAGTTCGATTGAAACTGAAACTGATATGACTGTGTAAAAAGACCATAAAAAGGAAAAACTGAAAGCAGAACTGAAACGGAGACTAAGACCTGATGGGATGGGGTAGACCTATTTGTTTCCTTTCAGTCAGTCCTATGTGTAAACAAACGCGTCATGCCTCGGTTCGTTCGCTCATATCTTTTGAAACCCTGGCTCAGTGTACAGGGTGAGTTTGGCTCTTTGTGGTACTGTTTATCTCCTCTTGCCTGTTAATGTTATTAATTAGATGGAAAAATCTCAAGATCATGATGTTGACTAATGCACGAAATTATGATGGCTAGTGATTCGAATTGCCTAGCAAATACCTATGTGCTGTGCTGCAGGTGCCCTTCTACTGTCTTTTATACAGGGTGAGTCAACTATAGAGTAAAGTTCATTATGTCATTTGTTTCGGGAATGACGAAAAAATGTTAAATACAATAGTTTTATGGAATGTTAAAGTGCACAGTTTAAAATTATTTTTGAGTATACAGGGTACTTCAAAAGTGTGGCCGATATAACATATGTTTTTTAAAATGGAACATCCTGTTTTCGAATTTATTTTTTAATTCTGCGTAAAATTTTATAACTTTTTTATTAATAATGTTATATACCTAAACCTAGTAGTTTTTCTAATATTTCAATTTTTTAAAAAAAATACTAGTTTTCAGTTTTATAAAAAATTGTCAGTAGCGCCATTGTTTCTGAAGGTAGAATACTCATAATTGGTATGAGCGTTGTATAGAGATGAAAAAAAGATATATATAAAGAAATTTGAGTTAGATGCTACGGGGTATTCAAAATAAATTTATACATTTCGACTATTTTAAATTGAAAAATCTCAAATTTTTTAAATGGCACACCCTGTATATAAGTATTTTTTCTGATAGGTTTTACAAAACACTCCAACTTTTGTTAAGTATGTCATATACCTATTTCTAATAGTTTTCGATTTATTTTGAATTTTTCAATTTTTATCCTTGTTTTTAATACACTTACGCTATTGTGAAAACAAAAACAAATAGTTAATAATTTTAATATAGTTTAACTTATCTAACGATTAATTATTATGACGTAATAAATGTTCAAAAATATGCCCGTGTACTTAAATACACATGTTTAATCGTTTTACTATATTTTCCTTCACTTTCCTTAGCATAAAGGGCGTTATTGTTCTGCACGCATCCCGTATCCTATTTTCCATATCTACTGGTGTTGTAGGGGGATTCACATAAACACGATCTTTAATGTAACCCTACAAAAAGAAGTCTAAAGGTGTTAAGTCACATGATCGAGGGGGCCGCTGAATGAATTCATCCCCACCGATCCATTTTTGTGGGTAAACGATCGTTTAAAAATTCCCGAACTTCTCGGTGGTAATGAGGGGGAGCTCCGTCTTGTTGAATCCACATTTGTTCCCTTTCAAAGCTATCAGATATGGAAAATCGAGTATATATAAACTTAATTGTGATGACTGTGACGCTGTCTATGTCGGACAAACGAGACGGAGCCTACAACAAAAATTAAAAGAACACAGGCATTCCATTTTAAATAAACGAAAATTAACAGACAGCGCTGAACACTGCATAGATAATAATCACCTTTTTGATAACGAGAGGGTAAAGTTGCTATACAGTGCTTAAGAAAGAAAACATATGGATTATTTAGAAATTCTTAGCATAAAAAAAAAACATTAAAAATAATATAAAAATAACGAACACCCAAATAGAATTTGGAAATATCCCCATATTATACGCCGTGTTAAGATAGACCACCACCAAATTTTATTACCTCTTAATTTAAATTTAGTACCAATTAACCATCCAAATGAAATATCTTTTAGAACTTAAGTTTAGTCTCATTGTAAACCTCTTCTAAAATGGTCGCGAAACCGAAATACGTGTCAGAGTGATCTGAATAAATTCAGCGAAAAAGTTATACTGTATTTTATTTCAAAAGAGTAAATATTAAGATGTTTCACCTAGAACTGACCGCAAACTCCATAAATTACACCACATAATATTATTTAATTTATTTTTTAAAACATTTTTATTTTATATTTTTATTTTCACTTTATTTATTCCACCACACAGAATACCCTCAACTCCTCAAACTCAAAACTCCCACATGGACTCAAGATCAACTCAAAGAAGCCATCGAAGCCGTAGTTACTCAAAAAATGCGATTTACTCAAGCCTCCGGCCGTTTCGGAATACCTAAAGGAACCCTCTACGATAATATCCTGGGTAAATCTAAACGGATGGCGGTTCTCGAGGAGGCCGGCCTTAACTTAGCAGAGGAAGCGGCAGTTTTGGAGTTTTGCTGCGACGTATCGATCTCTCCTTATAATAGACGCACTAAAAGGTCTCTGAAGGAAGTTCTCAGTTTCGTAGAGAAGCTCAGACGACTCAGAGATCCGGAATTCATGTTTACTGGATTGTCCGGCTTTCGGTGGTGGTGGGCTTTTTGCAAGAAGCATAGTATCGTTTCGTTGTATTATGAGAGCAATAATAGTAATAGTTCTAGTAGTAGTGGAGGTAGTAATGGATCTCTGAATTCGCTCAATTTCAATCATTCCTTCTAGTTAAGTAAGTAAGTAAGCGATATTGTTAAAGAAATTTTTACAACAGTTTAAAACACTGTAATTGAAAAAATGTACAATTACTCTTGATTTTTAATATGTTATTTTTCGGCTTACTTTTCCTAGGATCGCTTGTAAGTTAGTTTTACAAAGTGTCAATGCAACAAAACGGAAACATCATCATTTCCAGTGCAGGCAAATATTGATCTATTCGTTACTGATAAGCCCAAAATTGGTCCCGGATAGTCCGGCTATTCACATTCCAAGTCATTCTAGTTTATTTTTCATGTCTTTCCCACGACCTGTCTTAACAAAGCGAGATATTTACCATCATTCATAGGCCCATACGATCTGTGAAACTACAAATGATAAATGAATTAGAATTGTTTATGAATAATAATACGCGTTGGTCTACCTTTCGACTTAATACTCCAAAATTGGATATATCCTCGCCGATCTGTTTGATTCGTATCCTATGCTAGCATCCAACACTATTCCTCTGTTCTTTTAATCTGTTTTCCTTAACCTACCCTTAAAAAATAATATAGAAATCCTAGGATTTCTTGTTTCTCCGTAAATCCTAAATATAATAGAATTTTCATTTATGATAAATATTGATCTATTTGTTATTCATAAGCCTAAAATCTGACACACGATAATCTATCTTCTATACTAGCTTTCCAAACTATTTCTGTTCTATTTACCGTGTATTTTCCACGACCTGCCTTAAAAAGCGAGATCTATAATACCATTTATAGGCGCATAGAATTCGTGGAGCATTATATATAACATTATTAATGAGCTCATAGCTTCTGTAGATCCATAACTGATTAATAAATCAAAATTTTTAGGAATGATGATAACAGTTAATTTATCGGTCATTTATAGGCCCAAAATTGATAATTTGACAGGTTGCCTATTTGATTAGACTTCTGTGCCCGCTTTTAAAACTATTCCTTTGTGTTTTTTTATTTGTATTTTATGACGATGTAATATGAATTTGTCAGATCTATGGAATTATTAACTTCATATACGAGGCTCATTTTTTAAAGTAAATACCGTTTTACTATTAAGGAATCAGTCCACTTTATCACCTTGAAAAAAAAGCGTTTTCGAAAGTATATGCTATGAAAAATGTTGTCCCAAAATTTTATAAGGACCCGAGCATTTCGTCTATATCTTTAAGCACATTATTAAATAGGTCTCCGAACGCTCGCCTCCGCACGCGCGTTCGCACTGCTCCTCTTACGCGCTTTCTACTTTCCTAAACACAACTACTTCCTACTATAATTATAAACTGTTTTTCACCCTATAAGACCATTCTGTTGAATTTTTCGGAGCAAAAGAAGACCGTTCAACCATTCAGCACATGTGTGGCTATGACCAGAACTAGAATAAAGTCAAAATTGTCATTTTTACTTTCTTTTCGGCATAAAAAATAACAAAAAAAGCCACATTTTCACAATTTTTTTAACATCCGCCATTTTGTTAGTTTTGCATAAAAGTGAATAATTCTCGTTCGGAGCATAGCCACAATCTTGCAGTTTGTAAGTCTTTTTGGCTTTGTGTTTTTTCATAAAAATAAAAATTTTCTTATATTTCAAGAGTTTATTAAGCCAAAAAAGATTTACCTCAATATTTATAATATATATCGCTAGAAAAAATCTCAAAAATACCTTTTTTTGGGGCATCTAAAGTGAACTGACCCCTTAAAAAACACAAGGCCCTTTTTTTATCAAGTTTATTTTTACATGAACACCCAGACCTTAATCTACTTTTCAACATAATTTCCACCTATCTTAAGGCACTCGTATCGTAAGACCAGCTTTTGTATTCCATCCTCATAGAAATCTGCGGCATGGTTTGCGAACCACTAGAGAGGAAACACACCAACATAATGAAGAAATCGTAAAAACGTATATTTTCTCGGAACTTTTTCATCAACTTTCCACACCAGGTCATCATGAATGACGATCGCCCACTTAGTCCCTCATCGTGCACGTTTGTATGGCGATCTTTAAATATTCTAACCTATTTTCTTACCGTTCCATTGTTCATAATGTTTTCGTCATACACTTTCCTTATTAGCCCATGAATTTCGGCCGCTTTCACGTCTTTTGCATTTGAAAAATGAATTACAGCGCATACTTCACAATCCGCATGATTTTCAATGGCCACAGGCATTTAAGACACGCACAGACGAATGTAAATTAGGGCGAATGCTTACTTAAACAACGCGCCTCGTATATCAAACAAAAAAATTAATTTCTAAACAACATTTATCATTTTTGAAGCCAAGTGTTTGTTGATCTTGTATTTGGTTCCGACGCACAGAATGATTCGTATTAATTTTTTAGTTATTCTCCAAAGGCTTTCCTTAAAATGGCGAGACGTAGTAAATTTTTTATGGATTGGTACGACCTGTGAAATATACGCTTCTATCTGGTCCAAATAAACCTCCAAATAGAATCCTTTTTGAATGATTTGTCATAAAAAACCTGATCCACCGATCATTTTCACATTCAAAAATATTGCGAAGCTGGTTTTGAGATTGATTCTTATTTGTTTTTCATTTGTTTTCCCTACCCAACCCCAAAAGTGAGATAAGTGACATCATTGTAGGATATGTGGATCCCCAAATGCTAAACAAAATAAAATCTTTAGTCTGCTTATAATATTTAAAATGATTTACTCACAAAATAAACCGTTTAAACGAGTTGTTCCACAATTTACTGCGGTAAAATTACTTGTTAATATTTGCAAACTCTACAAACTTTTCAAAACTACTTAGTACATTTTTAAGTGTTTGGTCCAGTATTTACTTTTTTGCCTGTGGTGCCATGTTAAAGAAAAGTAAATTTTAATAAACCATGATAATAATTCTTATCGTTAAGATTGATAAAAAAAATGTTTATGTAGTTAACACATAGATCAATATTTTTAGGTCGCCATCTCCTGACGGAGGGTGGCGATCCAAATGGCTAACTAAATCCTAAAACTGCAGCTTTAAAATTATCTATTGATATCCAATTAAACCACATTCGGATGTCCTTTAACCAGGATGTCTTTCGACTAATCTTCTTCCCTATATTGTGCCTTCAACGGTCAGTCTCAGCAAACTATATTTTGCTCCCCTAAATATATGACCGATATACCTAGTTTTTCTTCCCTTTACACAGAGGTTTTGAAAGCGTCGACTTATTTCTTTGTGCCGGGATCAAAAATCCAGCCTTCACGTCCATGTTGGAGTACCGAAAGAACGTAGCATCTGATGATACGCTCTTGAAGTTCTAGACTATGGCCAGATCTAGTGAAAAAAATTTGCATGTTCATGAAAGTCCCACGATTCTCGATCTAATCTCTATTTTTGGATTACACTGGCTATTAATTAGTGTGCCTACGAATTTAAAACACAAAACCTCTCTCCATTGGTAACAAGATTCGCATCAAGGTGTGATTCTAAAAACATAAGCAGATTAGCTTCCATATTCATTTTAAATTATGCCGTTTAACGTATTAAAAAATTGTTAGATTTTCAGAAATATTACATTTAGGCTTGATTCATACTAAGAGGCCGCTCTCGATACGCTCTCGGTTCGCTCAAATATGTTTACTAAAGAAACAATGAGTGTGTATTCACACTACCACTATCGCTCAGATTTCGATCTCATAACGCTCCAATATTGATAAATCTCAAAGAATATTTTATCGGTGCGAGATCGGACCTGTCATTGCTCGTCACGGTAGTATGAATATGCTTTTGATCCCGCTCCACCCTGTTCCCGCTCAGTTGTACACTAGACAACAAGTGTGTGTGTAAGGTAAAAGATTAATAAAAATTAAAATTCTTTAATAAATAACGGCGAGTGAAAAATTGTGGAAGATCATTTCAAATTTCCCAGAATCCATTCTAAAATACTTTTTTAAACTTTTCTTCGTCGTCAATTAGATGACGGTACAGTGTATAATATTCACCTTCACTTTTTCGAGCCTTTAAAGTTGGATGTACCCATGTACCCCCCCCCCTTCTTCTCTCTAATTCTTCAACTGAAAAGTTAAATGACATTACATATGCAGTTTTCTTAACTACTCCGATCTAACTTGAATCGTTGACGAAGACAAACTGAAGCGAGATCTATATCGGAATAGCAATGTGGATATGCGAAAATTTTGTCGAACCGAGAGCGAACCGAGAGCGTATCGAGAACGGCTTTATAATATGAATCAAGCCTTAATATTAAACTATAATCTTATGTTGCACATTTTTTTTTCATTTAGGTATTTAACAAATATGCCAACATTTTTTTAATAAAATATATTTGTTATATTTTTATTTATGTAAGTTACAATATTACAAGTGTTATTCCGTGTTAAAACTGATATTCTTAAGTTGTAATTTTGATATTGCGAGAGTAATTCATGGTAATGTATGCTCATATGTGTTCTCGCTCCTTAGAGTAACTCTTAAGGTGTGGTTTTTAATTATGAGACGAAAAACACCACTCAAGGTAAGCTGAAGCTTTAGAACCTCCGTTAGGACCGACTGTGAATACGGTTCTAATGTAATTTTGCATGTAATACGGGCGTCTTTACATTACCTCTTTTTAGTAAAAGTTACGACAGGATAAGGAGACTTTTTGTTTATCCTTAAGAATGTATCATTCGTTCCTTATTTTGAATCATTCATTTCCATTACTTTTCCTTTTAATAAAATATATTTGTTATATTTTTATGTACAGCCTGTCCCAAAATATAAGATCCTTATTTTTGCCAGTTTAAATGGGCAATATAAAAATTCTGACCTTTTGTTTATGATAGGTTGCAGAGATGGACTTAAGAATTTTTCATTCAAAATTATAAGTGTTTTTGGAGATGTTTATTTATAGATGCATGTAAAAACAAATGGATAAGAAGTACAAATATACAGTTTCAATGAACGGGGTTTACAAGAGGGGACATATTGTATAAATAAAAATATATTTTAACTTAAGTCTAATTCAGTTTCATTATCACTGTCATCAGCTGAGGTGGTTTTATATTATTTACATAAATATATGAATCTTCAACTTTAACAACGTGCTGAATGGAATTCTTCCAGCTTTCACAAGGTTCACATTTACAACTTTTTTTACTAATTCAACCACTAACACGCTTAAAGTAGGAGAAACATTTTGTGCCCTTATTTTTGATTTAACTTGATGCCAAATATGTTCAATTGGATTAAACACACAATAATACGGAGTAAGCCGCAAAATAGTGTGTCCCATTTTCTCAGCCATACTATCGCAAACATATTTCTTTTTCAATTTATAGTCTTTTAAAACTTCCAAAAGATCACTTTTTTTATAACTAAAGTCAAAATAAATGTCATTTTCTAACATATATTCCTGTACTTCCGATTTGATGTTGGCTGCATTAGGAACCTTATTTAGTAGGCGACTATGGTAACTTGCATTGTCCATAACTATAACGCTCTGTTCGGGAACATTTGGCAAAAGGGAATTTTGAAACCAATTTTCAAAAAGTTCTGCGGTCGTGTCTTCGTGATAGTCGAAACTAGAATCTTTTATGTTTTTTGCAGATAATAGTAGACAATTTGAAACCCAGCCCTTTTCATATCCAGCATGTAAAATGGTTATTCGTTTACCTTTATTTGAAGGTGCATTACTCTGACATTTTGTACTACTGTCAACCCACCCTTTTTGTACAGTGTCATGGGTATGGAACCATGTTTCGTCAAGGTAAATTATTGGCCAATTCTCTGATCGATACTTTTTAATTTCTTGTTAATAAGTATGTTGCAAGATTCGTAATTTTTGTAACTCCATCACTACTTGCCTTTTGTTGATTTTTCGGAACGTGAATCCCATTCTTAAGAGAATTCTGTGAAGGCTTGATCGGCCCCAATGTATATTGTTCCCGTCCTGCATCAGTCTTAATTTTATTTTGTCTAGTGTCGGCACCAACGGCTCTTCATACATAGAATATATTTTTCTCCCGATGACGTCTTTTTCACAATCGTCTACATGATGCGTTTGAAAATCTTTCCGTTTTTTCCTGTTTCTGAGTGATGATTTTCCTACTCTACCCTTAATCGTAGAAATTGGGGTTGTTGTTAGTTTACTGGTTTCTTGCAATTTCTTTTTACCAAACTGTCGTAAACATTTTTTACTATTTGTTTAGCGTCAAGTGATAAATGTTTTCTCTTGCGATAGCCACTATTGCAATTTTCCCACGGACGCCACATAATTAAAATAGAACCGTTACGTTGTAAGTAAAACTAAAAATAAAAATAATAAAAAGTATCTTTCGAATCTTAATGGGGACCTGTGGTCATTAGGCCTATATTATCGAATACTTAAAGGGCTCCAAACCGGATTGCCAGGTAGTAAATATATAGGTAAAAAATAGATCCAACATGATTGCAGGTGCAAGTGAGGGCAGTATACAAAGCAGGTAAGAAAAAAATACGTTTATCGTAATACCTGACAACTATGAACAAAACCATAATAGGGTTGTTTATTGCCCCATTGAAAAAGCAAAAAGGCACGATCTTATATCTTGGGATTTACTTTATATGAGTTACAATATTGCCAGTGTTATCCTGTGTGAAAACTGTTATTTTTAAGTTGTAATTTTGATATTCCGAGACTAATTCATGATATTGTATGCTCATATGTATTTTCGCTCGTTAGAGTAAGTCTTAAGGTGTGGTTTTTAATTATGAGACGAAAAACGCCACTCAAGGTAAGCTGAAGCTTTAGAACCTGCGTTAGGACCGACTGTAAATACGGTCCTAATGTAATTTTGCATGCAATACGGGCATCTTTGCATTACCTCTTTTAAGCAAAAGTACAAGGATAAACAAAAAGGATACTTTTTGTTTATCCTTGAGAATGTATCATTCACCCCTTATTTTGAATCATTCATTTTCATTCCTATGCAATCCTGTTAAATCTACCTAACATATGTGCCACAGCAAACTATCGTTTTAACTATAATATGCATCTGATAAAATTAGTTGAAATTAGATGTAATCATACATCAACCAGCATGATACCGTTTTCGGGGAGAACGGGGTAAAATGACTAGTAACGCAGTTTGACGAACGCAGATGATTTCGTTCCCAAGTAAATACTTTATTTATGGTCCAGAGTCATAAAGACAATATTTTTTTTGATGTAACTTCACACAACGGTATAGTGTAAATAGACACCAAAATATAGTTTTAAACACTAACCACTACAACCGAAGATAAAAACGTTGAAAAAATACTCAACATGACATAAATGAGGGATGAACTCTACAAAACAGAGAATAAAACTCTTTTTATTCACATTAAGGGCATGTACCTAGTCAAGGACCTCAAAAAATACGGTATATAATGAATTTTTTTTAAGCGAAATTCATTATATAAATCAGGCTTTTTTGATTTTATACAAAAATTACTTGCTGAAGCGATGTGTCACTACACTTACGGGGGCCATCACGGATCTGATCAATAAGTCACTGGATGAGGGAGTTTTTCCAACAATATTTTAAAAACGTTATCAGAGTCCAATTTACAAGTCTGAAAACAAGAATGATGTAAGGAATTATAGAAGTGTATGTAATCAATCCAGTATTCCCAAATTGTTTTATTTCCTAATATATAAGCAATTATCGTCATCTCTTCGCGACAACATGGATTTTCACAGGAAAGATCGACGGATACCAACCTCGTCGTTTATGAGTCGTACTTGTTAGAGGCTCTGGAGGAGGGGGCCCAGGTTGATGCTGTCTATGCCGACTTTTCCAAGGCATTCGATAGGGTTAATCACGACCTATTATTAGCTAAGCTTGAGGTATTGGGATTCAACGATTCTCTTCTGGGGTGGTTGAAGACATATCTGGAAGGGCGTGAATATCAGGTTAAAATTGGCAATGTGCTATCAAATAGTTTTATTGCAGTTTCTGGAGTGCCACAGGGCGCCCATTGCTCTCCGCTCCTTTTCAATTTGTTTGTCAATGATATTGCTGATCATATACTACGCTCTGATTTCCTTATGTTCGCCAACGATCTTAAAGTGTTTAAGAAGGTTTTGAATGTGCAGGACGTCCGAGACTTGCAGGCGGACTTGGATAGACTTGTAAATTGGCTGAGACAAACTGTCTACAGCTTAATGCATCTAAATGTAAATCTGTTAGCTTCTTTGGAGGACATAAGAATGTCAATAGTAGTTATGTTACTAGTGGAACAGTGTTGGAAAGTTTGGGCAAAGTGAAGCATTTAGGAGTAATATTTAATTATCGCCTCTCTTTCTGTGATCATTACGTATATATTATTAACAAGTCCAGTAAGATTTTGGGACTTACATGTAGAAATCTCAGGAATTTATCACTGTCCTCGTTAAGGGTCCTGTACTGCACGTTGGTGCCGTTTGTTCTGGAGTATTCAACGGTTGTCTGCTCGTCAATGTTTGAAGTACATCTCGAAACTATTCAGAACAGGTTTCTACGACTGTGACGACGCTTATAAGAGTGATATAGCAATAGCTGACCATGATTATATTATTTTTAGGAGTCATATGAACTTGAATCTGTTAGCTCATAAACGTTTGGTGAGTAATCAGTATTTTCTGTATAAGATAATTTATAGGTTGATAGATTGTCCTCCTTTATTGTCATTCGTAAAATTTAATGTACCTCGAAAACATTTAAGGCAAACTGAATTGTTCTTTACTGGCTTCCACAGAACTGTTTATGGTTGTCATTTACCACTACTGAGGGCTATGAGATTCATGAACCAGTGCCGGAAGCTGAAGATTTTTTCAGGTTCCCCTTCTTCCTTCAGAGGGGATGCTCTGGCGTTGATTGTTTGACGGTAGGAGTGTAGCCGTTCTTGTGTTTCATTATACATTTTCGGCTGTTCTGTTATTGATATGATTATGTTGTAAAGTGTTCTTTTTTTTGTTTAAATCCTTCGTTCAAAAACAAGATTGATCCTCTAATAAACTAATTTCTTTGGAAATTTTAATTTCAGATGATCCAGTTCTCAATAATCGTACACACCTCAATGCTCCTTAAAAAAACGGGGGTCGCAGGGGAACGGGTATACCGCCGCCATTTTTATTTCATTTTAATTAAAATTTTACAAATTGTATTTTAAGCTCTGTATTATCACATAAAATAAAATCCTGATTTATATAATGAATAGTTCCGCTATAAAAATCCTATGGCCCCATGACTAGGTATATGCCCTTAAATATTACGACCTTCACTGTTTACTGGTATGCTTACAAAATGGTAAAACTAGTAGCTATTTAAGCCTTGGAAGGTTGAATTTTCTGAAGAAAAAATGGCATCCTGTATCCTAACGCCTACCCACTCTCAATCATAGATAAATATACTTATAGGGACTTAAATTAGTTTCTCAATCTATGTTATGAAAACTGAACCTTTACTGCCATCCGTCGGACTGCAGAATAGCTAAATAGAAGTTTTGCACACGCCAAGTCGGTGTTTAGGGTATAACTGCCATGTTACTGTAAGAAAAAATTGTTGGAAGTTAAATAACAAATATCGAAGTCCAAATGCGTGCTTAAATCTATTAGCTGATAACGGAAAACGAGAAAAAAGTAACGAGCGATTTCTTTCGGATATTAATACGTATTATTCCATATTATCCCAGTCTCCTCTATGTGAGCCAGCATGAGACCATATTACTAGGCAACCAAATTACACAAGTAATAAAACATTCTCATCAGGTCATGTGGGAACATTATATCTATTCAGAGAGAAAATAATTATAATGGGGACTTCTTGCAAAAACAACTTTTTTTACGAGAACACGTTATTAATTTGTAATGATATCCTTAAGATAAGAATATTTTTAATAGTGATCAATGAGAGTGTTCAGCTACTTGTAAAACTGTACTGGAATTATTATTTCACAGTTAAATTAGAAGCGTAGTTTAAAATGCCCGATTTAACCATTTATTTATCGCAACGTTAAAGCTAGCGTTATTACACAAGAGCTCCCTAATAATAATAATTCTAGTTATTTTTGCAAAGACGCCCATTCTAACAGTCGTAATATAAATAAGTTTTTATTACTCCATCTTGTATTATATTGTTAGTTAGGTCGTTAAAATTATTGCAATTTACAGTAATTTATTTAATCAAGTAATGAGATCACATTAAAACGTTTTTTCAGTCTACATATATATAAAATACACCTACATTGTATGTATTAATAACTATGATTTTTTTTCCAGCAGAAAATGTGATATTTTACGATTAATTTTCTAAAAATTGCTCTTTTCATTCCGAATATTAAAAAAATAAGCTTTATTTTTACAATGGCAATAGAGAGATTTTGCAACGATTATTTTTCATGTGCCTCTGTCCTTACCGTTATTTGAAGCATGCGCAGCATTAACGAGAAAGAACTTCACTTTCACACTACGACGTAATTGCAATAAAATAAAGTAAAAGTTAGGTTAGGTTAGTATTCATCTTCTATAAACTTAGGGGATTTTTTTTTCGATTCACCGCACGACCCGCTGATGTCTGCTGCTCTTATAAGTTCCTAAATAAAGGAAATCGTTATCCTTAAGAAAGGTTTCTCTTATTTTGGTTCAATTCTGCGTCGTTTAGAGCTTCCAAACGGTACACGCATGCTTTAAATAACGATTACAGCTGAGTCCTTATATTTAATTTCTTCCCTTGACTATTGCGCATCCTTCAAATAATAGCCCAGTCGCCAGGGGTTTTAAGCTCTCGTTAAATGTTAACAGGCTGCATTTTGGCACACAGGTAGTTTTTTGGACGTAGAATACGAAAAAAAAAATTTGCTAAAGTTTGATATACGCTAAGCCTACAAAATCCAAAGTAAAATCAAGAATTCGGTTTTTCAGTAATATCTCGAAAGATATCAAAAAACCAATAGCACCACGTGAAAGAGCGGGAAATTTTACAAAAAAACAGTATATAGATTTTTTTCAGATTCAAAAGGTGTAGCGCTCCAAACAGGTTAATTTAAAAGTCTACGCGCATTGCTCGAAGGTTAAGAAAGACTATATCAGAAGCATTAAATTTAAATAGAAAAACTGAACAAACGGTTGTTAAAACAAAAAGCAACTTTAATGCTACATTAAAAACAGTAATAAAATTAAAAAATTAGAATTAAGAAAGTTCAAATTCGCTATCTGAGTCATCAGAGGTATCGCTGTCATCCTTAGATACTAAGATAACTACAGGGTTTACTTGAATATCCAAAACTTTTTCTCTATCCCACCATTCCAAAATTATTTTTTCTGTATGCTCTACTACTTTTTTCCAGTACTCTTCGGTGATATGGTCTAGAGAGTCTTGCCATACCATTTCAGGTTCATGAGATGTAGGTCCTTCAGTAGTGTGCTTTTCATAATAGGATTTTGCGTCTGCCCATATTAATTCTATGTCATTAAATTGACAATGGTAAGGTGGCAAACGCAAAACCTCATGACCCTGTTCCCTTAAAATTTCATCAACCGCGTATATTTTAGGTTTTCTAAAAGTCTTTGCCATTTAGAGTAATTCTGGTTTTAATAAATTTGAAGAAAGGTTTTGATTTTGCTCTACTAACCATTGGAATATTTCTTTTTTTTTTTCCACTATGAATTTGGTTGTTTATTTAAAATTCTAGAATGATATGAAGCATTGTCCAAAACGATTAATGAGGGCTGATTTAAATTTGGAATAAGCATTTCTTTTAGCCACTTTTCGAATGTCTCATTATTCATGCTGTCATGGTAATCGGCGCTTTTCGATGTAGTTGAAAATATTAAACTGGCCCCAGGTACAAATCCGGTGTATGAACCAGCATGCAAAATAATAAACGTCTTTCCAGAACTGTGCCCCTTCTTCCTTTTTACTGATTTAACCAAATTATCTTGCCAGGATTTGGACCCACTTCCGTTTGAAAAAACTCATGTTTCATCCAAAAAAATTACTTTTCTAAACTATGAATTTAAATTTTTAACATACTTCCTTAAAAATGTTACTCGTCAACTGGCAATATTGAGGAGTTTACACAAATATCTTCGGTTGCAGTCTTTTTAGTGTTCCGTACGGAACACTTATAAGTTGACTTCGGTGTCTGTCTGTCTGTCCGTCTGTCTGTCACACCCGATTTTCTCCGAAACTATAGAAGGTTGAAATTTGGTAATAATATAGGAATTGATGGCCTCATCAAAGCCGTGTAGTTTTGAAAGTTAAATTTTGACTTAAGGGGTTAGTTTTGGTGGTGAAATCGGAAGTGAAAAAATTTTTTTTTTTTACTGTCATTGAGTGTGGTGTCAAATAAAAGCTTGTGAAAACACGAGTAAAAAATATATATATAAATGTGGTACTTGGACTCACTTTTCTTTGTATTATTTTTAAAAAGTCGCGAAAAAATCGCTGTCCCCCCACCTTATCTCGAAAAGTACTGCCCAAAAAATTTTGAAAAAATTCTGGAATGCTCTCCACGGGGTATAGATTGAACGAAAATTATCACGAGTGCATTACCTTTAATAATTTATTTGGTATATAGAAAAAAAGAAAAATTTCAAAGTCATCACTTTTTAGTAAAGACTGGAAACCAACTTTGCTGAAAACTCCTTTGGGGTGTGTTTTGTGAAGTCACTGATCATTTTATACCACCGTAACAAAATTTTTTATTTTAAAAGCAATCAACGTACGGAACACTAATTGTGCAAGTTCAACTTGCACTTGACCGGTTATTTATATCGAAATCTTAAATGTTTCATTAATTTTGGCAAAGTTCAATTCCTAAAATCTTTCTATCCCGTAAAGTATCTTTTAAAGTCGAGTTGTGTTCATGTTAGGTTTATACATGTCGCAAATCAAATTTCTCCCATCCATTTTCACGAATTCGCGTAGATACTTAGTTTTTGACCTATTCTTTTTCCTTTTTTTCACATTTTTTCGCGGTTATACCGCTGCCATCTTCATTAACAATCCTTTATATGGTTCTAATACTTAAATTAAAACTTCCGATACTTGTTTCTGGATGGACTTCAGATTCATTAACTTACTGTCTTTGGTAGATTTTCTTTGCTCCTTTTCAAAGGAGCTTATTAAATTAAGCACTATTTTCTTCGTCTGAGGATTTAAAAAACCCGCAAAACACTTTTTGGCTTCCATTATTATATGTATAATAAAATTTTTTGACACTATTGGAATTGGCATTCACATTGACATAATAATGCTACATTCATTTTAACATCCAATAACATTTAAAGACGTTTACAAGAATATTTTACAAATATTAAATACATTAGAGGTTTTTACCAAAGTATTCTGTTTATTCCTATTTGTTAAGCTCTGAATGCTCTCAGATGAGAAAGCAAAAATAATGGCAACTACTAAGTTCAACAATATTATGTATATTATATTATAAAATAAAATAATCCAATCATTGTTCCATGGCTTATGAAAAATACTATTTTTGCTTTTCTCAGTGTGTTCTTTTAAACATTTTTTGAACAATTTGAAAAGTAATATTTAAAGTTTGAATTCACTAATAATTTTAATATTCAACGATTCTGAACGAGTTATTTTCTCAAAATATTTAGATGGTTGCTTGCTACTGGAAATTATAGTTGGCTCTCTGTCTCAGACATAAAAAGTCTATTAAATTTTTTTAATTTTCCGACGTGGTATTAATTAAATTCATGCTGACTGCAACTTTAACAAGGACAACAATAGAAAAGTTTATCGCAGCTAAGACGATACACCCGACTTATTAGAATACCGTCGATTATACCTATATATATATATATATATATATATATATATATATATATATATATATATATATATATATATATTATATATTTATAACGTCTTCCGTCTTCCGATGCCTAATTTCCACTCCTCCCGGTTTCTCCATCCCTCCTCCTCCAGATCTCTCTATAGTACTTCCTTGTTGATTCCTGCTCTCCAGCTTTGGCGTGGTCTTCCTCGCTTTCTTCTTCCATGAGGGTTCCAATTTAAGATCTGTTTAGGTAGTCGGTCTTGTGACATTCTCTGTACATGTCCGTACCATACCAACTGTTGGGTTCTGATTTCGTCCACTATATCGTGCTTTATTTCTAAAGCTCGTCTTATCATGTCATTTGATATGCGGTCTTTTCTGGATTTTCTGGCTGCTCGTCTCCAGAAATGAATTTCTGTAGCTTTTAGTACTTTTTCTGTTCTTTCCTTCAATGGCCACACCTGGGAGCTGTAAGTTATTATACTTTTCACTATTGAGTTGTAAATTCTCTTATTTTCAATGGTTATGTTTTTGTCCCATAGTATACTATTAAGCATTGCAATCGCTTTTCTTCCTCGGATATTCCTCTCGAATA
Source organism: Pachyrhynchus sulphureomaculatus (assembly GCA_019049505.1). Classification (NCBI taxonomy): domain Eukaryota; kingdom Metazoa; phylum Arthropoda; class Insecta; order Coleoptera; family Curculionidae; genus Pachyrhynchus; species Pachyrhynchus sulphureomaculatus. The sequence goes on from CM032451.1 coordinate 20,016,705, forward strand.
TTGCTTCTTCCAGTGTTCCGTCCCTAGATATTCTCGTTCCCAAATACTTATAACTGATACAGTGTTTGATGGTGTGTCCTGTGGCCAGTTTCAAGTCATGCTGTTGTCCTCCGACGCACATGTACTCGGTCTTTTTAATATTGATTTCTAGGCCCCATTTTTCATATTCCTCCATAAGTTTTCGTGTCTTGTATTCCATATCATCGATGTCCTGAGCGACTACTACCTGGTCGTCCGCGAATGATAGCGTGTACAATGTAGTATCGTCATCCAGTGGTAATCCCATACTGCTGTATTTCCTTTTCCAGTTCTTCAGTGCACTCTCCAAATAGATTTTAAATAGCGTTGGGGATATACAGCAGCCCTGTTTGAGACCCTTTGTGACCTGGAACCCTGTTGTTATACCATATTTGGTTTTCACTCTACTTCTTGCGTCTTGGTATAAGGATTTTACAGCTTTAATTATTTCGGTGCTTATATTACTCTGTTGTAGTGTTTTCCACAATCTCATTCGGGGCACGCTGTCGTATGCCTTTTTTAAATCAACAAACAAGACATGGACTTCCTGATCAAATGCGGTTTTCTTTTCTAGGATTTGTGTCAGTGAGAAGAGATGGTCTATTGTCGATCTTCCTGCTCTAAAGCCGTACGTCTGCGTATTCCGTTTCTATTCTATTTTTAAGTATTTTTCCGTATATTCTGCTAATAGATCCTGTAACCGTTATTCCCCGATGGTTATCGCAATTATTTTTGTCTCCTTTCTTATGAATTGTTGATATGTATGATATTTTCCATTCCTCAGGTACTTCTGATGTGTTAATGCATCTTTGAAATAAGCTCCTTAAAGCGCTAAATAGCTTTTTAGTTCTGTATTTTCCTGTCTCTCCTGGGATGTTTCCTGTTCCTGGGGCTCTAGCGTTTTACATACTTCTTTAACTTCTGATGTTGTTATCCTTATTGGGGATCCTTGTATAACTATATTTGAGTTTCCATGTTGAGTACTTTTAAACTCTCTCTTCTGTTAGCATATTTGTAAAGTATTGGTTCCATTTTTCTGGTGTTATTGGTGAGAAGATTTCTCTTTTCCGTTCTGTTCTCATATTTTTAAGAAGTCTCCAGCTTTCTTTGCTTTTTCTTCCTCCTATGTAAGTGTTGAGTCTTGAGCATGTCTTTTCCCATTGGTTGTTCTTTTTATCACTAATCATTTTGCGTACTCTAGCTTGGGATTCTTTGTATTTTAATTTGTCGTTTGTGATCTTTGAACTTAAGTATTTGTGATAGCTTTTCCGTTTTTCTTCAATTTCGTATTCAATTTCTTCATCCCACCTATTAATTAAATTCATGCTGACTGCAACTTTAACAAGGACGACAATAGAAAACTTTATCGCAGCTAAGACGATACACCCGACTTATTAGAATGCCGTCGATTATACCTTAAGTTTCAATATAAGAGTAATTAAAAATACCCACATGTGTTATTTAAAAATTGACGTTTAAAATGTGAAAATTTGCCTGCTGTAGTCCACCGCCGGTAATTTTACGTTCAAAACAGGTAAGAGATGGTTAAAAAGAGTCTGACAATTTTTTTTAGTTACAGTTAAAAGTATACTTGAGGTTAGAAAATCATTAAAAACAACTTTCTCTTTTTTTTGTAATTTTGCTCTTAAAAAAGTGTTCATGATAAGCGTATTTTTTGCTTATTATTAATCTTACAACTTAAAATAAAAAAAAAAGATATTTAAAGGTGCGAAAAGAAAGATAAAAGTCTTAACTTTAAGTATAACGTATTTATATTTCATTTAAACATCCAGGCACAAAGAAAACAGTTATTGAAAACACAAAAATTCTAAATTACTCGAAGAAATTAAATGAATTACGTACTCTATGGCTGTCGTATTGGATCCGCCATTTTGAATTTTTCAAATCTGTCATCGGTTTCTTAATCAGCAACCCGAGAAACCCCTTAATAGCCAATTTCAAAATATTTAGCGGTGTACAGAAACGGTAATTTTATCATAAATGTGGTTGGAAGCATGGTTCCCACTACAACTGACGAGGTTTTATTTTAAATAATTTTTTAAAATTACGGTTAAACTAAAAAAAAATAATCTATATACCATTTTTTGTAAAATTTCCCGTTCTTTCACGAGATGCTATTAGTTTTTCGATATCTTTTTTATTTTTCGAGATATTTACGAAAAACCGAATTTTAGCGTAGGGCAACAAACTTTTTTTATTGTATACGTCCAAACAAACTACCTGGTTCCCAAATTGCAGCCTGTTAACATTTAGTTACTTACTTAATCCTTAGTCGTGATACCTCTCGGTGTAGGCTGGTATGAGTGGGTTGGGTTAGGTTGGAGTCTTCCATATTTCCCTCCATCTTTCTCTATTTCGGGCTAGCCTCTCACCTCACTCCCCTCGTCTCCATTGCTCCCCTCTTACTTCCTCCGTCCATGTTCTTCGTGGTCTTCCTTGGTTTTCTATTCTCTCTTGCTTCATACACTCTTCTTACCAGTCTTTCCCGTCCCATTCTTTGTATATGTCCAAACCACCTCAACTGACTTTCTTCTATTTTCTCCTGTATCGGCCTCATTTCCAGTGTTTCTCGTATATCAACGTTTCTTATCCTATCCAGTCTTGTTCTTCCTTCAATCTTTCTGAGGAATCTCATTTCCTGTTAACATTTAATGAGATCTTTTCGTTAAAATTTGCCTCTGACGACAGAGCTACAAAGATAAAGACAGTGGCCTGCTACAAAAAGCGTTGCAAGATCTCTCTAACATTGTTTTGGACAATGCGACAATCATCATTCCAACATTTAGACTTATTGTTAAGTGCCTTCGATATTACATTAACAAAAAGCAATAATTTTTACATATAGATATATGTTATTAAAAATTCTAGAAGTGTTTGACCTTTTGTAAAGGTTCACTATTGTTATTAAAATTTTATAAGTATTTTTAGTATCAAACTTTGACCTGTATAATGGTAATAAGAATGTTATAGAATTTATTGTATATTATATTATAGCCTGTCCCAAAATATAAGATCCTGATTTTTGCCGTTTGAAGTAGGCAATATAAAAATTCTGACCTTTTGTTTATGATAGGTTGCAGAGATGGACTTAAGAATTTTATTCATTAATTCAAATAAATAATATTATAAATGTTTTTGGAGATGTTTATTTATAGACGCATGTAAAAACAAATGGGTAAGACGTACAAATATACAGTTTGAATGAATTGGGTTTACAATTGTATAAATAAAAATATATTTTAACTTAAACTTATTTCGGTTTCACTATCACTGTTATCCGTTGAGGTAATTATCAGTGGTTTTTATATTATTTACATAAATATATGAATCTTCAACTTTAACAACGTGCTGAAGAGAATTCTTCCAGCTTTCACAAGGTATATCATTTATAACTTTTTTTTTACTAATTCAACCACTAACACGCTTAAAGCAGGAGAAACATTTTGAGCCCTTATTTTTAATTTAACTTGATGCCAAATATGTTCAATTGGATTAAACACACAATAATACGGAGGAAGCCGCAAAAGAGTGTGTCCCATTTTCTCAGCCATATTATCACAAACATTTTTCTTTTTCAATTTATAGTCTTTCAAAACTTCCAAAAGATCACTTTTTTATAAGTAAAGTCAAAATATATGTCATTTTTTAACATATATTCCCGTATTTCCGATTTGTTGTTGGCTGCATTAGGAACCTTATTTAGTAGGCGATTATGGTAACTTGCATTATCCATAACTATAATACTCTGTTCGGGAACATTTGGTAAAAGGGAATTTTGAAACCAATTTTCAAAAAGTCCTGCGTCGTGTCTTCGTGATAGTCTAAACTAGAATCTTTTATGTTTTTTGCAAATAATAGTAGGCAATTTGAAACCCAGCCGTTTTCAGATCCAGCATACAAATGATTATTCGTTTACCTTTATTTGAAGGTGCCTTAGTCTGACATTTTGTACTGCTGTCAATCCACCCTTTTTGCACATTGTCATGGGTATTGAACTATATTTCGTCAAGGTAAATTATTGGCCAATTCTCCTATCGATACTTTTTAATTTCTTGTAAATAAGTATGTCGCAAGATTCGTAATCTTTGTGACTCCATCACTACTTGCTTTTGTTGATTTTTCGGAACGTGAATCTCGTTCTTAAAAGAATTCTGTGAAGAGTTGATCGGCCACAATGTATATTGTTCCCATCGTGCACCAGTCTTAATTTTATTTTGTCTAGTGTCGGCACCAACTGCTCTTCATACACAGAATATATTTTTGTCCTAATGACATCTTTTTCACAATCGTGTACATGATGCATTTGAAAATCTTTCCGTTTTTTCTTGTTTCTGAGTGATGGTTTTCCTACATTACCCTTAATCGTAGAAATTGGGGTTTTTGTTAGTTCACTGGTTTCTTGCAAAGCACTTTGTTTATTCAAATTTCTTTTTACCAAACTGTCGTAAACATTTTTTACTATTTGTTTAGCGTCAAGTGATAAATGTTTTCTCTTGCGATAGCCACTATTGCAATTTTCCCACAGACGCCACATAATTAAAATAGAACCGTTACCTTGTAAGTTGTAAGTAAAACTAAAAATAAAAATAATAAAAAGTATCTTTCGAATCTTAATGGGGACCTGTGGTCATTAGGCCTATATTATCAAATACATAAAGGGCTCCAAACCGGGTTGCCAGATAGTAAATATATAGATGAAAATAGATCTAATATGATTACAGGTGCAAGTGAGGGCGGTATACAAAGCAAATAAAATAAAAAATACGTTTATCGTAATACCTGGCAACTATGCACAAAACCTTAAGAGGGTCGTTTATTGCCCCATTGAAAAAGCAAAAAGGCACGATCTTATATCTTGAGATTTACTTTACAATAAAGAGTTAAGGTTTTATTGTTAAGGATATTTTGAGAGAACGATATTAAGTAGTATATTAATTTATATGTAATTCCATATTTTCGACGGAGATCTGAGATTTTACTGTCTACTCTTTACGCGTTACTTCTACCCGCTATCTCTTCTTTTTCTCATTTTTTCATGGCGTTGTCTCTCCGATTGAAATAATACAGTCGGTCAAGTAAGAACGTGTCGTGCATTGTTCCTCAAAATGTATTTATTTAAAAGTTCTTTTACGTCATTCGGCAGTGAAGGATTGCCATTAAAATGCTAATGATTCAGTAGTTCGTCCAGTCCCCATCAGCGTCGATAATCGCCTGGCATCTTCGGATCATACTTTCAACGAGATTTCCCGCTTATTCTTGGGGCAAATATTTCCAAATTGCTCGAATTCGCCGTGACCGCTGCTCATTATGTACACCTTTTTACTACGAAGCTTCCGTTTGATGTATGACTAAACGTTCCCGATTGGGTTTTACTCTAATGTTGGAGTCGTTATCCTCTTGAAGAATCCACTCCTCATTTTTATCGACAAACCACCGTTTGGCAGTTGGTACTAGTGCCTTTTTGTAAATCCGGAGCATTTTTTCAGCGTTCAAATTGTAGATAAAGGTGAAGAGTGTCCCAGAACCTTCTTCCCAAAGACATCCCCAAACATAGATCTTCACAGGATGGTTCACGGTGCGCTGAACCAATCTGTTATTTAAAAATGGCCATGCTCGTGGGTGATAACATAATCCCAAAATAAGGCTTCATCGGAAAAAATACATTGCGGAAGTCTCGATATATGTTTTCCTCTGCCTATGCGAGTCGTTTCTCTCTATGTTTTCGCTCAGGAATGGTTTCTTGATTGTACTCCGTCACTTCGAATCGTTAGCCCGAAAGTGAGCGTGGATCGTTTCAACGATATCTTTTCGCTTAGTTTTGGATCCTTTGGCGCAAAGTTAACTGAGAATTTCGGGAAAATATATTAATAATCATTTTTTCGTCCTTGTCCATTACTTTTCCTCTTGAACCACGTTTTGGTAAATTATCAACATCTCTTAACTGAGAGTATTATTTCACCCACTTGCTAACGAATGTCTTTGACTTGCCCATATACTTAGCAGCCGCTAAGCGTAATTTTCTGATATTTTGGATGATTTCATAGGAACACAGCCTCGAAACGCGAAGCATATGTAACACTTAGGTCGGATAACGTACTACCAACAATCACTTAAAAAAAAGGATTTCTTTTACGGACAACAAGTTATAGACCACACGTTTTTACTTGACCGACTGTAGGCTAGCTCAGTAGGTAACAAGTATATAAGCACTAGTAGAATTCAGAATCTCGGTACGGAATTATAATATTATTTTTAAAGTTTTGTTGTATTAAAGATATTTTGTAGCGATTGTTTTGAGCATGCCTTTACCGTTAGCGTTTTTAAAACATGCTCACTATAAACCCTAAGAAAGTGCATGTAAAAAAGATTTTGCAATCCTTCAAATAACCACTTGTATCTTTATATTAACGTAGTGAAAAAATGAACATAACTTCGTTTTTTTTTTATAGTTCCGTTTAGTGTTATTTTTGTGACGTGTTTTCTTTGTTCTGTTTTAAAAATGAATCGACAAATTGTAAATGTAGTTTTGCGCATGCCTAAAAAGAAGATAACGACAAAGGCGGACCAAAAGAAGCATTGCAAAATATCTATTACCGGAAAAATCAACGCTATTATAACATTTTTTCTATACAGGGTGTGAATTCGATTTATATCTCGTTAAACATAAAGAAAAAACGAAAGATACTCCAATTTACAAGATATTTTCAACTACACAGGGGGCGTTATGAAATTAGCCCGTCAAGTGGACACTCTAGATATCCAAAATTATTTTGTCCCGTAGAAGTCGTGCCTTAAATTTGCATTAATTTATATTGTAAACTAGTTTTTAGTTTAAATTTGGCGTTAAGAATTTACCTGCAGGTTTTTCCACGTTATAATAGGCCAAGTGCTCGCTGTAAAATTTTACCGTCATCGATTACACGGGCCAACAAAAAAATATTTGTAAAAACTTTTTAACCAATACATCTAAGTGTTATATATTTTTGGGTGCTGAAACCGTATCTGGTATCAGTTTTTTGTATCACCCACAGTTCTCTCACAATATGACATCGATTAAATTTCAAAATAGTGAAAATTTGATACATACAAAATAATTATTTATTTGTTTTTCTTTCAGTATAGAACCAAGAAATTCTGCTTTTTCCTTAGTCAAACCCAAATCTCTTACTAAATCATTTAACTCAGCTTGTGTAAACAACAGTGGTTTTAAATTTTCTAGAGAATATTGAAACTCATCATCATCATCCGGTGGCTCAGGGACAGGAAGCCCCGGTCCATGTCCTACCGGCCGATTAGCTGAAGTAAAGTTAGGATAGACAATTACTTTCTTATTTTTGGAGTTATATCCAGAAACATCAACGCTACAAAATAACAATCATTTGAATGATCTTCTTGCTGTCTCCATACCATGGGTACTGCAAATCTAAAGGCTTTCTTTTCCTTCTTATACCATTTCCTAAGATCCTCGACACAAACATAACATACTTTGTGAGGAGCCCAACATTTTTCTTGATTGCGATTTTTACACCAAAATATGCAAAGTATACTTTTTTTACAAAGTCAGTAATGTTTCTCTGATGTTTTTTAACTACAAACTTACCACATATATAACAAAGAGTGTTGGGAGAGTTTTTACCACGATTAGCCATACTTTGAGTGTGAATTAAAGCACATGGGTTAAACACTGCAATGCGAGGTTATATTAACTGGAAGAAAACAAACAGCTGTGACATTTATCGGAACTGGCAACCTAATAACATGTAATTTTACTGCCAACCTTATAAAATTCTGATTTTATTGCCAACCTAATAACATTCGAATAATAAAAAATAAACTTTTCACATTTTAAATATTAACATGTGAAAAATTGGTGGATGATACGACTTTTTTATTATTATTTTCGGACTCAGCACACCAAAAAACATAGGAATCAGGTAAAATTATTAAAAAAGTTTTTTCATCGTTGGCCTGTGTTACAGTCAATCGATGAAAACGACATATGTAGAAAAGCAACACGTACACTTAAAAAAATTGGGTGTTTGTTTCGTTGCGCGTTGATAAATAGGGATACGTGTAATATTGCACTTACAGCTTATAATCAGATTTGCAGGAAAAGTTTGCAGCTTTGCATTGCACGCAGCTAAAGACTGCTCTTGTAAAGACTCGCTTACACAACGTAATAACATTTAATTTTTTGCTGTATACGAAGTATAAAACTACTAGACGTGTTAAGCAATTCCTGCTGGTGCAGTCAGGATAATTTTGTTACGATTCTGAGAGTTCTTGGGGCGTTTTAATGACCAGTCCCTACAAGCTGGGTTACAAATGCATTTCCAGCGGATGACATATGTTAAATTGATAGATGACGATAAAATTTTGTAACGAGCTCTCAGCCTACGATGTGTGAGCAACAAAAGAATCGTTAATTCCATAATTCTCAATATTAACGACACCATTATCTACAATCCTGGGGTATCATTTTAAAAGCCTGTAACTTTAGATATCTGTTTTACCGACTGATCAATGGCAACCAACTTCGTTTATTTGCGATCAGGCCACCATGCGTTGTGCGATAGTTGTTGCGCACAAAACGCTGTGCCTTCTTCCGATTTTTACCGACTCTCTTTTTAGTGTTCTGTACGGAACATCGTATGAGATCACTTCTGTGTCTGCCCGTCTGTCAGTCCGTCTGTCACACTCGATTTTCTTCGAAACTTTTTGTCATAGAAAGTTGAAATTTGGCACAAATATAGGAATTAATGGCCCGATCAGAGCCGTGTAGTTTTGAAAGTTAAATTTTAACTTAAGGGGGGTGAAATGGGAAGTGAAAAGTTTTTTTTTGCCAGTTCATCGAGTGGGGTGAAAGCTTGTGAAAATACGAATTCAAAAATATATACAGCCTTGGCCAAAAGTATTAGGCATCCTACAATTTACTTCATTTCTTGTGTTTCACGGTAAAAAAAATTAAATTCGTATGTTTTGTAAAATCGTATATTGAGGTAAAATTATGAAATAAATTAATATTTGGTGTGTCCGCCCTTAGCTTTAGTTACAGCAGCAATTCTTTGGGGCATGCCGCGTACATTCAGTTGTACTTATGGCATCCCACTCATCCATCAAAGCGCTTTTTAGCACTGCTTTTGATGTTATGCTATGCTCCCGTATCTTGCGCTTCAGAATACCCCAAAGATGCTCGATAGGGTTTAGATCTGGAGGCTGCGCCGGCCAATCCAATAAGACAATGTTATTGTCTCTAAACTAGCGCATCGTAGCCGCTGATTTATGACAAGGTGCATTATTTTGCTGGAATTTGATGTCGTCTAAATTAGTGCCGCCAAAAATGCGCGTTAGCGAAGGCATCAGTACAGTTTCTAGTACATTTATGTACTTTTGGCTGTTCATGCGGCCGTCACAAACGAACATTTCGCCGACACCTTTAGCAGCCATGCAGCCCCAGATCATAAAGCTGCCTCCTCCGTGTTTTACAGTAGGTACCACGCAATCTGGATGGTATTCCTCGCCGACACGCCGCCTCAATTAAAAAATTAGTTATTACTTTGACTAAAACGGATTAAATCAAGAGTACCTCAAAGTTGGATTCGTCGGACCATACATTAGACCAATCCTCTTCGGTAAAATATTGGTGCTTTAGAGCCCACTCTAAGCGTTTCTTCCTATTGGTCTCTGAAAGCCAAGGCTTCTTTCTAGCTTTGCACCCTCTTAATCCAGCTTCTGTCAGTCTTCGCTTTGCCGTTCGAGAACTAATCGGCATCTCAATCTCTTCCGACAGAGTTGCAGCGAGCTCAGATGATGTTTTTTTTCGATTTTTAATAGACTCGCGGATGAGTTTTCTGTTCTGTCGCTCATTAGTCTTACGTTTTCTGCCCGTTCTCATTTTGTTGGCATGGGAGCCAGTCTCCACAAACCTTTTAATAGCACATTGCACTGCGCACCAAGAACATTTCACTAACTTGGCTATTTCTACTTGGGACTTGCCTTGGACATGTAGGATTTGAATTTTAATTCGTTTTTTTTTCGATACCAAGCTCACTTTTCTTACGTATTTCTGAAATATAAGAATGTCCAGTTCACAAATAAAAACACGCACGGAAGCTTCTTGACACTACAAGTAGTAAAAAGAGACTGATAAAACATTAAAAATATTTTTCAAAAAAACCTTATTATCGCAATTTTGTGGGCCAGGTGTTTTATGGAGCTGTAAAAGAGATTGTCTATTGTTCAGGTGAGCTTTTGACAGCGCCGCCTATGGTATTGTTAAAACAATTAGTCGTTTTTTTTAATATTCTACGTGTTAGTAGGGGTGCCTAATACTTTTAGCCAAGGTTGTATGATGTAATACTTTCGCGCACTTTTCTTTGTGTTATTTTCAAAAAATTGCCAAAAGTCCATGTCCCCCCTTATATCGAAAATTACTGATCAAAACATTTTGAAAAAATTCTAGATTATTCTCCATAAAGTGTAAATTGAATGAGAATTATCACGATTGCGTTACAGTTGATAATTTATCTAGTATTAATCAAATTATGGTAACTATGTTTCTTGACGTATGGTGGAAGTAACTGTAACCGACTGGCGAGTCGCTCCTGTACCGAGAAATAATTTTATTATATTTTAAAAGCAATCCCCATGCGGAACACTAACTGCGCAAGTCCGACTTGCACTGTGCCGGTTTTTTCTTTAACGATGTACACTTTCTCAATGTAGGTTTTTAATAACACGCCCCAATAAGTTTTGATGTGACGTATGTTAATATAAAAAGGTTGATATTTCATTAATTCTAATAGATTTTTTAGAAAAAAATTGTTGATTGTTTTTAGTTCAATATTAAGTTTATAGTTTGTAATAACGTTAAGATTTATGATGCCTGTTTATTAGCAATAATTTTGCCATAGTAATTAAAAGTTAAACTATATTTTTTCATTATTACAGCGATAAGAAAATTTATGAATAGGTTATTTAAGTTTATTTTTAAAACCGCCTTGCCGGTTAGCTTATTATTATTGTAATTCTAGCATTGTATTTTGCGTTACTTCTATAAAAAGTTATTCAATAAAAAGCGATTAATTTTAATTAGCCTTTTATTTAATTTATCCCAATTATTATAGTAAGTATGGCTGAGTCAGAGTGGTCGATTAAAGAAAATAAAAAATAAATTTATTTAATGGTCTTATTATTAATGTTTCAACAAAGGTTATTATATTGGGCGATTGCAAAAGTTCTTGCCCGATTAGAAACTAAATTAAATATGACACATTTTTGTGAAAAATAGTATTTATTAATGAATAATGTACTCTCCATAATTTTCTATAACTGTCTCCCATCGTTTTACAAGTTTATGAATTCCTTCTTTGTAGAAACTGCGTGGTTTCTCTTCAAAGGAACTCCTAAGGTAGTGTTTGACTTTTTCCATAGAATCAAATTTTTTGCCATTCAAATTATTTTGCAGAGAACGAAACAGATGAAAGTCTGTAGAGCCAAGGTCAGGGGTCTGGAGGATTTCCCATTTTTAACACCCTAAGTTTTTACAGTGTCTATTGAGCGACATGTGGTCTAGCGTTGTCATGGTAAAAGAGGAAGCCTTTGCTCACGATACTTCTCCGCAGTTATTGTTTGGTGACGTGGAATATGCTCGTAAAAAAATTATATTCCTCTGCAGTCCCACCAGATACATAACTTCACTGGATGCAGTTCAGCCTTTGCCAATTCTGCTCTTTCACTACCATGCTTCCAGCTTCTTTTTTCTGATTATGTTGTTATACACAACCCATTTTTCATCTCCAGTTATGCCTTGATCCAAGAAAGGTTCGTTTTGTTGACGGGCGAAGAGAGAAATGGCTGGGGAAACACGGTTTAGTTTGTTCCGTTCTATCGAAACGTGGGGAACCCATATATCGAGTTTCGAAGTGTATCCAATGTCGTCCTTTTCAAAAAATCCATATCCCGCCTTCAAACGATACGTGTAAAAATTTCATGACATTTCGACGATTAGTTTACAAGTTACAGTGGTTTTAGTGACACTACTTTTGATATTTTCAAAACAACGGAAAAAATCGAATTTCATGTGTTGATTAAATACTGTTTTTTGATGGGAAAAAATACCGTTCAAGCAAAGCAATGGCTTGCTAAGTGTTACGGGGACTCTGACCCTGGAAAATAACTCATCATTTACTGGTATGCTTAATTTAAACGCAGTCGTACAGACACAAATGATGCTGAATGCTCTGGACGCCTAAAAGAGGTGATTATACCGGAAAACATCAAGAAAATCCACAAAACTATTTTGGATGACCGTAAAGTGAAATTGCAGGAGATAGCTGACACCCTAAAAATATCAAAAGAACATGTTGGTCATATTTTGCATGAACATTTGGGCATGAGAAAGATCTGTTCGAAATGGGTACCGCGTCTGCTCACAGTGGATCAAAAACAACAACGTGTTGATGATTCTGAGCACTGTTTGGACCTGTTTAAGCACAACAAAGAGGATTTCTTATGCGATATGTGACAACGGATGAAATGTGGATCCACCACTACACCTCGGAATCAAATTGGCCGTCAGCTGAGTGAACATCAGGGGGTGAAAGCCGCCCAAGCGACCAAAGACACAACAGTCGGCTGGGAAGGTTTTAGCCTCTGTATTTTGAGATGCGCGTAGAATAAGTTTCATCGACTATGCCGAAGAGGGAAAAAAACTATCAATAACGAATATTAAAGTTATTGGTACGTTTGAAGGCAAAAATCGCAAAGCAACGGCCCCAAATGAACAAGAAAAAAGTGCTCTTTCATCAAAAACAGTGCACCGTATCACAAGTCAATGGTTACGATGGCAAAATTGCATGAATTGAAGTTCGAATTGCTTCCTCATCCTCCGTATTCTCCAGATTTAGCCCCCAGCGACTATTATCTATTCGCAGACCTCAAAAAATGCTCGCGGGAAAGAGGTTTGGCTCGAATGAAGAAGTTATCGCCGAAACTCAGGCCTATTTTGAAGGCAAAAGGCAAATCCTTCTATAAGAAAGGTATAGAAATGTTAGAAAAGCGTTAAACTGATTGTATCGCTCTTCAAGGAGACTATATTGATGAATAAAGTCGAATTTTGCAAAAAAAATGTGTTTTAAGTAGCTAGACAAAAAACTTTTCAGTCTACGTATTAGCTTTTCATTTTCCATTTTGACTGTTAACTTTGCACACAAATTAATTTAACTTGCACTTTTTTTTTAAGTTATGTTAACTTACGATGCATTTAGATAACTGTCGGTTAATAACATGATTATAAAAGAAACATCAGCACAGTTAAAAGTGTACGCTTCTGCCATCTACGAAACCGGGCACGAACTTTTGCAGTCACCCAATATTTACGATTATATACAACTTTCAGCGCTTTTTATACATGACTTGGACCGTTCGTAAAGGTACATTCTTTCTTTCGCCAAGTCCATCGGTAATATATTTTTCAGCTACAGATTGAGAGACAATTAGCAAAGGGTGACTTGAGACATGTCATACAACAAGGCCCAGTGGTTGCTGCTGTATGACAGTACACCATCTGAGTTTTTGCTAAATATCTGACAATTTTTAGTTTGAAACTTGGTGGATTTACTTTCTCTGCATAGAAAGCGACGACTCAGTCGTAGGATAATCAAGCTGAATATACTTAGCACTAAATATTTAATTGAATAACTCCTAATCCATATTGGTAATGTTTTTAGCAAGAGATAGAAGAGGTTTTTCAAATGTAGCATGAATAAATATATACATCTAAGGCTACAAAATATATTTTTTGTTATTCCACATAATAAAACACCACACACACCATTTTAGATATATTTTACTAATTTTTTGGTAAATTTTTTATGTTTCAGGTTTTCAACGTATTGGTAACATTATTTTTATATTATTAGTTTTATAAAAATAACTACATTTTTGCTACATCTTTAGAGAAATCTAAAAAAATCTATCTCTAATATATTTTTCTAATATTGACTCTATTTTAGACATTATATTACTACCCTATTTTCCTTAATACAGTCAATAGAGATATTAGAATAGAGGAGGTAAGTTGTCGCGAGAAGCGTGGCGCTCGTAGAAAGAGAAAGAAATAATATGAGTCATTCTGTCTCTTTTACTCGGCGCACGCCCACAACACTCTCGCACTCTAACTTAGTGTTGGGGGCATGCGTACCCGTGCGAGAGTGTTGTTGGCGTGCGCCGAGTAAGAGAGCCAGAATGATTCATATTAATTTCTTCTCTTTTTAACGACTATTCTAATATCTCTGTGATACAGTCGGTCACATATACACGCGTTAACTGTTTTCTCTCTAAAGGTGTCACCACGGAATTCACATTACATTTTTCGCGGACTATACCTTTTCTGATGCGGTCTCGTCTCGTTACTCCGACAGCCGCCCTCAAAAAGCGTATTTCACACGCCTGGATTCTACTTCGGTTTCGCTTATCTAAACTCCAGGTCTCACCCCCCCCCCCCATACAGCAGCAGCGGAATGTACACCGTATTAAACACCCTTATTTTAGTATACAGACTAACTTCTTTTTTTTCTAATAAATGATTTGTTCAGTGCATACAATATCTTAGTTGCCCCGGCCACTCTACTATCCACTTCAGTATCAAGCTTTCCACACGCACTCGGAAAGGATCCCAGGTACCTGAAATCCTCATCCTGCTTAATTTTCACATCATTCATGGTGATTTCTGCTTCCCTCGGTGTTTTACAAAGATATCATTCCATACATTCAGATTTATTTGCATGTCCCTTTCCGAACTTGTCACAATGACCAGGTCATCCGCGTATACAAATTCCGAAACATATACTTGCCCCACTTTGTAGACACCCACTCTCGTCCTTTTGACCTTACTCCTGGCTTCCTTTGAGATTTCATCCATCAATACAATAAATAGTAGGGCTTAACACACCGCCCTGTCTCACCCCTGCCTTCGTTTCAAATTCATTCGACACTTGGTTGTTTGTTCTTACTACATTACTAGTGCCTAAGTGTCAACGCCTTTACTTTCCAATGCTTCCCGTATTTTACCTCTTGGTGCACTATCACATGCTTTTTCCAGGTCTATAAAGCACATGTACAGGGCGAGTCAACAATAGAGTAAAGTTCATTATCTCACTTGTTTCGGGAATGACGAAAGAATATTAAATCCAATAGTTTTAGAGACAGTTAAGGTGCACAGTGTAAAATTATTTTTGAGTATACAGGGTACTTCAAAAAGTATGGCCGATATAACATAGGTTTTTTTAAATGAAACATCCTATTTTCTAATTTATTTTTTAAATTCTGCGTAAAATTTTATAACTTTTTTATTAATAATGTTATATACCTAAACCTAGTAGTTTTTTTTATTATTTCAATTTTAAAAAAAAATACTAGTTTTCAGTTTCGTAAAAAAATATTTCTGAAGGTGGAATACTCATAATTGATACGAGCGTTCTATAGAGGTGAAAAAAAGATATATGTAAAGAAATTTGAATTAGATGTTACAGGGTGTACAAAAAAAATGCATGCATTTCGACTATTTTAAATTGAAAAATCTCAAATTTTTTAAATGACACACCCTATATATTATTATTTTTTCTGATAGATTTTACAAAACTCTTTAACTTTTATTAAGCATGTCCTATACCTATTTCTAATAGTTTTCGATTTATTTTGAATTTTTCAATTTTTACCCTTGTTTTTAATACATTTACGCTATCACATCATAGTTGCCAAGACAAAACAAAAATGTAGGCATTGTCAAATTTTGACATCTATTAAGAAAGTAAAAATAGTTTAATTTATTATACTAAGGTAATAGTTATGGGTTTTCCTAAAAAGGAATGAATTGATATGGTTTATATATTGTGCGAGACGGGAAAAAATTGTCTTTTGGCAGAAAGGCTTTACGGAGCGAAGTACCCTAATAGACGTATACCATCTAGAAAATCTTTTCAGTGCTTAATGGAACGGTTTCATGGTAGTGGTAGCGTAGAGTATATGCATATGCATGTATAGGCATAGAGTATATGACTACGACTAATCGCACAAGTATCATCCCTTTCATATGGAACTACACCAAGAATTTCAAGACCGTGATTTTGAACGACAAGTAAACTTTTGTACCACAATGAATGGAGCAATAGAGGCCGATCCAAATTTTTTATCCAAAATAATGTTTTCTGATGAAGCTACTTTTCGCAGTAATGGAGCAATTAACAGCCATAACATGCATTATTATTCAACAGTTAATCCATTTTGGGTCCGGGAAGTTGAAAACCAAAACCATTGGTCGCTTAATATACGGTGTGGACTATTTTTTCCCCGTACCTCTTAACGGGCCTAAATATCTAATTTTTTTGCTATTAGAAATAGATATATGACATACCTAATAAAAGTTGGAGGGTTTTGTAAAACCTATGAGAAAAAATAATAATATACAGGGTGTGTCGTTTAAAAAATTTAACGTATATAACATCAATAAAAAAAGTTATAAAGTTTTACGCAGAATTTAAAAATAAATTAGAAAATAGGATGTTCCATTTAAAAAAACATGTTATATCGGCCACACTTTTTTGAAATATCCTGTATACTTAAAAATAAGTTTAAACTGTGCACCTTAACATTCCCTAACATTTTTTCGTCATTCCCGAAACATTGACTCACCCTGTACATGATATCATCATATTGCAAGGTTTTTTTTCAACTAACTATCTAGCTGTAAATATTAGGTCCGTCGTGCCACGGCCCGGTCTAAAGCAGCACCGATTATCATCAAGTGTACATTCAATAATGTCTCTTAGTCTCTTCTCTAGTATAAGTTCGTATACTTTGCTGGATACAGTCAGCAGTACGTACTAATTAACCATAAATAAGGTTACAAATGAATCTTTTTCCATAAAGCCTTGTTTGCAGGAGTGCCAACAATAACACAAAGGAAGGAAATATCTTTTACCGATTAAAAGTTATAGGCGACATGTTCTTCCTTAACCTACTGTATGATTTTAAGACATACTGACAACGACTTTTACTTTCCTTTAGCCACTCTTTTAAGCCTCAAAGTTAGCCCTAAATGACCAAAAAAAAGCCAACCAAAAATCTACCTTTACGTCTAAAAAAAATAACAGACAGATGCAATAGACACAGAAGCAAAGTATTCTATTTTTTCATTATTGTCACGGAATACTACAAGTTGAAAAAAAAAACACTTTTTAACAGCTCAGCAATAATTTTCTACTTTAAACAATGAAATAATATAGAGCTCCCACCATTTAAAAGGCCATTATTTATTAACATTAATTAAAAATTAAAACAATTACCACAACAACAATAAAAATATCTATTTTAAAATATCCGACAGCTCCGACTATATTATTAAATAATATTTATTGTTTCAAAAGGCAAAAAAATGAGATAAATATCAGCAATCCTGTAATTGTAATATTACTAGAACAATTTTATTAATTAAAAAATTAAACGACATTACAGACGTTTATTTGTTATTATTTTATAATAGTAGACACCTTCCGGCTACAAAAAGTACGTTTAAACAATAAACAAAACTGTTGTTTTCAGATATAGATCTAATATGTGGCAGGAATGTGTTATTTTACATTTTTATGGCGACAAGAAATTTATTCTTTGTTAGAAAATAAGTTATGAGTAATATTGTTGTGGACCAAAATAAAATAGCTCCTTTTTAAACAGTGAAGTCGCATACAGGGGGGGCAGAGGGGGCGAACGTACGTCGTTTCCGCTCTTTGTCAAATGATGCCCGTAGTTGTTCATCATAGTTGCAACACAAGATTTTAACTCTATTTGTATTGATTTTGTTGCAAAAGACAAAACACGAGAGCTTATTTCGGTACATAAGATGATTATTATTTGTAGAAAATTGTTTTTATTTGGAAACCGTCCTTTAACATATAATTCCTCAATAATTGCGCGTTGCATGTTTTTAAAACTTTGCACACAATCCTTACGAGAATCACGCTTATAGCCTGTCCCAAAATATAAGAGCCTGATTTCTGCCGTTTTAAGTGGGCAATATAAAAATTCTGACCTTTTGTTTATGATAGGTTGCGGAGATGGACTTAAGAATTTTATTCATTAACGCAAATAAATAAAATTATAAGTGTTTTTGGAGATGTTTATTTATAGATGCATGTAAAAACAATTGGATAAGAAGTACGAATATACTATTTGAATGAATGGGGTGTACAAGAGGGGACATATTGTATAAATAAAAATATATTTTAACTTAAGCCTAATTCGGTTTCACTATCACTGTCATCAGCTGAGGTAATTATCAGTGGTTTTATATTATTTACATAAATACACTCCTGGACAAAATTAACGCAACAATATATGAAATCATACAAATCTCTATAATGAATTAATTTTAATAATTTTTTATGAACATTGGTTACACTAAAAGTTAGAAAAAACTTATTCGGATACTTGAAAAGTGAATTAGCTACCAAATTTCTCTATAAGATTCGAATTAAAATTATTCTTAAGACCTAATAACAAAATCGTTGAAATTATGTAATAATGAAAAAAATAAACCGGGACACTAGTAGCAAAATTAATAGTGTAACTGGGACACTAGTAGCGTGTGTTGCATCCTCTACTTCGGATGACAGCGTTTATGCGCCTAGGCATGCTTCTAATTAAATTTTGGATAAAACCTTGAGGAATTTGCTCCCATTCTGTGATAACTGCATTTTCATGTTCCCTCAGGTTTCTAGGTACAGGTATATGACGTTTCACATTTTTCTTAAGGTGATCCCATACATGTTCTATCGGATTCAGATCCGGGCTTTTTGGTGGCCATTGCATAATCGGTATATCAACTTAATTAAGATAATCGAGTACCTCCCTAGCCACGTGAGGTCGAGCGTTGTCTTGCATAAACAGGAAATCAGGCCTCACAAAATGACTGAAAGGCATCACATGTTCTATTACAATATTCTCAAGATAGTAGTCAGCATTCATGGATCTCGTACGGACAGGAACTAACTCTGTGCGAGCATCAAAGCAGATGCCACCCCAGAACATAACAGAGCCACCGCCGAATGGAATCCTTGCAGAGATATTGCAAGGAGCAAACCTCTCTCCTGGTTTTCGCCATACTCGCTCACGACCATCTGGATGTTTTAGACTAATCCTAGTTTTATCTGTGAAGAAAACTTGTTTCCAATCATCCACAGACCAGTTTTCGTAATTCCGAGCAAAACGTAACCTGGCAACTCTGTTCTCTCTAGTAAGCAAGGGCGCAGGGGCTGGCCTCCTACTGTTTAATCCAGCTTCATTTAACCGTCTCCTAACTGTTTTAAAAGAAATTGTGACATTGCAAACAGCTTCGAGTTCGTTTCTTATTATAGAACTAGTGACAGTCCTGTTTCTTAAAGCATATTGTCTTAGAAAACGTTCATCTTGGTCGCTAGTGCATCGTTTTTTCCCTTGCCCTAGCCTTCTAGAATAAGTTCCTACTTCATTCAAGCGTCTTACCATACGACTTATTGTGGAACGATGTTTGCCTAACAAATTGACAACATAACTCTGACAATATCCCTCGTCCAATAAAACTGAGGCTCGCACTACCTCGTGTTCAGTTAAATTCTTTGTTCGATTCATTTTTCTAATTCTTCGGGGTCAAAAATAAAACAGTTTACCACAAAAACGTATTACTTTGAAAAAGGGAACAATTTATAAGCTTACTTTTAAAGAAAATCTATCGCATTATTACAGAAAATTGTTTATCTTCTAGAAAATTCTTTAAAACTGTAAATCTAAACGAATTGTTTTGATTTCTGTCTTGAACAACGAAACAAAATATGCATAGCTTACTATTCAAATACTCGATAAACTTTAAAACTGACATAAGAAAAAGATAAATTAATTTTCAGATTGTTGCGTTAATTTTGTCCAGGAGTTTATATGAATATTCAACTTTAATAACGTGCTGAATGGAATTCTTCCAGCTTTCACAAAGTATATCATTTATAACTTTTTTTACTAATTCAACCACTGACACGCTTAAAGTAGGAGAAACATTCTGTGCCCTTATTTTTGATTCAACTTGATGCCAAATGTGTTCAATTGGATTAGACACACAATAATACGGAGGAAGCAGCAAAACAGTGTGCCCCATTTTCTCAGCCATACTATCACAAATACATTTCTTTTTCAATTTATAGTCTTTCGAAACTTCCAAAAGATCACTTTTTTTATAACTAAAGTCAAAATAAATGTCATTTTCTAACATATATTTCTGTATTTCCGATTTGGTGTTGGCTGCATTAGGTACCTTATTTAGTAGGCGACTATGGTAACTTGCATTATCCATAACTATAACACTCTATTCGGGAACATTTGACAAAAGGGAATTTAGAAACTAATTTTCAAAAAGTTCTGCGGTCGTGTCTTCGTGATAGTCCAAACTAGAATCTTTTATGTTTTTTGCAGATAATAGTAGACAATTTGAAACCCAGTCCTTTTCAGATCCAGCATGCAAAATGGTTATTCATTTACCTTTATTTGAAGGTGCGTTAGTCTGACATTTTGTACTGCTGTCAACCCACCCTTTTTATACAGTGTCATGGGTATCAAGCCATGTTTCGCCAATTGGCCAATTTCTGATTGATACTTTTTAATTTCTTGTCTCCATCACTACTTGCCTTTTGTTGATTTTTCGGAACTTGAATCTCATTCTTAAGAGAATTCTGTGAAGGGTTGATCGGCCACAACGTATATTGATCCCGTCCTGCACCAGTCTTAATTTTATTTTGTCTAGTGTGGGCATCAACTGCTCTTCGTACATAGAATATATTTTTCTCCTGATGACGTCTTTTTCACAATCGTCTACATGATGCATTTGAAAATCTTTCCGGTTTTTCCTGTTCCTGAGTGATGGTTTTCCTACAATACCCTTAATCGTAGAAACTGGGGTTTTTGTTAGTTCACTGGTTTCTTGCAAAGCACTTTGTTTATTCAAATTTCTTTTTGCCAAACTGTCGTAAACATTTGTCACTATTTGTTTAGCGTCAAGTGATAAATGTTTTCTCTTGCGATAGCCACTTTTGCGATTTTTTCACCGACGCCACATAATTAAAATAGAACCTTTACGTTGTAAGTAAAACTAAAAATAAAAATAATAAAAAGTATCTTTCGAATCATAATGGGGACCTGTGGTCATTAGGCATATATTATCAAATACTTAAAGCGCTCCAAACCGGGTTGCAAGGTAGTAAATATATAGGTAAAAATAGATCCAATATGATTGCAGGTGCAAGTCAGGGCGGTATACAAAGCAGGCAAAATAAAAATACGTTTATCGTAATACCTGGCAACTATGCACAAAACCTTAATAGGGTCGTTTATTGCCCCACTGAAAAAGCAAAAAGGCAGGATCTTATACCTTGGGATTTACTTTACCTACAATCATGCCGTTTAACAAAATTTGACGCCATTTCGTAGAAATTTACCAGACTTATCCACCCACCCTCGTAGTATGGTACTGAAAACAAAAATGTTTACGCATTAATGTTGAGCAACTCTCATTTGGCACGATATAAGCTCAAACTTCGTTAGTTCTCATCGAATACTAAACCTTTAAAAAGAGATTGTTTTAATTTGGTTCACAGTGTATTAATATTGACACCTATTACGTAAAAAATTCAATTTAAAGGTTACATTTGAATGATTGTCGTTGCAGAATTGCCCTCAAGTTAATATTTATATTAGAACACCAGTGTGATGAAATAGATAAATTATTTTAAAAAAAACTAGATTATTGTCGCCTCAGGGGTATAAATATATCGAATATAACATATATTTTATGTACTAAACAATACATGGATATATTGTACTTTTACCTGATAGTATCTGACATCAAATACATAAAGTACTCACGGAATCACGTACCATGATATTGAAAATAGGCTATACGACTTTTTTTGAAATATATGCCTTTGTTCTAATTAAAATGATCAGCTGGCAGGAAAAAGCATTTTTATTGAAAGCTGTTCCATCCATTTAACTAACACCTTTTTTAATTCATTACACCGGGTGACACAGCCAACATGTAGCACCCTGTAATTTTTTTATTTTGAAAGTTACATGTTTGCATTTTTAGATACCAGAATTGGACATTATTACGCCTTTTTATCACTTAAGAAATATTTTTAACTCCTTTCCGTTTGACGTGAAGGAACTGCAACTTTCTTATTTTTAATGGAAGCCTGTATATTTTTTATCAATTCGCGTTGAAATTCTTATTCCAACGATGTATCACAAGTTGACATTTGTTTGACAGTTGACCGGCAAAAACTGATTTAAACTCTTAAACTTAGGCGGCCATGGCGGATATACTAGCAATTGTTTTTGTTCGTTTTGTCTCACTTTGGAAAGAATTTAAGACTATTCATTTATCGTGCCATTTTCGCGAGTCTAAGTGGCTCTTACAAAATTTTATGCCTTACATTCAGTTACAGAATTTCTCTAATCTAATGCCAATTGGATTTAATATTATTTTCAGAAAATAAACCGTTTTATTATTCAATAATGTGATATCAATAAGTTCCATTACGGACTTAGTAGGCTGTGATAAAACAGACGAACCGAAAGTCATGGTTACTGCGTGTTATCAAAATGGCCATTATTATTGTTTACTTTACGTCAAAAATAATTTTTCGTTAACAAAAATGTATTCAGCGGATGAAAAAGTAGACATGTTATTAATTTATAAAGAGTGCAGAAAGAATAGTCGACAAGCCACCGAGTTGTACATCGCAAAGATATCTCGATAGGAGGCACCCTCCCAACAATTATTTTTTTAAGGGTAGAGCAGCAGAATAGAAGGCAACCGATTGAACCTGCTGATGTATTTATTGGTGACGAAGAGTTAGAAATCAATGTATTGGCCATTGTTCAGGTAGATCCTACAGTTTCTATAAGACATGTTGAAGAACAAACCGGTGTAAATCGTAAAAACTGCTCGCCGCATGTTAAGAAAATATAAATTCAGGTCCTACAAATATCAAATAAAACAACATTTATTTCAAATAGATTACCAAAAAATGGGTTATTGTAATTGGTTTTTGCAAAGATACCACCTTGATAACCAATTTCATTACAACATTCTATTTTCGGATGAATCTAGATTTACCAATTTGGGTTTATTTAATTGTAACAATACTCGATATTGGGCCCAAGAAAATTCTAGAATTATGCGAGAAAGTGCCTATCAAGAAAGATTCGGCTTTAACGTGTGGTTGGGTATCCTTGGCACAAGAATTTGGAATTCATTCAAAATGATGTTGAAGATTTTTTAGAAACTTTACCTTTAAATCGTGGAGACAATATTGTCCAGCAAGATGGCGCTCCAGCCCACAATAATAGAAATGTAGTAAACTAATTGAATCAAAGATTTGGTGCAAATTGGTTAGATACCAATGGACTTAATAAGTGGCCTGCAAGATCGCCATATCTTACACCTCTTGATTTTTTTATATGGAACTATCTAAAAGAAAAAGTTTACAAAAATCCACCAACAGACAGAAATAATTTAGAAATGCGCTTAAGAAGAGCAGTAAATTAAATTACTGAAATCGAGTTGGGGAAGGTTAAGAGAGCCACGGTGAGAAAAACAAGATTGTGTAGGATTAACAACGGACAGCATTTTCAACATTTGGAATAAATACCTAGCAAATTTATATCTAATATACAATAGTTTTCCTATTTATTTTTATTGTGTTACTTAGTTAAAATATTACTTTTTTCTAATATTAATTAATTACACTTATCGGTTTTGTTGTGTTATTCTTATTATTAAATATTTTGGTTTTATTTAATAGATTTCTTATTTTCTGAAAATAATAATAAATCCAATTGGCCTTAGATAGTTCTGTTAGATGTATGTTGGCAAAAAACCTGTAATGAGTAACTAGGTTAAATAAAAAATATGTATTCCAATTTTAATTTCGGTGATACTGATCATTATTTAAAGAGAAAATTCTGTAACTGAATGTATAGCATAAAATTTTGTAGGAGCCACTTAGAAAATGGCCCGATAAATGGATAGTCTTAAATTCTTTCCAAAATGAGATGAAACGAACAAAAACAATTGCTAGTATATCCGCAATGGCCGTCTAAGAGTTTAAATCAGTTTTTGCCGGTCACCTGTCAAACAAATGTCAACTTGTGATACATCGTTGGAAAGAGAATTTCCAAGCGAATTGAAATTGCTAAAAAAATTTACAGGGTTAAAAATAAGAAAGTTACTGTCACTTCCGGTCAAACCGGAAGTAATTAAAAATATTTCTTAAGTGATAAAATAGCCTAATAATGTGCCATTCTGGTATTTAAAAATACAAATATGTAACTTTCAAAATAAAAAAATTACAGGGTGTTACATGTTGGCTGTATATATTGTTTCCCATAATTACGAAATGCAAATTTTATTTTTATCCAATCAGGTTTTCTGAAAAATTCAAAATAACCAATCAGAACAAAGTCGAATTTCGCAATTCACTTTTATGTCAAACCAGCTTTAGACGGAACATCTATGTATGTTTTTTGGTAGTCTCGAATCAAAACCGAAAACTAATATGAATATTTTCTCTGTTTTTCTTCCAGCAGACAGCTACCAGTACCAGCTTCAGTCGATGTGGCAGAAATGTTGGAACACGAATCAAAGTCTAGTTCACAATTTGCGATTTCGCGAGAGAGGCCCGCTTAAATCATGGCGACCGGAGACGATGGCCGAGGCGATTTTTTCCGTACTGAAAGAGGGACTGTCACTATCGCAAGCAGCTAGGAAATATGACATACCGTATCCTACTTTTGTGTTGTATGCTAATAGAGTGCATAATATGTTGGGACCGTCGGCGGATGGAGGTTCGGGTGAGTAATGTCATTTTGTTTCTGTCAAAATAGTCTAAAAAGATTTAAAATATCTTTCATCAAAATCAAAATTCTTAATAAATAATAATCGGCCAAATGCCAGTTGTTATATAATTTTAATATGATCAATGACTTCAAATGAGATTTTTTCCGATCTTTACTAAAAACTGATGACCTTGAAATTTTTATTTTTTTTATATACCAGATAAATTAGTAAAGGAAATTCTCTCGTGATAATTTTCGTTCAATCTACACTGTGTGGAGAATATTCCAGAATTTTTTCAAAAATTTTTGATCAGTACTTTTCGAGTTAAGGGAGAGAGGGATTTTTCACAATTTTTCAGAAATAATGCGAAGCAAAGTATGTGCAAGTACTATATATGTAACAATCGGTTTTATAACGTCTTCCGTCTTCCGATGCCTAATTTCCACTCCTCCCGATTTCTCCATCCCTCCTCCTCCAGATCTCTCTCTAGTACTTCCTTGTTGATTACTGCTCTCCAGCTTTGGCGTGGTCTTCCTCGCTTTCTTCTTCCATGAGGGTTCCAATTTAAGATCTTTTTAGGTAGTGACATTCTCTGTACATGTCCGTATCATACCAACTGTTGGGTTCTGATTTCGTCCACTATATCGTGCTTTATTTCTAAAGCTCGTCTTATCGTGTTATTTGGCAGCTGTAAGTTATTATACTTTTCACTATTGAGTTGTAAATTCTCTTCTTATTTTCAGTGGTTATGTTTTTGTCCCACAGTATACTATTAAGCATTGCAATCGCTTTTCTTCCTTGGATATTCCTCTCGAATATTGCTTCTTCCAGTGTTCCGTCCCTAGATATTCTCGTTCCCAAATACTTATAACTGGCACAGTGTTTGATGGTGTGTCCTGTGGCCAGTTTCAAGTCCTGTTGTTGTCCTCCATAAGTTTTCGTGTCATGTATTCCATATCATCAATGTCCGGAGCGACTACTACCTGGTCGTCCGCGAATGATAGCCTGTACAATGTAGTATCGTCATCCAGTGGTAATCCCATACTGCTGCATTTCCTTTTCCAGTTCTTCAGTGCACTCTCCAAATAGATTTTAAATAGCGTTGGGGATATACAGCAGCCCGGTTTGAGACCCTTTGTGACCTGGAACCCTGTTGTTATACCATATTTGGTTTTCACTCTACTTCTTGCGTCTTGGTACAAAAATTTTACGGCTTTAATTATTTTGGTGCTTACATTACTCTGTTGTAGTGTTTCCAACAATCTCATTAGAGGCACGCTGTCGTAGGCCTTTTTTAAATCAACAAACAGGACATGGACTTCCTGATCAAATGCGGTCTTCTTTTCTAGGATTTGTGTCAGTGAGAAGAGATGGTCTATTGTGGATCTTTCTGCTCTAAAGCCTGCCTGTTCTTCAGCTTCTACGTTCGCGTATTCCGTTTCTATTCTATTTTTAAGTAGTTTTCCGTATATTCTACTAATAGGTCCTGTAACCGTTATTCCCCGAGAGTTATCGCAATTATTTTTGTCTCCTTTCTTATGAATTGTTGATATGTATGATATTTTCCATTCCTCAGGTACTTCTGATGTGTTAATGCATCTTTGGAATAAGTTCTTCAAAGCGCTAAATAGCTTTTCAGTTCCATATTTTACTAGCTCTCCTGGAATGTTTCCTGGTCCTGGCGCTCTACCATTTTTTAGCGTTTTACATACTTGTTTAACTTCTGATGTTGTTATCCTTCTTGGGATCCTCGTATAACTATGATTGGGTTTCCAAGTACTACATTATATATATTTTTGAACCCATGTTTTTATAAGCTCTTATTTGACACTCCACTCGATGACCTGGTAAAAAAAATTTTCACTTCCTTTTTCACCCCCCAAAATTAACCCCTTAAGTCAAAATTTAACTTTCAAAACTACATGACTCTGATGAGGCCATCTGTTTTGATTGGTGGTTAGTCTCCCCAAATTCTGGTTGTTATAAACATTTTTTTTTCGCACTCTTGTGTTCACAGTGTTGTAAAATGACATTTTTCTTAATTACAAACGCCCTTACCGATCCTCAAAACCGAAGATTAACGATTTGGTTGACTATAAATGTTGTCAGATTTCGAATTTAAAATATTCGATGGTTCACCGACTTTCGCAATATTATTAAACTCTAAACTAATGAAGTAAAATTATCGCGCATAGTTCTAGCTAATAGAGAGAACAAATAACTAAACTAAACAGACTGTTTAAGAAGTTATATATAACCATATGTAACCTGGTATTAAAATTAACAAATATAAGTGACAACATCGCCACTCATCTACAGCTGGTTTTACCAAGACAGCGTTCGATTTTTGTCCAGTTTTTTCTACTTGTTCTTACTACACTTTTTAAAGTTTCTAAAGTGTATTTGTTTGGAGAGAGCAGAATCCTCTCATTATAGATGCAAATATATGTTGGGGTGCGCATAAGAAAGAAGAGATTTCTTATGCATTTTACTGGATTTTGTTACCTGTTTTGAATTGTATTTAAGAGTTTACCCTATTTTAGACAGAAAACCTCTGCTATAGAATAGATTCATTTAACCGTCTTCTAACTGTTTTAGAAGAAATTGTGACATTGCGAACAGCTTCGAGTTCGTTTCTTATTATAGAACTAGTGACAGTCCTGTTTCTTAAAGCATATTGTCTTATAAAACGTTCATCTAGGTCGCTAGTGCATCGTTTTCGCCCTTGCCTTAGCCTTCTAGAATAAGTTCCTACTTCATTCAAGCGTCTTACCATACGACTTATTGTGGAACGATGTTTGCCTAACAAATTGACAACATAACTCTGACAATATCCCACGTCCAATAAAACTGAGGCTCGCACTATCTCGTGTTCAGTTAAATTCCTTGTTCGATTCATTTTTCTAATTCTTCGGGGTCAAAAATAAAACAGTCTACCACAAAAACGAATTACTTTGAAAAAGGGAACAATTTATAAGCTTACTTTTAAAGAAAATCTATCGCATTATTACAGAAAATTGTTTATCTTTTAAAAAATTCTTTAAAACTGTAAATCTAAACGAATTGTTTTGATTTCTGTCATGAACAACGAAACAAAATATGCATACTCGATAAACTTTAAAACTGACATAAGAAAAAGATAAATTAATTTTCAGATTGTTGCGTTAATTTTGACCAGGAGTTTATATATATATATATATATATATATATATATATATATATATATATATATATCAATATATATATATATATATATATATATATATATATATATATATATATATATATATATATATACAAATTCACAATTCACGATATATAAGTACTTTCATTACAATCAAAAAACAATAATCATCTTCAAAATCTGAAAACTCCACTTTTCTTAAATTGAGAATTAAGAGTTCTATTTCCACAGTTTCTTCGACGTATTCGTCAAGTTTCTACATTTTATTTTCTTCTTCTATAACATGTCGAATGGCATTTTTCGAATTATCCTCTTTGGTCCTCTCTATTTCGGCGAGTAATAATTGCCTTACGTCTTGAAGTTTGAACGTGGGATTTTTCCCTTGCAATGAAACCTCTCATTTGTGCCCAAATTAGCTCTATGGGATTCAATTTGCAATGATATGGAGGTAACCTAAGCACTGTGATATTCCGTTCCTTGGCCATCTCGTCGAAGTCGACGATTTCTGGAACTGCGCCTTATTTTGTTTCGCAATTTTGAGAGGTTCCGCTTTTAACATACCATGTTTATGTTTGAGATTTTTGTCTCCTATCCATTGAAGAATATCCGTTTTCTTCCATAAATTTGTTATATGGGGCATTGTCTAATACTATAACTGATTCTGCTGGTATACATTCAATCATTTATTAGAATTACTTCTCAAAAACATCGGCCGTCATCTCCTCATGGTATTCTTTAATTGACTTTGATTCGAATTCCAACAAGCCACTATCGATAAATCCATTTTCAATACCAATATGTGCTATAATTAGCCTGCAACCTTTTCCTGAAGGGGGTTGTAATCCAATTCACTAAGCTTCCATAAAAGTTTGTTTGGCACTCTTAATGTTTTTGTCAATACAGAATGTTTTCACTGTGTGTCCCTCATTAACCCAAGTCTCATCTAAATAAAAAATATTTCTTCCTTCAGTTCGAAATTTTTGATTGCTCGTAGATATTCTCTTCTCCAACAAATTATTTCTGTTTTATCGATAAGAACAGATTTTCTATTTTGTTTTTCACAACAAAAATTCAGATTATGAAGAATTTTGTGATTCTGAGGTTCGTTGCAAGGACCGCGTTTTCTTTCTTTTAGAAATCTATAAATAGGTGCTGATCCAACTCCCGTCATGTTGATACAGGTTTCCACAGTTTCACGAACTTGGCTTGTTGACTATTGATGCACTAGAGTATCGTGGACGTGAAGTATCATTCTTTTTTTTGTCTCAGTGAAAATCCAGATTTACAGACTCCGCGAAGTTTGACCGGGGCAAAACTGAAAGTTGAAGCAATCGCTGTTCTGATTTGAACTAAACATATTTTAGGTTTTTGCTTTATTTTTATACTTATACAGAATATTTTTATTGCATGCTTAGGCACTTAAGCACCCACCTACCGATAAGTACTTTGGTTAATTATAATCCAATAACTGCTAAAACCCCAAATAATTTTATCGTACCTATTATCATTAATTAAGCTTTAGATTAAGCTTAGACACTGTAGATTTCTAGTTCTTAACAATTGTTAATTGTACTCGTTTAAGCCTGTATCATACAAATAAGATTTTTAGTTTCATCATTTACTCATTAATCTTTGAAATGCATTGATTTATATAACTTATTGTAAAGTTTAGAAGGCATGTAATAAAATATTTTTTTAGAAAAAGATCGCGATGTTGTATAGAGATATAAATAAAGGTGATTAAAACTAAAAAATGCAAATAATTAGTAGAGAAATTTCGGACGCTTATGGTTTATGACATTTTAACTTTTATAATCCACTAGCCGTGCCCGCGGTTTCGCTCGCGTGGACTTGATTCACTACTATCGTCACTGCTTATTCCTTATGTTACCTAACGTAATAAAATATCTGCCATTAATTACCCTTATCTTCCATTATTTCTTCTTATCTCCCGTTATCTCTACATAATTTCCATTATCTAGGCTTATCTCTGCTCATCTCCCATTATTTCTCCTTATCTCCCATTATTTCTCCTTATCTCCCATTATCTCACCATAACTCCCATTATCTAGACTTATCTCTGCCTATCTCTCATTATTTCTCCTTATCTCCCATTATTTACACTTATCTCCCATTATCTCATCGTATCTCCTATTATCTAGGCTTATATCGAATTATATAGAACATATGTATAAATTTATAAAAACACGTAAATCGGATAAGTGGTTCTCAAGTGATAAGCGCACTAACGAACAGACAGACAAACAGAGAGACGTTGCATTTTATGTATATTATAGATATTCTTTGCTACATGATATTGTTCCATATTTAACGGTTTAGCATGTTTAAAAAAAAAGCACGTAAATCGGATAAGTGGTTCTCCAGTGATAAGCGCACAAACAGACAAAGAGACGTTGCATTTTATATATATTATAGATATATATTATTATTATATAACCTGGCCAAAGAATATATGTATGAATTTAAAAAAAAAAAGACACGTAAATCGGATAAGTGGTTCTCGCGTGATAAACGCACTAATGGGCCGAGAGACAGACAGAGAGACATTTCATTTTATATATATTATAGATTATAGATATTCTCTGCTACATAATATTGTTCCATATTTAATGGTTTAGGCTGTGTATTGCAAGGGAATGCGCTAGCGGCAAACTTTTTTCCGACTACATTCACTATTATCATCACTGCTCATTCCTTATACAACCTATCGTAATAAAATATAGCCTATAACCTGGCCAGAGAACATATGTATGTTTTAAAAAAAAAGTACGTAAATCGAATAAGTGGTTCTCCAGTGATAAGCGCACTAACGGACAGACAGACAGACCAACAGAGGAATGTTGCATTTTATATATATTATAGATGTTGTGTGCTATCAACTCCAAACAAATAGATTTTAATGTATCATTGATTTGACGGGAAACAACGTTATGAATGTCTGTTCTTTATAGTCTTTAAGTGCACTAGAAACATTCAGTTTACAGAATTCTGTAGTGCACAAAGTGCCGCAGGCTCGTATTAATAAATTTTGACTTTACTAATATCACGTGTGATATAGAATATACTAATTAATTTCAATTTAATTTTTTTTTACAGATCTTAGACCAAAAGGTAGAGGGCGACCTCAACGAATTCTACTTGGAGTATGGCCAGACGAGCACATACGAGGAGTTATACGGGCTGTAGTATTCCGGGATTCCCACCAGATCAAGGAGGAACCCCACTTATCTTATCCACGGTTACATGTAAGTATTAATTATTGATCTTGAAAGCTGCCACTTTAACCGATTAATTCTCGTAGAATGCAATGAAACTAAATTGCTCGACACAAAGGAGATAAAATACTCTTC
Organism: Pachyrhynchus sulphureomaculatus; assembly: GCA_019049505.1. Lineage (NCBI taxonomy): Eukaryota > Metazoa > Arthropoda > Insecta > Coleoptera > Curculionidae > Pachyrhynchus > Pachyrhynchus sulphureomaculatus. The sequence continues at coordinate 20,048,218 of CM032451.1, forward strand.
AAAATGCACTTCCGAGTCATGACGGATTTGGATCAATTTAGAGTTTGAAATAGGAAGCTGGGATATCATAATTTTTCTGTTACAACGTGCATTTTTAAAGTTTTTTTCAAATTACTGTATCCAAGATAAAATAAAATATAAAACATTGCCGTTTTTACAACCTGCGCAAGTCCACAAATCTTAAATAACTTCTCATAAAGTTAAGCACTTCGGTGTCTGGTTGCTCCGGTTTGGGGCCACGTGCATCGGTCCCGGTTAGTACTGGGAAGAGGGATTGTCACGTAGAGGAGTTGTGTGCATTGGTGAAGAGAAGCCGATTATATATACAGCCTTGGCCAAAAGTATTAGGCACCCTACAATTTACTTCATTTCTTGTGTTTCAGGTTAAAAAATTAAATTCATATGTTTTGTAAAATCGTATATTGAGGTAAAATTATGAAATAAATTAATATTTGATGTGTCCGCCCTTAGCATTAATTACAACAGCAATCCTTTGGGGCATGCTGCGTACCAGCCTAGTACATTCAGTTGTATGGCATCCCACTCATCGCTCAAAGCGCTTTTTAGCGCTGCTTTTGATGTTATGCTATGCTCCAGTATCTTGCGCTTCAGAATACCCCAAAGATGCTCAATAGGGTTTAGATCTGCAGACTGCGCGGGCTAATCCAACAAGACAATGTTATTATCTCTAAACCAGCGCATCGTAGCCGCTTATTTATAACAAGGTGCATTATCTTGCTGGAATTTGATGTCGTCTAAATTAGTGTCGCCAAAAACGCGCGTTAGCGAAGGCATCAGTACAGTTTCTAGTACATTTATGTACTTTTGGCTGTTGATGCGGCCCTCACAAACGAACATTTCGCCGACACCTTTAGCAGCCATGCAGCCCCAGATCATAATGCTGCCTCCTCCATGTTTTACAGTAGGTACTATGCAATCCGGATGGTATTCCTCGCCGACACGCCGCCTCACGAATGTCACACCTGACGTTCCGAATAGCTGTAAGAATAGAAAAATACTCAATTAAAAAATTAGTTATTACTTTGACTAAAACAGATTAAATCAAGAGTAATTGTATGTAGTTATTTGTTAAAATAAATCATATAAAAACTTACCTCAAAGTTGAATTCGTCGGACCATACAACATTAGACCAATCTTCTTCGCTAAAATGTTGGTGCTTCAGAGCCCACTCTAGGCGTTTTCTTCCTATTGGTCTCTGAAAGCCAAGGCTTCTTTCTAGCTTTGCATCCTCTTAATCCAGCTTCTGTTAGTCTTCTCCTTGCCGTTCGAGAACTAATCGGCTTCCCAATCTTTTCCGACAGAGTTGCAGCGAGCTCAGGTCATGTTTTTTTTCGATTTTTAATACTCACGGATGAGTTTTCTGTCCTGTCGCTCATTAGTCTTACGTTTTCTGCCCGTTCTCATTTTGTTGACATGGGAGCCAATCTCCACAAACCTTTTAATAGCACATTGCACTGCACGCCGAGAACATTTCACTAACTTGGCTATTTCTACTTGTTCATGTAGGGTTTGAATTTCAATTTGTTTTTCGATACCAAGCTCACTTTTCTTAGGCATTTCTCAAATATAAGAATGTCCAGTTCACAAATAAAACACGCACGGAAGCTTCTTGACACTACGAGTAGTAAAAAGAGTCTGATAAAACATTAAAAATACAAAATAAAGAGCAGAGGAGCGCAGTGCGAACCCTAGGGAACGCCCGATGTAACATGAATAATACTGGATGACAAACCATTCATTCTCACAGTCTGGATACGGCCCAAGAGAAAACTCTCTAACCAAGCTATGATCTGCTCAGAGAATCCCAGGGAAAGAAGTTTACTCAATAAGATCTTAAAGTTAACTCTGTCAAAGTCTTTGGAGAAGTCAGTGTAGATAACATCGACCTGATCACGCCTCTCCATCGCCTCCAGCAGAGCAACTTCATATAGTGCCAAATTTTCTGTGGTTGATTTCCAGGACAGAAGCCAAATTGGTAGGGATTGATCATTCCCCTACAGGACCAGTTTAACTGGTCGCACACTAAACTATTGAATAGTATGGGCATGGCAGACTGTATACACATCCTCTATAGTTGCTGATATCCTCCCTATCACCCGATTTGAAGATGGGAGATATGAAGCTGTGCTTCCATCTAGATGGAAAAGCATAAGAGTCCAGAGACTTATTGAAAATAATTTGCAGAGGTAAGGTGATTGAATAAACGCACTGCCTTATAAACAGATTGGGAGTATTATCTGGACCACATTTAGTTTCATCTGGCAGCCTCTCAACTTTGGAAAAAATCTGAAGACTGAACTTCCTTAACAATATGTCATTAAAACAGTGCTGATCGAAGTCAGGCATCCGACAGACATTGTCAATATATGTACACACTGGAAAAGTGCTTCGCAAATAAGTTGACAATATCAACACTGGAGTGCGCCATAATTCCATCCAGGTGCATGCTATTCGGGAGATTAATCGCATTTCTTTTACTATTGACAAACGTCCAGAAGTATTTAGGGTTGTCAATAAGGGAATTTTCCACTCGAATACGATGTGCCTCAAGACACTTTCCAGACTCAGCCTTACAGAGAGAACGGAAGTGCCTGAAAGCTACATAATCATTATACACTCTGGTTGACATGTATTTTTTGTGGGCAGCCTTCTTTTTACAAATTAGATCCTTTAGTATTGGGGTGAACCATTTAGAAAAGCTTGAATTCTTTACCCGCCTGACCAGAACAAGGCAATCAACGCAGTAATACAGACTCTCATAGAATTTATCCACTGCATCATCCAAGTCCAAACCGCACAAATATTCCACCCAGTCATGCGAGATCAAAAAATCATTAATGGCAGGGTAATTAGCATTACGAAAATCGAGATATAGCTCATCGAACTCGGAGGGATCAAAAGACAGCCCGACCCTCAAGGAGTATGCTCTATGATGTAAAGATTCAGGTAGTAGTATATCTTCAGCCTGACAAGCTCCAACATCTGGTGAGAAACAGAAAAATAAATCTAAGAAAATATTTCTAAAATTAGGCACTTTAATTACTTCATATAAGTTTAAGAAACATAAGGTTTCTGCTAGCATTAAGGCAGGTGAATTCTCCGCGTACTCCACAGTACACGCCATAAGTCTCATTTTTCCAGATGGCATTGGGTAAGTTGAAGTCTCCAAATATCGCAAATTCAACAACTGGGATGGACTCTGCTAGCCCTTGAACAGACAAACAATGTTGCTCATATTTATCATGCGGGGAATTAGGCGGAATATACTTTACTTTCTATACTCTCTCTGTTTGACCACCTTCAAGTAATGTGAATCGTTTTTATTTACTTCCAGGATGGTGTAACCATGCAGAGCTATCAAAACAATTCCTGTAGTAACGGCTCAGATCCTAATGTTTCGCCCGGAGCGGCCGCAGCTGCCGCTGTAGCGGCTGTAGCACAAGGACTACGGCAGCAAATGTGTAGCATGGTAAGTATCCTTAAATACAACGAAATAGCGTTTAGCTGTAACATAACGGTAAAATTAAAGAACCTGATGCAGTGAGGCAAATACATTGTTAAATAAATTATACAATTATTTGTGCATTTCCACTGTTTTTCAGCAGTGTAGCTGATGTTAACCGATTCAGGTAGACCCTAGTACCGTATGTAGTATTGTGAATGAATGACGTTTCCATTCCATTTCAACGTCAATTTCCTTTGTTTTGTACGGTTATTTGATGTTTTGCAAGTTATTTGTTATTTATTGCTTATTTTCTGATACTTGTGTTTATTTTGGTTTTGCTGAGAAAAATATATACAGTGGCGAACAAAAGTATGGAAATATTTAAATTCTCATCTCTAGTCTTTACATTTAAACGGTTTACAATTACAACATTTATTTATTAATCGTGTACAGGGTGGTCCAAATTGGACACTTTTAAAGGTAGACATCATTATCTAAAGGAGATAGATGAAAACCGATGTCGGTATCTAGGCTCAATTTTTATGATAAACTTAATAGTGAAAACTGCATATAGATACAGGGTGTTTTTCAAAAATTTACATTTTGGAAAAATGTTTGTAATTCTTTTCCTACTGAAAATTTTTGATTTCTGTAAAAACATTCTTATAGCATTTTTTCACGTGGATTTCAACAGTGTAAGTTACATTTTTTTACAACTAATATTTTAACAGTTATTAACGCAAAAATATATTTTTTAAATGGGATACCCTGTATATTTGTCCTTATCCGAATAGAACTTTAAATTACCATTCTAAAAATCGACTTCAAAATATAAAGGTTTTCCGTTTTTACGCGAGTTTTAAATGCACATTTTGTGAAGTAGGCTTTGAACGGAGCAGCAATATCAATTGTTTACCGATAGCCGTCAAATCGTAAAAAATTCCCAGAAGTAACTCTAAGAGTCATAACTGCAATGAAATTTACTAAAAGTACTTTAAACTATATAGAAAATAAAACAAAACAACAATAAAACAATTTATTCCGAGTAGAGCAAACTAAAACAAAACAATTTTCTATAAGAGATGTTCGAAATGTCGACCAGTTTCATTTACTCATAGGCCGCACCTTTTCTGAACACTTCTTACCGAGTTGATTAGTTCAAGAGGAGTGAGAGCTGCAAAACTTTGCATCACTGCGACTTCTAATTCTTGGCTGATGTTTGTCGGCAATTTAAAAATTATGTCTTTCAATCTTTCCCAGAGATAGAAGTTCACGGGTGTTAAATCCGGCGACCTTATCGGCCAACGGTTCGGACCTTGGTTGGCTATCCAGTTGTTGTCGAAATTGGCCGATAAAAAAATTACTGATAAGTGCAGCGTTATGAGGGGGTGCCCCGTCGTGTTGAAAAAATATATTTCTAAGGTCCATTAACGGCAGTTCATCAACAAGAGGTTCTATTTCCTGCCTTAAAATTTCTAAATATCTCTGAGAGGTGAGTGTTTCTTCGTAAATAAATGGACCTATAACCCTGCCTCTAAAAATTCCTGCCCACACATTACATCCAAATCTGTCTTGATTTCTTTGCTCCCCAACTAAATGAGGATTTTCTTTTGCCCACGTATAAGAATTGTAACGGTTAAAAATACCTGCATTGCTTACATAAGCTTCATCTATCGAAATGCAATTTAATGAAAAATTCGGAATATGGTTACAATTCTTCAGAAACCATTGGCAAACATCCACACGCCGTTAAAAATCTCCGTCTCTTATCCTGTATGGCCTGAATTTGTGCTTCTTCAAAGTACGACTTACGTTAGTTCTTGGTAGTCCAGTGGATTCTTTTAACCGTCGCACAGTGGGGAAAAACGAAAAATCGTGTTTCAAAATTGTCTAGAATCAGGGATGTCAAAGATACGGCCCGCGGGCCGCATCCGACCCCCAAGAATCATGTTTTTTTAGAGCTTTTAGACTTCACTCGATTCCTCTACGTATATTATATACTATATAATTAAATAAATAAAATGTTATAATAATTCAGTACATTTTTTTTATTTGAATCAGGCCCGCCTACACATTCTAAATTTGATATATGGCCCTCTGCAAAATTGAGTTTGACACCTCTGGACTCTAGAGCCTTCAATTTTGATTCGATTTGGACGATTTTTTTTTTTTTTAAATTGAAGCTTATTCCGAACAAAGTTGTCGGAGCCGATTTTGCAATTAAACTTTTGTTTCAAAATGGCGGACGTCTTAAAAATGGCGGTTTCTGATTATATAGCGACTGAGACACAGAAAACGCTTACAGTTTCAAACCAAGTTGTGCTAAAATGCGTGTATGTATGTTTTTTTTTATGTCGCAGATTATATATCTAATATCACAGTTACAAGATTAATAATAATGAACCCAAAATGGCTGCCATGAACAATAAAAGTATTATAAATATGAATAAACGTACCATTATTATTTTATATCCATAACATTTGCATAAATAATTTCTTTAAGGTTGTTAATTATACTCGTAAATATGTTTCAACAATTGACTTAAAATGACAAATCAAGTATGGCGGATGCCAAAATTGAATCGAGCAAGAAAGTTTCTCTGTGACATTTAGACTGTGGCAGTCAGATCATTCAAGTTATTCAAGTTTAGTTGCGGGATTTAAATTTTCATGCAGTTACTGCTAGAATATTGCTGCTGTAAATTTTAAGTATCGTAGACAATTTTCTAGCAGATACAAAAAACAGCGATACATGCAGAAAAGGACAGCTCACACAGCTAAAAAATGGCTGCAACAGCCAAAACGTTTTGTTAAAATAGGGACAGCTAAATATTTTGCTGCACTAGCCACATTGTTTGCTGTTGTAGCAAAAAAGTGGCTGCTATTGCTAAACAGTGGCACAACTTGGTTTGAAACTGTATGCGTTTTCTGTGTCTCAGTCGCTATATAATCAGAAACCAACGTCCGCCATTTTGAAACAAAAGTTTAATTGAAAAATCGACTCCGACAACTTTGTTCGGAATTTAATAAGCTTCAATTAAAAAAAAAATCGTCCAAATCGAACCAAAATTGACAATTTTGAAACACGATTTTTCGTTTTTCCCCACTGTGCGTCGGGTTGAAGTGTCGGGATTATTTCCGATAGTTCCTAAAACTACTATTTCTTCTAACTCTTTATCCCTGTTTGATGCATAATTTTTGTGTTAATTTTTGTGTCGTTTCTTTTCAAACTGGCCACTATTAACTAGGTTATGTCGCGATCGAGCAAATATATCCTTGAAGGGTTGACGCCTCTCCGGATACCGTTCTTGGTACAAATTACTTTCTGCTTCCGAATTTTCTTTTGTATGAAACACACTATCATATCCCATTTTTCGTAATTTTCAAACTTCATTGCAATTTATTTGACAATTCAATAACTTATCCTGAAGTAAAATTTGACAACTTCTAGTAAACAATTGAATTAAACCATATGGCCGCTCCGTCCAAAACCTACTTCACAAAATGTGCATTTAAAACTCGCGTAAAAACAGAAAACATTTATATTTTGAAGTAGATTTAAGCAAAATATAAAGTGTGCTATATTTTTAGAATGGCAATTTAAACCTCTATTCGGATAAGTAAAAATATACAGGGTATCCCGTGAAAAAAATATATTTTTGCTTTAATAACTATTAAAATATTAGTTGTAAAAAAAAATGTAATTACACTGTTGAAATCCACGTGAAAAAGTGCTTTTGAGGATATTTTTTACAGAAAAATTTTTTTTCCAAAATGCAGAGTTTTGAAAAACACCCTGTATATCTGAAACGGTAGTAGATATCGATATGCGGTTTTCTCCATTGACTTTATCATAAAAATTGAGCCTCAAACACCGACATCAGTTTTCGTCTCCTTTAGATAAAGGGATTTACCTTCAAAAGTGTCCAATTTGGACCACCCTGTACAAGCTAACAAACATTTTGAAGACTAAAACAGTTATTGTTTATTAGAAATGTGCTTAGTTTTTAACGTAACAAAGTTATACACAAACAAAAGTATGGAAACATTTTTGTTATGAAATAAAAATTCCACTTAGACGACTAAGATGTCGAAAATATTTAATATTTAGCGGGATATCCTTTTGCGTCAATCACTGCTTGACATCTTCTGCCCATAGGGCCAATAAGCCTAGCACAAAAATCGGGTGGTATTTTTTCCTATTCTTGTTTTAATGCGATCCAAAATTCGTCCCAGTTTTTTTATATTTCTTTTCCTAATTTGTTTATCCAGGTAGTGCCAAAGATTCTCTATCGAGTTCAAATCAGGTAATTGTGAAGGCCAGCGCATCACCCGAATCCTTTATTCAGAAAACCAATTCTTGGCCAAGTGAGATGTGTGTTTTGGGTCATTGTCTTGAAAAATCCATGACAGTGGCAAATCTTTTTTGTAAGGAATCAAATTATTTTTCCAATATCTCAAGATACATTTGAGCATCCATTCTGCCGTTTATCTTTGCCAGTGGCCCCGTACCAGACCGTCGAAAACAACCCCATACCATGATATTTCCACCGCCATGTCTGACAGTAGGTACAAGGTACTTTGGGTCATATCTTAGACCAACTGGTCTTCTTACATAACCAGTAGAATCACTTCCAAAGAGATTGAACCTACTTTCGTCACTAAAGATTACTAGAGACCACTGGTTTTGAGTCCAGTCTTTGTGTTCCTTAGCAAATTTCAATCTTTCTTTTCTGTGACGCTTTGTAAGGAGTGGCTTTTTAACAGCACGCCTAGCATGAAGATTTTCAGATAACAGACAACGCCTAATAGTCATGGTTGACACCAATACACCCTGATATTCCTGCCTTAGTTCTATCAACAGCAATTTTATTGGCAAGACAATGATCCAAACATACATCTCACTTGGCCAAGAATTGGTTTTCTGAACAAAGGATTCGGGTGATGCGTTGACCTTCACAATCACCTAATTTGAACCCGATAGAGAATCTTTGGCACTGTCTGGATAAACAAATTAGGAAAAGGAATATAAAAAACCGGGACGAACTTTGGATCGAGCAGAAGATGTCAAGCAGTGATTGACGCAAAAGGATATCCCACTAAATGTTAAATATTTTCGACATCTTAGTCGTCTTAGTGGCATTTTTATTTTATAACAAAAATGTTGTCATACTTTTGTTCGTGCGTAATTTTGTTATGAATTATGAATATGAATTTAAATATTTACATACTTTTGTGCGCCACTGTATATCAAAAAACTCAGCTTTATGTTAGATTAGGTACTGCGGTTTAGCCAATATGGCTTTTCAATAGTAATATTTTATTGTTATCATATTTTTAAATAGATAATAATAATTATCAAAAATATATTAAGATAAAAATAAATAATACGAAAAAAAATTTCATGACCCCGACGTGATTTGAACACGCAACCTTCTGATCTGGAGTCAGACGCGCTACCGTTGCGCCACGGAGTCTTGTGGCATTTATTTTGGAAAGTGTCGATGTCATGACCGTATTGATCCTTAAGAAAAACATACGAGGTCTTTTCAATATATTCAATATATTTCCCAAATTCAGGACTTTAAAGAAAATAATATATAAACAGAGTTTAGTACACTACTAACTAGAAAAAAGAAAAAAACTAGCGAAAACATCTTGTATCTTTTAAAATTTTTACGAGTACTTCAACTGACTTTTACTTTTCAGGTTGCCGCAGCGCACAACCAAAGCTCAGCACACGACACCAACCCAGTAGCCAGCTTAGTAAACTCCCTAGCACTAGCAGGTCACTGTGGCAACGTGTCGTTACCCAGCAACGGCGTACCGCCTATGAGCATGAGTCATATAGTCTCGATGCGAAGCATGAGTAGCCCAGCGGGCAGTATACAAGACTTACGGATCAGCCCTACCGAGTCGGCCATGGAGAGTCCGATTTCATCGCCGCTGGGACTAACAGTGCCGAGTAATATGGAGCCGGCGATCAACATGAATATAGGTGAGTACTGAGTTCGAATCCCATGTAACTACCAGGGATACAAGTATGAAATGCGGATTTCAGACAATAGATGGTGCACCAATGCAGTTTGTGCTATAAAGATTTGACACACCGCCATTTTGTTCTGTCATCAACAAGTGTCGGACACGCACGAGTGATAAATTGGAAAAGTGTGTGCATAGTGTTGTGTTGTCGTGTTCAATATGTCGAAATTTATACCGAACAAAGAGCATTCGCGGATAGCATTAATTTTCTGTTTTCATTTGAAGAAAACTGCTCTTGAATCATACCGATTACTTCGAGAAGCTTATGGTGAACTTGCTCCATCGCAAGATACGTGTGAACGATGGTTTCGGCGTTTCAAAAGGGGTGACGTCGATGTTGCAGACAAGGAACGTGGAAAACCGTCAAAAAAATACGAAGATGTGGAATTGCAAGCATTGTTGGACGAAGATGATTCGCAAACACAAAAAACAACTCGCCGAGCAATTGGGCGTTTGTCAACAAGCTGTTTCCAATCGGCTACGAGAGATGGGAAAGATTCAGAAGACCAGTAGATGGGTACCACATGAGTTGAACGACAGGCAAATGGAAAAGCGCAAAAACACGTGTGACATTTTGCTCGCTCGGTACAAAAGGAAGTCGTTTTTGCATCGTATAGTTACAGGGGATGAAAAGTGGATTTATTTTGAGATTCCCAAGCGTAAAAAACCATGGGTAGACCTAGGCACACCATCCACATCGACCGCAGAAAGATGATGCTCTGTGTTTGGTGGGGTTTGGTTATGAGCTCTTAAAACCTGAGGAAATGGTTAATACTAAACGTTACCAAGAGCAATTGACCGATTTGAACCGTTTGCTCCTTGAAAAAAGTCCAGAATACCGAAAGAGGCAACACAAAGTCATTTTTCTTCATGACAATTCTCCATCACATACGGCCAAAACCAGTTCGCGACACGTTGGAAGCACTCAGCTGGGAAGTTCTACCCCATGCAGCTTACTCACCAGACTTGGCTCCTTCCGATTACCACTTGTTTGTATCGATGGGTCACGCACTTGCTGAGCAGCGCTTTAGTTCGTACGAAGATATGAAAAAATGGCTCGATGAATGGTACCCAGCAAAAGGGGAAGATTTTTACTGGCGTGGTATTCTCAAATTGCCCGAAGGATGGAAAAAATGTATAACAAGCGATGGAGCATACTTTGAATAAAGCGCTTTTTATCATTCTTCCGAATTTAACATGTTTTTTTAGAAAAAAATCCACATTTCATACTTATACACCTGGTAAAGATATTTAACAAGAATTTTTTTAAAAGAATTGTTTTCTTCTTCTTTATTTGCAAAGTGAAGGTCCCGAGTTTGAGTCCTACTTAACGGACTTTTTCTTATTACAGGGAACAGCATGGACGTCGGCATAGGCGTATCAGGAATGACCTACAAGCCGGCCCGGTCGTTCACGTCCCCCCGCCCCGAAAACCTCTTCCAAGAGGACATAGACGATCTGGTTAAACCGATGCACACCTCCACTCCTCGGCCCAAAGACACGATGGCCACAATTAAGATGGAACCGATGACGGAGTGTCGTGGAGAATGAATTGGCGACGTCGCCGCAATACGTCATGTGATAAATCTTATTGGTTAGTTGGTAGTACAATAAAAACGCAAATTGTCCCGTTGCGGAACCCTTTGCAATTTGAAGCCAAAAAGCTGCAAATAGGTGATTTTTAATGGTGAGCGAGCCATCTCAAACGCATGTGATTTTTTTTGGAAGACTTTCGTTATATCACTGTTTACTTATATGAGTATAAACGTAACAGTGATGATGATGATAATGATGATGCAGCAGAATATAGCAGACTTTAAATATGCGAACATCACCCCAAAATGTGTTCAAGTTGAAAAAAAAATAAACGACGAATGTTGCCTATGGTTCCGTGTCGGGGCAATGATAATTTTTGTTCCTTATTGTACTATACGATGCGCTCCGAACGTTGACTTCGAGCAAGCTCGGTAATATATTTTTTCGTTGGCACAGGAAAAAATAGTGTGTAATATTTTTTGGACGATTTTTATATTAAAGAAAAAGAAGGTATTAACGTATTATCGTCTAGGAAGCCAAAGTTTTTTCGGCCAGTTTGTAAGACTGTTGTTTATATTTGTATATTGTCTAAATTCAAAATTTTAGAATCGATATTATTCTGATTATATGAGGGAGAGTAGACAGGGAAAAAATAATGGTGCCTCGATCGGTTGTCAGATTTATTTAACATAGTCCTATATTATTTTCTTCTTTTGATACCAACTCCGCTGCAAAGTGTAGCAATGATCATTGCTAATTATATTTTTGAGGCTGCTGCTCTAAATAAATGAGTAGATGTGCAGGGTGATCATTTTTAGACGCCCCGCCCCGATTTATGGAAAATTGGTGAATTTTTAAATGTAAAATGGTATAGTGCATGTCAAAGAGTATCCTGACGTTTTCGACATTTGGCAGTGAAAACAACACTGGACGCCGTCACGCCAAACAACTTTTTTTTTTCATCGACAGACCTTTTGTAAAACGACATTGGAAAGCTCTAATTTTTTCAACATTTCTTCTTTAAATCGTTTTTTTGTGATTTGTTTTGCAAAAAATTTGTGCAGCACATACTCTCCAAAATATTATTTTTTTATCATCGCGGTTGCCATGGATCGTATGCCACGTTTGGCGGTTTTCAAACAATTTATCTAGTAGGCGGCTGTCATACTGTCATACTTTAATCTGACAGTAATTATAATAATATTAGCTTCTATGCTATTTTTCGTTTAATAAAATGTATAGTTGTTTAAAATTTGGTTGTACTGTTTTTGGGCACCATTCATTTTAGAATAAAAAGAATCTAACTTCAGCTCAAAAAAGAAAAAATGCTGAAGAGTTACGTAGTTGTTGAAAAAAAATTTTAATATGGTACAACCGTTGCGTCCTGAAAGATAAAGCGGGTAGTTCAGCGAAACGCTGCATTTAAATAAAGAAGGGTATATATTAACAAAATAAAAATTCCTACCTTTATTACACTCTTAAAATTACATCTACTAAATAAAAACCTCTTAGGCTATGAGAATGTACTCATTTAAACTAGACTTCTATGAATTACTGATCCTAAGTGTAAAAAACTTTAAAAACACACGATCTAAAATTAACTCCGCGAATTTCACGTGTGGAAACACATGTTGTCGACAGAAACTGAGATATGTAAACTGGTGTGCTTCTGACTTACTGATTGCCTTCTCCTCGTGTGTTTTCCATAAGCTGCTTGGCCTCTCCTGGCGAGATTCTCATAAAAATATTATCTCAGCCACTACTATCCTACTATCCTAGTCTCATTTGGGTAGCTAATCACTTTTTGACTTGAAATACCTTAGGATGAGCAGAATATTTTAAGATTGGAAAAAGGCATCAAACTTTAAATCCATAAACAACACCCACTTGGTGATAAAAAAAAATCCGTTACTCACTACTGCATCACGGAGAAAAATAAAAAGCCACTACGGCGTGCTGGAGAAAGTAAGCCACTACGGCATGCTGGCGGAAAAAAAGCCTTTAAAAATTCCATATGGCCGTTTATATATCTTTTACCCCTTCTTCAAAATGACGTCTTTAAAATGGCTCACTTCCAGGACGCAAAATCAATGCAAACTAAATAAGTTAGGTCAGCAACACGTTATACACGGTTGAGTTACACTGTTCAAAAACTTAAATCACCGTTTTAAGTTACACTGCTCAAAAATTGAAATCACTGCCTAATCAAATATAAAAATGTAATAAAAAATAAATTATAGAAAAAAAAAAAAACAGTGTCTCTTAATGAATGTTACAATATTTTAGACTTAATATATAAAAAAAAAATCAAAAGAAAATTTCTATATGTCTTCCTTCTTCTATCATGCATTTTTCCATTCTTTTCATTAACGCTTGATATGTTTGCCTTTATGTGCTCAATATCATTTGTCGCAGTTTTGTATACAATATCTTTAAGAGTCCCCCACAAAAAAAATCTAACGGCTTGAGGTCTGGTGACTTAAGTGCCCATTACATAACTGGGCTGCGACTCCTTATCCAACTTCGTTGAAACTGTTTATTCAAATACTCTCTCACAGCAGCAGTTGTATGAGGTGGTACTCGTCGGGTTGATACCATATTTGCCTTCTTAAAATAAGGGGAACGTTTTCTATTAAAACTGTTAGAGTATTAACCAACAAATTAAGGTATCTATTTCCAGTTAGTGTTCCCTCAAAAAAGTATGTTCCAACCAAATGTCTCCCAATTAGCCCACACCACACATTAACGCCATAATGGCCTTGATTCTGAATTTGATTAACGTTGTATGGATTCTCGTCAGCCCAGTAATGATAGTTTTTTCTATTAGGTTTGCCGTTGCTGACAAAATGACTTTCATCTGTCGATAATATATAATTCAAAACTCTCAGTCATCGTTCCGGATCCAGTTATGTTAATAACCGAAGATTATGCATTTTATAGTCATGGTATGTTAATTTTAAGAGATTTCTAAATAACCCCATAAGATACATTCAGTTGCCTGCTTGTTTGTCTTATTGAATTATATGGATTTTTTTTGAAAATACTGCATAATTTCGGCTACTTTTTTATCTCTTAAAACTGCTTTTTGTTTAGAAATACCTTTCTGCCCACAAAATCAGCATCCATGTTGCTTCTCAAATTTCGTTCTAATCGACAAAACATAGTGTAATCCGGGATATACCTGTCGGGGTAACGTTCATGATACAATCTAACAGCTTCTCGAGAATTTCTTCTTGCTTCTCCATAAATAAGAATCATATCTACTTTTTCAGCGTGGGAAACCACTTCAAGCATAAGCTATTAACTCTGTTGAATTGAATAGGTGTGCAAACAAGAGCTGTCAGACTAAAGTATGACAGCCGCCTACTAGATAAAATGTTTGAAAACTGCCAAACATCGCATATGACATATTGCAACCGCAATGACCAAAAAATAATATTTTAGAAGGTTTTTGTTGCATGACTTTTTTGCAAAACAAATTAGAAAACCAACTTCTACATTTAAAAAAAAATAAATAAATATCTAACAATTTTCCATAAATCAGAGCCGGGGGTCTAAAAATGATCACCCTGTACAACCAAACCACTCTATCAGGTTGCGTTGCCAAGAGATACGCCGTCGTCCACCACTTCTTCTACCCTGAACCTTCCCCTGCATGATCAGCTGCAACAGGTGGTATTTTTGCCCTTTTATCACATGACCTTGATATTCGATTTTTCGTCGTTTGATGGTAATTAGAATTTCTCGGTCTTTGTAACACTTCATCGTTCGTGACTTTATCGATACGATGTATTTTGAGTATCCTTCTATATACTCACAGTTCGAATGCCTCCAGTTTATTGTTGTTATTGGTTCACGCATCTACCCCGTAGAGCAGAATCGAGAAAACGTAGTGTCTAACTAATCTCATTTTTAGGTTTAAGTTTATATCGTGGCTTGAGAAGAAGTTTTTTTTATCTTCACAATCGTAGCCCGTGCTTTCCCAATTCTCGTTCGAATTTCCTCTGAGATGTCGTTATTGTTATTGACACTTCTCTAATATTCATATTTATGTACCCGTTCAACTGGATCATTAAGAATGAGAAGTTGTTTTTTTTACATTAAGTGTCAATTCTCTTTCTTCATTGGCTTTAACTACCCCGCCTAAAATACTTTGAAAATTATCCAGAGTTTCCGTCATTAGGGCAGTGTCACCTTGTCGACTGGCTTGCCATTAATTCTTATCCCAATCTCTTCCTCTTCTAGTGCTTTCTTTATGATTTCCTCTGAATATAGGGTAAACAGCACGGGGCGACAGCACACATCTCTGTCGTATACCTCTCTTGATTCGGATATCGTCTGTTATGCTATTTTCGATTGGCGCCACTAGTATCTCTACGAGCTGGTCGTGTTTAACTTTGTCGAAGGCCTTTTTGTAATACACAAAACAGGCATGAGCATCCTGGTTTATGTCGAGACATCTTTGAGCCAGTCCCAGGGCTATTTCGGATTCGAAACTGTGTTTCTCCTATTTCCGTTTCTAGTTTTATATAAATTCTGTTATGGATTATTTTGAGGAATATTTTCAGCTTCAAGCTGATTCTGCGATGTTCAGTGCAGTGCATGCTTGTACCTGTATTTTTGGGAAGAATAACAAACGTTGAATCTAGCTAATCTTATGGGATAATGCTTTCTTTGTAGACCTGTTAGTGGACTCTATTATTAATAAACATTTATTCGTGATAGTTTTGGATTTCGAATCTCTATGAAGATATAATGATATTTTTCCTATACATGTCACATTCTAAAAATCAATATTAACTACCAAAAATTTCAGCAGTGATCCAATGTTTTCTAATTTGTCACTGGAACGCATCTCACTTTATCCCTACTCATCAGCCAGACTAGGATGGACAAGCAAAAGAACAAAACTCGCAGTATTTATTGTAGTCCTAGCGTAACATCGTGGTAAGATGCAACAAGTTGTATCTTTGGCTGGTGAAAGCCTAAAATTTAAAAATAAACCTACCCTCCGTCGGGGGTTTTTCAGACCACATACCGACGGAGGATTGTCCGGCTAACCCAGCAACAATAATCGCCACCCTACATATATAAAAATTAGTATCAGCTTCTAAAAATACAAAAAGTCCATAATTCAGCACTGATTTACTGATCTCTTATTTGTCGATCCATCTCCATCCATTATTGCCAGCTTGGATGTACAATCATCTGTCGGTTTGTGGTCTTTGAAGATCCTGACGGAGAGCAGGTCTGCTCTTAAATTTCGTTGGTGAAGGGTCAAGTAATTACCCATTCCAGTGCTTTCTTTTTGAACGGAAAATTGATCGTTGTATATATCTGTCAACGTTTTCTATAGGATGATTGTTTACATAGATACCCACAATAATACTCGTGTTTCTTCTGGAAGTGCTCTTTTCTGATTTCCGCTGAGTATAAGTTATAAAGAATCGTTAATAACACACATCCTTGCCTGACACCTCTTCTTATTCCAATTTCTTCATTAGTTGTTTCTTCTATTCTTATAATTGATGTGTAATTGAAGTGGAGATTTAAGTACTCTTAAAAGACTTACCTGGCTGATAAATATCTAACATGCTAATATAAAAATTCAGAAACACTATTACCAACGTATTGTTTCAATTAAAGTCTTGATAGTTCAATTGGCAAACCTGCTTCCTAGAAAGTCGAAGGTATTAAATTTAAATCCCGACGTAAAGTCTCGACAGAAAAAGAAATATTACTATACTTGATATTGGTTTTGTTCATGTTGATGACATCAAATTTAAGAGCACAGCTGATGAACTGAAACGTGAAAATGTTTGGTTTTCTCAAGATCGTTAATTATGATGTTGCGCCAGAATAAATTTTAACCCTTAAATGTGTCATTACTTTCTTTACCATGCGAAAAAGTTAATCTATGTTAATGACATTTTTATTGCTAATTTATAGAATTGTTACATATCCATAAATTTCTCAAAAAAAGCGAAATAAAAATTAAAAAGTAGAAATAAATCTGACAAAATGTGATCTCGATAGACGCTATACTTTCTTTCCTGCGACCTCCCAATTTTTATTTTTCTTGTTGTGTACGTAAAAATTGACATTTGTATTAGACAAAAATAGAGCTAACTCGAGAAAATGATGGATTTATCTCAAATGAACATTCCCTAACAGAGAGTTCGCTTTGCGACAATCTTCGATCTGTTCTATTCGGATTTCGAATCCCAATTCATTAATTTTTTTAAAGTTTTTATGCGTTTTTGTGTTGCTTACAAGTTAGGAAGAAGAGATCTGATGTGATATGTACTGGGTGTTTGTATTTTACTTCTTGTTGACCGCGATTTTACATTTTGTTTAGTTGTTTTTTTTTGCATACATACATATACATCACCAGTTCAGATTGGCAAAGAAAGCATGTATATTCGCTCAATTTATCAATCTGTTATTCATTAAGGCAACCGTTTTTGTGTTTATTTAATGCAGAACTTTAATAAACAGGTTTTCTTAAGAGGTTTAAATTTAAAACGTTTCAATCAATATAAAGTTAAAAAGATAGCATTTCAACGCAATATCTACGCTACACACAAAATTACAAATTGAGCTAACTTACTATTTTCATTATTTTGCAATAATTTTATTCTTAAGACTTTTTTAGTTTAACTTAATTCAGGTTAGTTCGTAAAATATATTAAAATATACGATCATTTTTCGTTCACCTCCCGCATGAGTAGGGATTTTACTCTTTTTTAATATCCTAAGGATATCGACAGGGATGTAGTAATACCAGTCAATGTTGTCCAAGTGCCGAAACATACAATTTTGTACTTCACAGCACCTTTTTAGACAACGCGGTAGTACTTCCATGGACGTTACTGGATTTCTACAAACAACTACTACCTATGTACGTGGGCAGACCAAATATACTTAATTAAATTAATAAATATGTATACCGACCTGCCGGGATTCAACCCGAGACCTTCTACACCGCAAACAAGTACTATGCCACGGAGCTTCGGGCCGCTACAGCGGTACTAGTAAAAGGTGCTAAAAGACTTTGATCACTTAAAAATTAAAAATCTTTCAGACATAATGCATAAAATAGAAACCAAGAATGCATTTACTTTAAAAAATATAGGTTTCTTTAAGGGGTTACGCCAACTTGGCGCTCGGAAAAATAGGCTTAAAATAAAAAATACTATTGTATATATAATATAATTTTATTTTTCATAAATACATTATAGTTTTAACAACAAATTAAAAAAATATATATTAAAAAAATTTTAAAAATGGCGGAGATATGAACCATCATGTAGGACCCCTTTGAAAATCCTTGCCACCAGTGAATTTTTTTCTCGGTCAAGAATCGTCTAAGAATTAAACAAATCATTTTTTGTTGTTAAGAAAGGTCATAGCTAAGTGGCCACATATGGAAAAAAATTTTAAAATTTTTTTGTAGAAGTGTACACCCATTCGAAAATAAACTCGGGATTTTTGACAAAAATTTTGTGCTTTAAAAATTAATAAAAAATGAACGGTGCATCCAATCGAAAAAAATCTTATGTCAAGTTCAAGATAATATTATAAAGAATATGTGGTATAAATTTTATTAAAATCGATTCAGTCGATCTCGAGATATTTTGTCCACGAGTTTGAAAAAAGTAGTTTCGAGAAAAATGTAAAAGAAAATAATTTTTTTATATATATATTACCTTCAATCTGCGATTCCATTTTGTAAAGCTTGAAATATTTTTAGAAGTATAAATAATAAATCCAACCAAAAAAATCTCGATTTTTGGAAATTTCAAGGTAGCGTACCCCTTAACTAAATTTTTCAAAATACTTTTTTGGTGACCCCTTATATTAAGTCCTGTTAGGTTTATAACAATCTGTTATATTACAAATGACCTGTAAACTTAAAAAAATATAGCAGAATTCGGCTATTTTTTTTTAAACAGAGGGGTGTACTATGTTTCGGACTCCATTCTGAATTTTGTTACTTTTTTAATAGTTTTCTTTTTAAACAAAAATTCAGTAACTTTGGTCGGGTAATTTGTTCTATTCGAATGGTCGATCCAGTAAAACCGGTTTCTGTCGAAGATTCGCGGACCCGTTACAGATCAAAACTGGGCCTACACGTGTCCAGCCGATGTACGGTAAAGGATCTCGAGAATCCCAGCTAGTAATCTTCTCTCACGGCCGGCCGTCTAGTTAAGTCTGCAAACCATATTTCAGGGTTTCGCTCCACGATTTACTAGTTAGGAACTTGACGTGCTGTCAGGACATGTTCACTCGAAGAAGTGTACCGGGAAACTCGATTCGGTAACTTTTAAGTTAAAGACCTTATTAAAAAATAACTAAAAAAAATATTAAAAATTAATGTTTCGCCTCGTTCATTAGTAAATTCTGCATTTTAGATTAAACAAAACTATCTCATTCATATCTGCTTATCGAAATACATTAAAGCTACTTCTACGAACACCCCGTACAATATTTCGCCATTTTTAGTTCACTAATTTTATCTAGACACTGTGTAGAACAAATTCTCTAGGTTTGCTTCTGCTATTAGGGTGATGTTGCGTTTCAAAACAATATTTTAATGCTTCTTCCGGTATTGGGATCTTACCTATTCAATACACATCTCGTGGCTTTTTTAGGAATTAAACTTGAGGTGCATTTTTAAATCTATCATAAGCGTCTGTGTAAATTAATATTACAAATTTTCTTAAAAATAAACACCGAAATTTTTGCTTTTCGTGAAAAATAAAAAAAAACTTTTATCGCCTGTTTAAATTGTGATAGTAAATGATGAAGTTTATCATGCATTTCTAAAAGCCAATGAGGGTTATGTAAACGTTACTAATGAATTTGGGCAAGTGGAAAAAGTTGACATGCTGAAAGTGTGTTATTGCGATCAACAACACAATTATCCGATTAAAGGAGCCGGTTCAAATGTTTCCAATGCCTCTTGACGTTTCACTTTCCATTTGATAGCAGCGTAGGTTAAAACACTTAGTTGTAACAAATTAATTTTCATAAAAAAATTGAAATGTCAATATTAGATATTTGTAGGTTAGAATCTTACCGGTAACAATACAAAAGAGTTGCGAAGATATGTTTGCATTTTTCACCTCAGCGGCTTTACAAGAGCATTTTACCTATAAAATTTCCCCTGTTTTACTGTTGAATGTGCCATTTATTTCAAACACTATTGTTCGCAATTGGGCTGTGGATATACATGCAGCTTGAATGTTCGTTATGTTAGGCGCGACAGTTTTGTTATCGAGTATTCCACATTCAAGGAAAACATTTGATTTTAAAAGTATTTCACCGAGTGTGAAATTTCTTTGAGCAGGATTTTACTGGTCCATTTGCCAATATTGGCAATTGTTAATAATACTTTTGAAAAAGACTGTCACACTCCCTATGCTTCACACGTTACAAATTTAAATCTGCACCCAGATTTCGACCATCTTAATAATAATCATAGTAGGCTCCGCCGACAGGTAAGATCCCAATTAAGAAAACAATTTGGTATTCTTTAATTTTCACTTTTTAGGAAACATTTTTACCGTACCGTTATTTCCAGTACGCAAGATTCCCCTAATAGAGAGCTCACTATTACGAGTGCAATAGAAATAAATTATAATAATTCCTATGATTTTTTTGTCTTATTTATAAGTTTTTTTGAGGTCAGTGGTATGTTCAGTATTTAGTAAGTAAATAAGCATAGACAGACAAGTACTGGTCTCAGTGTTCTTTCTTTCTTTATTTATTTTTTACTATTATTGTTATTTTAAGTGTACAATAGTCGATGGACATTAGAATATGTTTTTTTTCTTCGAGACATGGTTGAAGTTGGTAACAGGTATGTTGGCTCGCATATATATTTCTTTGTTGCAAGGAAAAACAAGAAATTGATTTTAGGTTTGCTGAAAATACATGCAAATGACGCAGAAATAGTATGATTTCAATAAAATTTTGGAAAAAGCTTGGGTGTAAAAGCCCATAAGGCAAAGAATTACTTTAACCATATTTATTTGATTACAAGTCAAATAAAACCTAATTTATTGATAAGACACTCCGTATCTTTGCAATTATACGAGGGATGTCTGACAGAAAGTGAGTTTCGGATATTTCCGCTTTTTCTAGAAACCCCATATGCCTGATCAAATAAATAGTTTCGAAATAGCTGTCACTAAAGCAACGCGGTATCGTGTAACACCAAACGTTTACAGCTATTGGAATATGGTGCACTAATATCTAGTAAAGGGAAAAGAGGCTAAGCAAATTCAAGATGACTTAAAGCCTACTGATGAGGGGTCAGCACTATCTTACTAGTCCAGTTACTTTATACAAAAAAATGACCTATCTTCTGAAAAAATCCAAGATTTTCCTTCAGATTTTCTTGTTTTGGTATCACAAATATTGTGTCAAAAGTCTATTGCGAAATCGTGTCGGCGAAAAAAGTTATCGAAAGGTCGCGAACATCACTTTTTTTCAAATATCTCGTAAACTATTGGTTCTATGTGAATTTTGGTTATTATGAAATTTGTTCATCATCTAAATCTGCACAAAAAAGGTACTATACAAAATTTGCTTGGGACTACTAGTTCTGGAGATACGAGGCTGAGAAAACTTGGGCGTTATGATGCATTCCTTTGCGCATCTTTCAGGTAGAATGCAAGGCACGTTTTTTTTACATGGTGTTTATGTTTACAAGGAAAGCATTCAGACGTTGAGGGAGAACCCCCATACGACGTTTCTTATTTAATTCAATGTTAAATTTTTTTAATATACACACTCAACGTGCATAGTCACAGTATTTACGCTTTGTAATTAAACGATTTGTTCATCACCCCATTCAATACTGGCATTTCTAATTGTTTCTAAACCGCGAATAACGTCCGAACTCTACGATACGTAGCGTTAAACTGAGTTTTAAAAGGGACAAAATGCTTCGTCAAATATTTTCAGGTATACATCGATCCGTAACATTACAATGGAATTCTAGAGAGCTGCAACTCGAGGTCGTTACTATCATTATTATGAAGAAGGGTCCACTTCAGAGTGGAAGAATTATGGGTGTGTGTGTGTGTGTATTAAACGGCTTTTCTGCGCATACACGCGTCATATTGTCTGTATATATCACTATACGTAAACGTACAGTGAGGTATGCGTCATTCTCCATATCTCAAGAACTATTAGTCCCACGTAAATTTTGTATAGATCCATTTTTATGTAAATTTTGATGATGAACAAATTTTATTTGAGGAAAACTGATTTTCGCGACCTTTGACTTTCGATAACATTTTTTGCCGACATGCAATGGACTTTACACAATGAAGTGAGTGTACGGTAGATACTAACAATACTACAACTGTCGTGAGGAATGTTGTCGCGAATTTTTTGCCTTATGTGGAAATAGTCGTAGTTCAATTTATGATTAACATAACATAACCTCTGATCAAACCTGGAGTTATCCAAATTAAAACAAGAACCAGTTTAGTGGGTAGAAAAGGGAAATAAATCACCCTGAAAATTCAAAGTTTAGCGAATGTCAGCGGCGCGCATGGCTACCATTCTTTAGGCCTTCTAGGAAAGGATTTATGCTTATTGACTATCTTCTAAAGAACACTATAATAACAGGTAATTCTTATCTTGACAGAATTAGCAAAGCTATAAAAGGGAAACCTTTTTTTCTTATCCATGACAACGCCCCTGTCTACACAGCCCAAATTACGAAACGTGCTATTCGCGAAGCCGCATTTGAACAAATTAAACATCCACTCTATAGTCCTGACTTAACACTTCGCTACTATTATCTGGTTAGAAATTTAAAAAACGACTTTAGAGGCCACCGATACACAGATGAAGACGAGATGTTAGTTGTGCAAGAGCACTTAGGACGCAAATTACAACGTATTTTTTTGAAGGAAGCACAAAATGAAACGAAAGATTTTGAAAGGGCATTGCGATACTAATATATTTTTTTCACTGGTTCATTTTCTTGTTTTTCCGGTAATATTTTTATAAATTTAATGTCTACCAAATGTTTTATAGAAAACTGATAATATTACTTAATTTGTATATACTAAACATAATCAAAATTTTCTGTAGAAAAAAGAAATAAATGGTGTTTTTTTTTGTAAAACATTTGTAAAGATGCAATTTTTAAATTTTAACTTGTTTTTGAAGTTAAACAGTCTACTATATAAGTTTGGGAAAAGTTTTGGAGAACTTTGTCGCAATTAGGGCAATTCGCCAAAAAGAAACTAATATAGGCATTTCTAGGATAATTTCACATGTTTTTAGTATTATAACGGTTGAACTGATATAGATACACTTTTCGGATCGACTGCCTATTTCCTTATTTTCTAATATTTCCTTACTTCTGTTTGTCTTTAAGCTAGAAAGAGACAATTTACTTGTAAGAATCTAGAGAAAATAATCTTTGAAAATTAAAGTGGTTCATGAAAAAATGTTCAGTCATTTAGTACCGCAAGCATTTCGATAAAATGCCTCGTATCTTTATTTACAGATTCTATTTCACAAAACAATTTTAATTTAATAATAACAAAGCGTTCGCTTGGTTCAAACAATAGTAAAAAATATGTTTTATTTTCAGATAATTAAAGTCGGTCAAGTAAAACGTGTCGCGCACTGTTCATTAAAAAATGTCTTTAATTAAAAGTTTTTTACATTATTCGAGAGTAAAGGATTGCCATTAAAATGCTAATGATTCGGTAGTTTGTCCAGCCCCCATCAGCGTCGATAATCGCCTGACATGTTCTGGGCATACTTGCGACGAAATTTTCCACGTATTCTCGGGGCAAAGATTTCCAAATTGCCCGAATTTGTCGTGACAGCTGCTTTACTGTATACACCTTTTTACTATCAAGCTTTTGCGCGCTGTATGACCACACGTTGTCGATTGGGTTTGCGTAAAGCGACTGGGATGGCCAATCTAGTGTGACGATACCGGGTTCCCCTGTCCACTGGCTACATGCTACACTCTTTACACTGTTTGGGGTCCTTATCATTTTCTTCTTCTTTTTCTTGTGGTGCCTATCCGTTCCGGATGTTGGCGAACAATCTGGCAATCTGTACTTTGTTTACAACTGTTCGAAACAGACTTGTTGTGGATTTATTGAACCACGTTCTTAGGATCCTTAGCCAGGATATTCTTCTTCTTCCAGGCCCTCTCCTTCCTTCCACCATCCCTTGCAATATTTGTTGCAGCAAGCTGTACCTTGCGTTGTGTCTCATGACGTGTCCGAGATATTCTAACTCCGTTGTCTGTTATCTGTCATTATCTCTTTGTATTTCTCCATTCTTCTTAGATCCTCCTCATAGGTAACATGATCAGTGCAAGGTATTTTCAAAATTTTCCGGTATAACCACATCCCAAAGGCTTCGATCCTCTTTCATGACGCCCCCGTCAATGTCCACGACTCTATCCTATACGATAACACGGGAAAAAAATAGCATTTTAGTAACTTATAGCGATTAGATAACCCAAAAATAAAGCTTCATCAGAAAAAATTACATTGTTCCAGTCTGGATATAGTTTTCCTCTGCCCAGGCGAGTCAATTTTCTCTGTGTTTTTCGCTTAGCAATGGTTATTTGTTCGTACTCCGCCACTTTAAATCGTCAGCCCGGATATGAGGCGTTAAAAACACGAAGGGCCAACTCAACAGCAGACAAAAATTTGTTTTTCATCATTCCATTCTTTAGGATCCCATGATCGTTCCTACAAAATATTATGGTTGAATTCACCTTTTTTCCTTTTCAAAATTAACAAATAGCTCCGTAGCCGCGGATATTTTTTACAGAAATGTAGAGATCAAAGGAAGGGCATTTACTTGTGTCTTATCGACTACGAAAAGGCATTTGACTGAGTCGAGCATCCACAATTAATACAATTGCTTCAAAATATGGGCCTTGACTAAAATGACATCAGATTCATTACTCACTTGTATTGGGATCAGGTGGCGACAATACGAGTAAATAGCACTGAGGAAATAGGAATAAAATGAGGTGTTCGTCAGGGATGTGTTTTTTTTTTTTTCCCGCTCCTGTTTCATCTATACTCTGTACACATATTCCAGAAGGCCTTAGAGGATGCCACAGATGGTATTAAAGTTAATGTGGCAAAATCATTAACGACCTAAGGTACGCTGATGATACCGTTATTATAGCAGATACAGCGGATGGACTTCAGCGTCTTATGAACAATATATCTAGGGAAAGCGATGTTTTAGGCATGAAAGTAAACGTTAATAAAACGAAAGTAAACGTTAATAAAACGAAAGTAATGGTCATTTCAAGAACACCCGGGTTGCAAACAGATATTCGTGTTTACGATCAATTGATAGAACAAGTAAAGAAATTTAAATATCTAGGGTGTTGGGTAACTAATGACTTAAATCCTGAAGTTGAGGTACGAGTTCGCATTGATATGGGAGCGGCTTTTCTCAAAATGAGACACCTCCTTACAGACTCGACCCTTTCTTTGGATACTCGTTATCGTTTTGTAAAAGTCTATATATATCCAGTGCTTTTATATGGAGTTGGGGCCTGCACCTTGGAAGTATGAACAATGAATCGTTTGGAGTCTTTGGAATTGTGGGTCATGCGCCGAATATTGAAGATCTCTTGGACAGAGCGTGTTACTAATGCAGATATATTTCGTCGAATGAGTAGAGAAAGAGAACTATTGTCATTTCTTAAAAGACAAAAAACTCGTTACTTGGGACATATTTATAGGGGTCCACGTTACTCGCTGCTCCGGTTGTTGATGGAAGGGAAAATTTAAGGGAAAGGAAGTGAGGGGCGTCGAAAATGTTCCTCGCTGAAAAATATACGAAATTGGACAGGTCTGGATAATCATACTTATTAAAAATTGCCCAAAATAAGGAAGAATTCGCCGTGATTATAGCCCAACTTCAATAATGGACATGGCACTATAAGAAGCCGCGGATATATGTGTGCCATTTTCGTAGAGTTCGCCGTTTGTATTCTCAACGCCTCATATGAGCTCAAGTCGTTTCATACAATGTATCGTATGCCTTAGTTTTTGCGTCCCTTGACGCAATATTAATTGAGGATTTCGGGAAAACATGATAATAATTATTTTTTGTCCTTGTCTGATACTTTTCCTCTCGAACCACGTTCTAATAGATCATCACCCTTTCTTAACTGAGATTATCATTTCACCCACTTGCTAACGAATTCCCTTCACTTGCCCATTTACTTACCAGCCGTTGTCGGCGTCTTTTTCGGACCTTTTGGAACATAAGAACACAGCCCCAAAGAGCGAAGCTTATGTAGCACCAATGTTCAATATTGTACTATTTAACCATAAGTAAGGTTAGAAATGAATCTCTTTCCACAAAGCATTGTTTGCAGGGTGCCAACAATAACCTAAAAGAAAAGGAGTTTCTTTTACTGACGCCAAATTGTATGGAAAGTTTTTATTTGTACCGATTGTACCTACATCTACTAAATTGTACAGGAAAACTGTTAACCACTCTTGTTAAAATTCATCCGTTATTGCTAGTGCTTTTAAGATATTTTATAAATGCCTGTTAATTATCGCTAATGGTATATAAGTAAACTTTTGACTTCAAAACTATATTTTTTATGTAATGCCAAATGTAATATACATGTTATAAAAAAAAATCATGTAGTTAAACTTAAAATTTTAGATATATAGGTGTTGTGTCTGTACAAAAAAAAAAGAGTGTTAGTGCTATTATTTATAAGGACTTGTATTTATTATTTGAAAGATTTCGTAGCGTTGCGATATCATTATACTCTTAAAGTAGTAGTTTTAAACATTTTTAAGCTCGGTATTTCCACAGGAAGTTAACTTAACCAACCAAGGCACTCGTACTTGTACGTATATACAAAGAGACGAAAACCTTGTGTTTAATGTTATTGATATTACTTGAATTACGTTAAAGTTAACTGGAGGTGGGAATATTCGCCCTTAACTGGACACATAGCGCATATAGAGAACAATAGTGGACAGTAAGTTGAAAGCGACTTTTTAATTTACGTCAAAAATGGTTTTAAATTTTGAGGAATCTGCCGAAAAATATGTTAAATTGGAACAATTTTACATATATAAATGCCTAGACATGGAGGATGGACTGGGCATTAGTCTCACAAGATTGATCATTCTCTAAAGGGAGACAACGCGATTGTGCGGCCAATACCTGTCCCTTTTCTGTAGGCCCGTTAACCAAGGCGCAGTACCCGTACATTCGCTTTATCTCTCTCACACTTTTACGTCCGTATTTACTTCACAGCGGAATAAGGAAAGCTCAGTCCGTACACCCTCCATGTCTGGGTATAGATATATTTCCAGGCCCATCAGTGGCGTACTCGGGTTCAAGGGCCGGGTATTTTCTACATCCATACGATGGGGGTATATCCACCCTCTGCTTCCCTCCTTGGCTATGCCACAGTGTTTCTAGTGTTTATATGGAAAATAATCTTCGAAACTTAAAGCTATTTTAAATCACCTTCAAAAATAGATACCTACATAAAATTTATAACAAAAAGAAACTTCCTAAATTTTAGGCATTATCTATTGGGCTGTAAATCTAAATTCTAACGATATACTTAAAAAAAAAGTTAACTGTAAGGATTTTTTTAGGTCTCTAATTATCCATATGTATAGTAGATTCGTCGCTAGCCATCTTAAGAAATAAAAAAAATTGAAAGCATATTTTTGTGATTTGTTTAGGTCGTAGATGAATATTTGAAAATAATGTACAAAGTTTATATAAAAAAATCTTGTAAATGTAGAAACATATATTATATAAAAAATTTTAAAAAATGCCTTCCCTGCCATCACGGGGCATATGCCATCGTTGCGTTTTTCCGTTAATGAGTGTGATAAAAATTATTTTTCAAAAAAAAAAGTGGCCTTTACAGTGTTATATTTGTGTTTGGTAAAGAATTTTTAGTATTAGTCAGGGAATTTTTTTAGTATTGGTAAGATTTTTGGTGTGATGTTACGGATATCATTAAAAATTATATTCGCTGAAAAATTTTTTGGACAGGTCGTGCACTTTAATTACCTCAGTTGCAAAATCACATGTTATGGAAATCTTGCAGATTGCAACAAAGCAGCGGTAATCTCAGGATATCTACAAAGCATATGGAGAAACAAACCCCTTAGCACAGATTGCAAGTCCAGAATTTACAAAACATGTGTTAGATCTGTGATGACCTACGCTGCAGAAACAAGAGCAGAAACGTCTCTATGAAAGAGGACACTATGAACTGACGAAATGAGGATTCTGCGAACAATAACAGGGTACAGTCTACAAGACAGCAAAAGAAACACTGAGATCAGGGAGAAGCGCAAGGTGAATGACATAGTACGCTGGATAAGATGTCGCAGAAGAGAATGGAACCAACATGTAACAAGAATGACAGAAGACCGATTAGCTAATATAGCCAGAGACAATAGACCCCATGGTAGGCGACCTACAGGAAGACCACCAAAAAGGTGGAAAGACAGCTGGCAATCTACATCGTAAGAGCAACATAACCAGTAGTAAACTGGCAACTACGCCTAATTAAAATGGGAAGAAGAAGAAGAAGAAAAGTTTCGAATTGTTTTTAAGGGCATATACCTAGTCATGGATCCAAAAAAGCGTTTTTTTAAAGAATTTATTATATTCATTATATAACACATAGCTTAAAATACAATTCTGAAATTTTAATTTTAACGCGCATTGCAGTGTATACGATTAAGGGAAGCTGGATCATCTGAAATCAAAATTTCCAAAGAAGTTAGTTTACTAGAGGATCAATCTTGTCTTCGAACGAAGGATTTTAAAAAGAATGTCATCAAATGGCATTGGTTTAAACAAAGAAGGGAAAAAATGACGTTACCGCGTTTTACATTTTTGCTAATTAAAAATAAAGTTTTTTTCTTCTTTCAAAGGCAAGTAATATGTATAACGAAAATATATATCAAATTTCATCAAAAGCGGTCGAACGGTTCTTGAGATATCTCGTACACCGCCCAGCGGTTTTCAAAAAAAGCAGATTCTAGAAAAACCTGTTTGAAGTTTGAAAAATCAGGCTATAAAAAAAGTAATACAAAAATAAATTCTTACCCGTAAGTGAATCGTCGACTCCAGAGCCCTATGCTGAATCTTTATCAGCTATTTGAGCTTCAAAAATACTAATTTGTTCTTGTCTATGACGCATTCTAGCTTCTTTTGTACTTTGTAGCAATTGTCGCTGGGCCAGGTCGACTCGTTCTCCGTCCATTTGAGCTGCGTAGTTATGTGCATTTCGGCCACAATGAACTCCCATAGCTGTTATATTTAACAAAGCCATTGTCCCCTCATTAAAAATGCATGCTGTTATATAAGCAGCCATTTCAACAACTTTGTTCCCACTATGAATGATCTTGTGGCTGATCTTCCAAACAATTTGATTATAACTTTCGTTATTATTTTGAGTAAATCTGTCGAGACATCGCTCTAATAATTCTTCTTTACTCAAGTCCTTGTAAATTGGTTTTATGACTTCAAGAACAACAGGTGGCAATGGGTCATAATTGTGGGAAAAATCGATATTATTTTTATCTTCAGGTTGGGCATACGCGCGTTACCACTGGCACCATGATTCTTCTCCTTTAGGACAGTATTGGTATTGTGGATGTTCATCAGTCAAGCTCTAATGTTAATAAGTTGGCCAAATAGCCTCCTTCATAGCTTCTACTCAGTTATGATAGTGTCGAGGTATAGCCAATCTATAATAAACCATCAACTTATCAGTTTTTATCGACCGCCATTCAAATAGAGAGCCTTAGAATAGCAGATGTGAATGCTTTGTCCCTTCTAAGAAGGACAATTGAAGAATCTCTTTGTATTATATTATAAAAGAAAAAGTTTTAAGTACATTAAAATCCAGTCAAGGTCGGCAAAGGCTGATCCGAGAGCAGCTGCTCGCTACCTGGTCCAAAAACTCTACGTAACGGTACTTCTTTTAAACCGATTCTTATAAAACTTACAGAAAATATTCTTAAGATATCATACTAAAAGAAAATGATGACTAGGTATATCCTCTTAATTTACTACTAATCGAGGATTAATATGATTATACAATAATTCTCAAGTTGTTTTAAAATAAATTAGACAGTGCTGAATAGCATATTTGTTCCTTAACGCCGCGTACTTTTATATTTTTCATTGATATTTGTAACATCCTCCATAAGATGTTCTATTGATTTTCCTTACATCTACTAGGCTTAAATGTGTTCAAAAATACAAGTAGTAAGTGCCTTCTAAAAATTGACCACTTATGTCATATTTTATACAAGAAAAATTTGAACGTTTGGAACTGTTACGCGTATAGACTTATGTTAAATTTTTAAGTTTCAATGGTACATCCCCGTGTGGCAAGTTCTTTTTCATATCTCCTTGTATAAATATTAAAAAAAAAACTTCATTATATATAACTTATATTAAGCAAGAGGTGATCAAGCGTGCGATGATTGGCATTTTTAGATTTTTAGATTGCTCGTGAATAGGAAAAAATAGGGAGTTTAATAGTTTTGGTTCAATCGTAAAGAAAAAAATTGTATCTTCGAAACGAAGCAAGTTATCGTGAAAACAAAAATATTGTTATGTAGCCCGTGGACTTGACATTGCAAATACTTGCAAACCGAAATTTATATACAGAGTAGCAAAAAATTCTGCATAATTTTCTTCGCTCGACAATTCCAAAGCAGCAAATCATATTGCACTTTGAATTATTGCATTAAGATTATTAATTTCTCCCTATTTTTCTTCGAAAATTTACTTATTATAATAATCAGATTTCAGGTACAAGCTTTATTTTATTGTATACTACCTAAAAAATGAGAAAAATATAATTATAGAATCGATGTTAGTTAAAATATACTTAAACTATAGCGTTTACATTAAATAAAAGTTACGAATAGCCTCTAATAGTATGCAATATTATCCAAATAAACTTTCGCTGATCTAGACAGTCCAATAATCCAAATACCTTTGTACTCACATGAAGCTAACACATATGTACAACCCCAAAGTGATTTTCCATCTTTTTTATTTGTATTTGCTACCGTTGATATAGTGATCCTTGTTTAGTCTCTTTAAAGGCGAATTTAGTGCCACATTAACAATAAGAATTGTGTTCAGAGATTATCAACGTTGATCATGACTTCAGAATCATTATCTTACGTGTATTTTGGTATTTAGGTGCAATTACTGCCTTTAACCTCAGCTTTTAAGGGTCATATTTCAGTTTGGTCGTCTAAACATATTAATAAGAAAATAAAAGAGATGGAAAACAATACTAAACGTATCGTGAGTTTGTATTCTATACTGGGTTATTGAAAAAAACTGATGTTCAAAATGATGTTTAATTTTTTAATGAAGACTTGTTTATTGTAAATTTGTTTTAGCATTTGAAACTAAGTTTTCAAAGAACTTTTTATCGTGCACATATTATTTTACTGTCTGTATGGTATAATATTTAAAAATAATACAAATGTAAAGAAAAATTTTGTTTTTATTTATACAAGCTTACCTTCCATTTTAATGACATATAAAAGTAGTTGAGATTATGATTTTTTCCCGGTTATAGAATGAATTTATTTAAAGTGACGTTTCTGTTAGGTTCTCCTGAGAAGCATCATTTCAATAATAAAAGAGAGAGAATCGATAAACTAGTAAGTATTAACTGCTGAACCATTTTGATTTTTAAAGTCTTCGTTATTACTATGTGTATAAATCGCGCTTCGAATCCTTGTTATCACTATAAGTATAAAATTACACTACTCACTCATTTGTGACGCCATCTCATATCGTTATTTCAAAGCAACCAACATTTTATCAAGCAATTACAGATTCCTGCAATATTATGGTAAAACAGGTAGCCTAAAATTCGTAAATATACTTGTCGAATTGTCTGCCTGACCATGGACATAGAGGATAGACTGAGCCTTCCGTATCCAGCTGTAAAGTAAATATGGACGCAAAAGTGTGAGAGAGACAAAGCGAATCTGTGGCCAATAGCTGTCTCTTTCTAGAATGCCGCGAAGCTACAGGGCTCTTAAAAATAATATTTCTTAGTGTTCTATTTGAACAAAAATCGGGCGGGGGTTTTTCTCGTTTTGAATTCCGTCTTGGGGTGCTGCACCTTGGTTATTACAGGTTTACAGAAAAGAGACAGGTATTGGAAGCACAGTCGCTTTGTCTCTTTCTAGAGATTGGTCAATTTTGTGAGGTTAATGCTCAGTCCATCCTCTATGTCTATGTATCTGACAGATATATAACCTCACTTTTCTCCTTCAAGAATTTTAAAAAAGTAATCAAGAATGAATTTAGCACAAATTATCTTAAGGTAATTATGTTAAGAAGTTAAATAGAAATAATTATCTGTTCTCAACAAACTACTTTTTACCATAGGAAACTTCCTACAGCAAGAAACAACATTCTTTGCCCCAATACTGCCTCGAAAACATTTTTTTCTAAAAAAACAACAGATGGAAAATCTTCCTCGAGTAGCAGTAGTTCCAGTAGTTCAGATGATGAAGCTGAAAGTAAAAAGAAAACTACCACTAACGACGCGGTTACCAGGTTAAATACTTTGCTACAGCAAATGGTTTCTGAAGATTCTTCACAACTAGCGAAGAAGTTGAATTTGGCTCAGCCTATCAATAAGAGAGTGAAAGGAAAGGAAGAAAAAGAATCAGTTAAAGTTGAACCAGTTGGTAAGTAACCTTTAAGGGGTAAATTTAAAGTTTTTTTCCTCAATTTTTGTCCATTTTTCTTTATATATATTTCTTGTAATGAAAAATAAGACACCATTTTTAAGATCGACTACTTAGTAGGATGATATCATTTATTTTGAATTGAGGATTGTATATCTGCCTAGGCAGTCCTCAAGAAAATGTAAAAATTTTATAGGTAGGACAATTGGACAATACTTTTAAAAATTATCTACAGTATAAAACTAAGGAATACAGTCTGTCAAGTTAAAACATGAACCACCTCATATTCTTGAAAAAATGTGTTGTGAAAACATTTTTTGCCATCAATGTATTCTTTGGTGTGATAACAACAGAGCAATAGTAAGTTATCCAATCGCCTCCTGCATCAATAATTACCTGGCATCTTTGAGGCATGCTGTCGACAAGATTTTCTGCATGCTCTGCAAATTTTCTGGGCATAGGTATATTCAAATCCATTTTCTTAATTTTACACCTTCTTAACGCAGCGTCGATTTCAGAACCCGTGAAAGCAAAGACATGTTGGTTTTTCGACTTTCTGAGTGACTTTGATTATCGAGCCATGTTTTGGCATGTGGACGAAAGTTCGGAATTGACTGATACTTTTAGTAAAATGCGTCGTAGTCTGATTTTTTGTTGAATCACTGGTATTTACCAAAAATGAATTATCGCAAAGACGTTCTTACTTGATAGACTGTATCATAACAAATAGAACTTGATAGACTGTATCATAACAAATATGTGATATTTTTTCTAGAAAAACAAGTAGTAAATGCTGTAAAAGTTGTAGCAGAGTCTTTAGGAGGTGACACTAAGCAAACCGAGTCAGAACTTCTTATGAAATTACTAAATCCAGTTGAATCTAGTGGAGGAACAACTACAAATTTAAGGTAAATCACACAAAAAACTGGAAAGTCCTTTCATTTTTACTATTGTTGTTATTTTATGTTATAGTGACATTATTAAAGGGATGAAAATTGAAAGGGAAGCTAAGCCACAACTCTCAAAAGCAGATCAAGTGAGAAAAATTCTACAGCAAGTCAGTACAAATGCCAAAGGTCCAGATAGTTATACAGCACCAGAAAGGCCTAGACGTCGTGCTGTACCTGTAAAAACTGAAATGTAAGTAAAAATATCTTTTAAATTTAAATAAAAGCTGTCAAAAAATTGTTTCTAGTGAAAATACTGGTTAGTTTTTCACTAACTGAGGCTCATTTTTGCTGTGGGGTTTGTTTTCAAAATTTTGTCTCAGGATATTTACAATTTCTTAACTCTTACCTGCATATTTATTTTAGAGATAGTATGTTTAACCAAATGTTTGTTTATATTGCTCATGAATCCATGAAAAATATAAAACTAGGTTGTAGGCAATATACACTACCGTCAGAAAGTATTTGCCCACCTAGAAATTTCAATGTAACTGCCAAAATTTAATACCTAGTTAAACCCTTTTATTATATTAGGTAAATTTAATTGCTCTTAACAAGTCAACAACATCATAAAATTGTTTACATAAGCCTTTTCGGTGAAATGACAAATTAAAAACCAATTAGAACAAATTTCCAACTTTTGCGTGTTAATCGTTTTGAGACGATTTCTGAGAATTCCAGTTCAAGTAAGAACTCAATTTCAACTTTCTAGGGATAATGGAAATTCCTACTAGTGACATTTTATGATAAAAACTATGCTATAAATACTATTGTCCTTTTGGAAATTAACCATTCGCAAACAGTACTTTGTCATTGATACAGGCTCAATTGTTTTGTGAAAATGCCAAAAACGAAAGAAGTTTCCGTTGAAAATCGGGCTCTGATAATTGCGAGACATCAAAATGGTCACTCGAGTCTACAAATCGCGGGTGATATGCGGATGCCGAGGAGAACAGTGCACTACATTGTAACCAAATTTTCTACGGGACATGGAATTCCAACCAAGGCCTCGAAAAACGACTTCCGCCGAAGACAGAGCTATACAGTGTCCAGCAGACATAATCGCTGCCTAACCGCACCAGAAATTAAGGCTTAAGTAAACCTGGAGCGGTCCATCCCATCAGCGTGACAACTGTGAAGAAGAGGTTAGCAGAAGGTGGACTACACGGGAGAGTTGTAGTGAGGAAACCACTTCTTAGGCAAGTGAATAAACGTTAGCGATTGAGAATGGCCCCGAGAACATGAAAAATTGGACATCAGAACAATGGAATTTCATCCTTTGGAGCGACAAATCTAAATTTGAAATTTTCGGATCAAATCGACGAGTTTAGGTGCGGCGGTCAGCGGACAGAGGATATTGGAAGCCTGTCAGTTGCCTACAGTAAAACATGGTGGAGGTTCAATAATGGTTTGGGGTTGTTTTGTCAACGGTAAATTTGGAAAAATTTTTGGGATGCAAAAAATCATGCAAAAAGAACAGTATCAAGAAATTTTGCTAACTCAAATGCTCCTTCTGGAAGAGATATTTTTTAGGGGAGATTTTTTTTTCAGCATTACAACCACCCTAAACATTCTGCTAAACAAATTAGAGAACTTTTCGACCAGTGGAAATCCGATGACGTCCTGGAAGTGATGACTTGGCCTCCACAATCACCCGACTTGAACCCCATCGAATTACTGTGAGACCATTTGGACAGATGTGTTCGAAAACTCAATCCAACATCAGAAAATCACTTGTGGGAACTTTTACAAGCAAAATGGGTTAAAATAATTGAAGAAATTACTGGACAGAATGCCGGAACTCTGTAAAGCGGTAATTGGAAATAAAGGAGTCACATAGATGAGAAAAATCCTGGAAAATTATGAATATTTTTCTGATTTCCTAGACTGTAAATAATGTGAAAATTCATTAAAATTTAAAAAATTATATTATTTGAGTTTCTGTTGTCTTGGGACTGAAATAACTAAGTGGGCAAATACTTTCTGACGGTAGTGTATGACAGTTGCAGCTGTTGTGTATCTCAATGTCTAGGTACTTTAATTAAAAGATCTTTAAATTATGAAGAAAAAATGACTTAATCAGAATCTTGAGATAATGTTGTCTATCGTAATTGCCTTTACAATTTATTTTGTGTTATTTTTATTACATTAATATTTTATTTTTGTGATTTTTATATAAAATAATGATGTTTGATTTCCTATATTTTGTAGATTTCAAAATTATCTGTATTTATGTTTTGGTAGAATTATTTTTTTTAGTTCATTTTGGAAGTACATCTATTGGTTAGTGTCCTCTCTTTCTCTCTGTAGATTTGAACGGCCAACATCTTCATTGGAGCCAGATCTCTTTCCCGCGAGCATTTTTTTGAGGTCTGCGAATAGATAATAATCGCTGGGAGCCAAATCTGGAGAATACGGTGGATGAGGAAGCAATTCGAACTTCAATTCATGCAATTTTACCATCGTAACTATTGACTTGTGACACTGCGCATTGTCTTGATGAAAGAGCACTTTTTTTTGTTCATTTGGTGGCCGTTTCTTTGC
Organism: Pachyrhynchus sulphureomaculatus; assembly: GCA_019049505.1. NCBI lineage: Eukaryota > Metazoa > Arthropoda > Insecta > Coleoptera > Curculionidae > Pachyrhynchus > Pachyrhynchus sulphureomaculatus. The sequence goes on from CM032451.1 coordinate 20,084,530, forward strand.
GATTTCTGTCTTCAAACGCACCAATAATTTTATATAATATTCGCTATTGATGGTTGTTCCCCTTTCAGCATAGTCGATGAAAATTATTCCACGCGCATCCTAAAATACAGAGGCCAAAAACCTTCCCAGCCGACTGCTGTGTCTTTGGTCGCTTCGGGCGGTTTTTACCAGCTGTTGTCCACTCAGCTGACTGCCATTTTGATTCCGGTATCTAGTGGTGGATCCATGTTTCATCAGTTGTCCCATATCGCATGAAAAAATCCTTTTTATTGCGCTTAAGCAGGTCTAAATAGCGCTCAGAATCATCAATATGTTGTCGTTTTTGGTCCACTGTGAGCAAACGCGGTACCAATTTCGAATAGAGCTTTCTCATGCCCAATTCCCATGCAAAATATGACCAAGACGTTCTTTTGATATCTTTACGATGTCGGCTATCTGACGCAATTTCACTTTACGGTCATCCAAAACAATTTTGTGGATTCTTTTGATGGTTTCCAGTGTAACCACCTCGTTTGGGCGTCCAGAGGGTTCGGCATCATTTGTATCTGTATGACCGCGTTTAAATTCAGCATATCAGTAAATGGCAACTGATTTTCCAGGGGCAGAGTCCCCGTAATACATATCAAGCCATTGCTTGTGTTTAATAAACACATGAAATTTGATTTTTTCCATTGTCTTCAAAATATCAAAAGTAGTGTCACTATAACCACTGTAACTTGTAAACTAATTGTCAAAATGTCATGAAATTTTGACATGTATGGTTTAAAGGTTGGTACTTCCTAAAAGTAATATGGATTTTGGAAAAGGGCAACATCAGTGTGTTGGATCAAAAAGTTTCAGCTTACGTGTTACATGGTAATCAGCAAGTCTCCGGTTCTGGCTACCTTGTTGATGGTTAACAATCAACAAATACAAAGAACCCCATAATAATCATATCTCGGTACCATGATAAACGAACAGTGGCTCACTCGCAGCAAATTCGTAAGCTAGAGCAGTGTTCCTCAAAATGACATCACTTTTCAAAAGCTCAGCAATAAAAATAAGACTCCTAAGATGTTATGTCTTCGATGTCCTTCTTTATGGTGTGGAATCTTGGACGCTGACTGAAGCCACTTCTACGAAACTTAAAAGCATTTGAATGATGGCTATATCGCGGAATTTTGACTATATTACCAACAAGGATGTTTTACGTCGCATGAACAAGAAACTGTAAATTATGGAAACTGTTAAAGTAGGAAAATTGAAGTATTTAGGATACATAATAATAATAATAATAATAATAATAATCTTTATTGTCTAACAGATAAATACATCCATTAACAAGACAATGTGACTAAAGCTAAGTTAAATCTAAACGAGTCTGTTCGGATAAACACATTACAATATTAAGTTTCAGCTCTAATAATATACGCTACAATATTAGTTAATAATATTCCTAAGACAACGATCCCGTGCAACCTTCAAAAACTGAGAATATGTTAGATTGGTAATATCAATGCCGTTGCAATTCACATTAAATATCTTCATAGCTTGAAAAAGGGGGTCTTTTAACTGAAAATTTGAAGCATGGAACGGTAAGTTGAACACGGGATAATGTCTTAACGCACGAGATGGTACGTTAAAGTTTAGTTTTGACAATAAGTAGGGACAGTCGATAGCCGAGTTGCAAATTTTAAACAAAAACAAAACCAGCATAAAATTGCGACGATCGGCCAATGACGATATCTGAAATCTGCGAAGCAGAGTTTCCTGTGGCGAGCCTCGTGGTGGGAAAACACCCTCCATTTTATATACGAGAAATTTTAAAAATTTTCGTTGTACCCCTTCTATTTGGGAAGTGTACTTTGAGTGTATAGGATGCCACACTATTGCTGCGTATTCTAATTTTGATCGAACATATGCAAAGTACAGAGATTTAATTGTATCAATGTTTGAGAAATCACGAGAGTTTCTAAATATGAATCCCAGCGTTTGCATTGCGCTCTTGTAAACCTGATTTATGTGTTCCGAAAATGATAGGCGCTCGTCAAAAACTACGCCAAGGTCCCTGATGGATTTTAAATTCTTCAATATCTCAAGATTTATATAATAGTCAAAATGAGTTAGGGTCTTTTTATTAGCGTACGTCATTTTGTAGCACTTTTCGGCATTTAGAGGTAAGTTGTTAGCTGTGCACCAGTTGCTAACTAGTCTTATATCATCTTGCAGTGCAATGCAATCAGAAACGCAATGTATTTGTCTGAAAATCTTTAAATCATCTGCAAACAATAGAACATTGCTAGAAACATTTATGCCTATATCGTTAATAAACAGAGAGAATATCAATGGAGCCAATATACTGCCCTGAGGAGCTCCACTTGTAGCTTTGAATCTGAAGGAGTGATTACCACGAATATCGACATATTGATACCTGTCACTCAAATAGGAGGCAAACAGTCGAATAAGATTGTCATCGAAACCAAGCCACCTCAATTTAAGAAGGAAGACAGAATGATCTACTCGATCGAACGCCTTTGAAAAATCCATATAAATAGCATCAACCTGACCACGAGCATCTAAGATCTGACTTACAAAATGAGTGAAACTGGCCAGATTCGTGATCGTACTGCGACTTTTATAGAAGCCATGCTGAGATTCAGATACAGAATGTTTTACTTGATTAAACACATCTTCGTGAATCACCCCCTCTAATGCTTTCGCAAATGGCGATAGCATCGATATGGGCCTATAATTAGAGATGTTATTTCCATTGCCTTTTTTGAAGAGAGGAATTATCCTAGCTTCCTTCCATACCTGAGGAAATGAATGTGTTGTGAGTGCCATGTTATAAATGAAGCTCAATGGCTTCGAGAACGCGGATGCACAGTCTTTGACGATGAAACTGGGAATATTATCAGGACCCATGGACATTTTGTTTTTGGATTTTTTCAAGAACCTACTGACTGCTTCCTCTGATACACAATTAAGAGTTACATGAGAATGAAAAATTCCCACAGATATGGATTACTACAGCAAATACCCACAGAAAAGTTTTTGGAAAAAGGGGACCACGACGCAGATGTATCTGTTGGCTAAACGATCTGCGAAATTGGTCCTCAACAAATACTACCGGTCTTTTCAGAGTTAGAGTGGATGAAATAATAATGGCCAGAATGATTGCCAACATTCGAACCAAATAGGCACTTTAAGAAGAGAAAAATGAATAGTGCTTTACACGTTCTTAAGTGACCAACTGTACGATTGGGCTTACTTTAATATGGTGGCTAGGTATTTTTCCAGTTTATTAAGGAGTGTGTTGAAGATATTTACAATTTGAAAGTTGTCAGGTTTGTGGGTTTTTGGAAGACCATATAATTTTGGGATCTCTGGATTTTTTCTGCAGATCAGTTCTGATTCGATTTCAAGATCTGTGGGTGATTCACTGATATTTGTTTTGGTAGTCTTTTCTAGGTATGCTGTGGTTTTTTTTTTAGTTCTTTGGGTTTATGCTCTTCATCAGTGAAAAAAATGTTTCTTTTTATAATAAAGCAATGTTTTGCTTGCTATACTATTTATGCAGGATTTACATTACCGTTATTTAATTATATAGAAATTTGGGAGTTTGTTAAAATAAAACCACCATATTTGATAGTTTTTTTGTTACAACATATTGTTATATATTTTATTTTTATAAAATCCAGTGCATAAATAAGTTTAAATAATATAAGAATACTGTTCACACTCACCAAAAGCAAAAAAACAAAAGTTACATACAAAAACACAACTTACTCAAAATAAAAACTTTTCGAAGTCTTAACAAAATATTAGGTAAAATATATAAAACTAAAATATATTATTGCCACAGTAACGAGATATTACATTATTCCCAGGTAGTATTTACAGTGTTTTAAAACTAGTCTTTCTCTCTCACACACACATACACACAAACATATTTATGCTGTTAAAATTTTTAAATTATTTTAAGCACAATTAAACCCAGGTCTTCTTGGTTGTCCATGGCGTGCAGTTTACATTATTATAAAAGATTTGTTTTTAGAAAGTAAGAATGACCATACTAAAGTCGACTTAAGAGCGAAAGGTGGTGTAGACTACACAGGTTTATACACACAATCTTATTTGTAAGGTATCAGGATTAAACCACAGAAAAATATAGCTTTCTGTGATCCTATAACAGGGCATTTCAATCAGACAATATCAACTTTTGACTTCAGACCTGAGATCGATTAGGAAGATTTTTTTTAATAAAATTATAAAACTGCAAAGTACTCTTCTAGTTATGAAGCAGCATCTGTAAACTACCAGACTACAGCAGAACGGCCTTTATTTTGGACTGTTCTGTTCTATTCTACCAATCAATGTAAAACTTTGTAAGGTGAAACTGAAAAAGAAGTCCAGACCTTATATATATATATATATATAAATATATATATATATATATATATATATATATATATATATATATATATATATATATATATATATATATTGCCAGAAAAGTGCTGTAAACCAACCAGATTTTTCAAAGAACTCCAGGGGGAAAAAAAAGAGATATGGTTATGACAAATGTGAAACCTACCTGAAGTCCACACTAAACCAAATAGGCGATTTTACCTTAGCAAAGTGATATGTTGCATTACAGTTTACAAGATTACAAAGATCACCAAGTCATTGTTTTAAGCAATTCCAAATCAGATGAAAAATATATAAAAAAGCTTAGAGTATAAAAATGAAAAATTGAAGATTCTATTTATAATTTAAGAACTCTTGTAATATGACATAGGCTTTCCCATTCCATCTCTTCAACTCAAATGATCCTCCAAATCTGAATTTTGTACCAAAACTTCTTGAAAATTACTTTGTGTCTCTTATAGTTTGCTCTTTTCCTTCATGTCGCTATTTTATTTTGATATTTCTTCATGTTTTCCTTTCATCTCTTCTGTTAAAACAATTATCTGAAGAAAAGTAGTAAACTGTAGAATAAATCGGAAAAAACATTTGACTGGAGAGAGGGAAAGCTTATGTCAAACTGCAAGCAACCATTTGGACACAAGTGTAGAGAAGGAGAACAAAGGTCTTGTTGGCGAGTATGTATAACCAAAGGACCAAGCGAATCCCAATGAATTGTGTGTAGTAAAACTTGTGTAACTTGTAAAACTGAAATATTCAAATGTAATTTTAGCTTAAATGATATTGCAATATAATTTAAGATATGTAACTACGGTTTCAACAAAAAAATTATTTAGGCTTAAATCTAGTCTGAGGCTTCCTAGGAGCAGGTTGTCTTTGCCTTGCTAAAAATGACTGCCCTTGTGCTGCTAAAACTGCCAGTCTTTCATCTGCTGCCTCTCTTTGAAGAACTCCGCCTAATTTATAAAAGGCTGCTGTTAGTAAACGTTCTTCTAAAGGCCCCATTGAAGCTGATTTTACTCGATTATTCTCAGCAGTTTCCAAGTGGGCAGCTACTTCCCTGGCTCTTTCTAAATTTCTCTGATATTTGGCTTGTGCTACTTGAAGCTCATGTTCCTTAGCTGCTAAAGCTTCCTGTAGTTTTTTGAATGCCGTGCCAGGTGGCACACCTGATGTTTCTCCTGAGCTGCCTTTGGCTTCATCTAGCTGAGCCTCAAGTTTTAAAAGATTTTGGTTCAAGGTTCTATTCTGTTGCTGCAATTTTTCAACTTTATTTAGAGCTTGATCTAGCACAGACTGTTTAGTGTCAAGCTCCTGCTGTACATTTCTCAAGGCCTTATTTTCTCTCTCTAAAAAGCGCAGGCGTTCCTGTAAATCTGAAGGTGTCAACTCTTGAGACACTGCAGCTCCTGATTCGCTATTCTTTACATGACCCAACTTTATTTCTTCATTTTCTTCTCTTAAAGAGTCCCTTTCCACTAAAAGTCTATCTCTTTCAGCTTGTAGCGCAGCCATTTTCGATTCTAAATTTTCATAGTTAAATTGTGCTTTATCAGCTTTCTGTGTTTCTTCATCCAATTTTTGCTGAAGTTCTACGAGTTGAATTCTGTATGTTTCACACCGATTTCTCCAGCTACTAGTTTTTGATAGTTCCTCCTCCATTTCCATGTTTTTTTGCAGGTATTCCATATTTTTCTCCTCAAGTTTTTGAACTTGTTTTTTTAAATCTTGATAATTCTCCAGCCGTTTTTTGTAGGACAATAAAGCTTGTTCTAAATCATTTACTTTGCCCGCAGACTCTGATAGAGCATCCACTTCATCTTTTAATCTAGAAGAATCACTGGCAGCAATCTGGAGCTCACCTATTTTCTCTTGATAAGCCAACATCTGCTTTTCTTGCTCTAATAACTTAGCTTTAAAGTCATCTCGCATAATTTCTGCTTTAAATAATTCTTCTTTCAATAGCTCCATCTGTTTTCTTGCATCAGGACCTTTAAATCGGCTTCCATTGTCTTGTTGAGCCTGCAATTGGACCTCTAAATTTCTTTTTTCTTCTTGTAGAAGTTGTAGCTGTTGCTCCAGGCTTTGGCATTGATGTGTTAAACCTTCCCTGGCTTCATTTGAAGCTTCTAGGTCAGCTACTAGTTTTTGAACTCTTGCATCACTATCTAGAATGAGCAGGCTCAAACCAGAACGTCCGGGCCCTCCAATTACTTCCTCAAGTTGTTGTATTGCTTGCATGATGTTTTGTTGGACTGCTTCCTCCATCTCCATCATTAGGGTGATGTATTCTTGTTTTCTTTCACAATTGATGGCGCATCCTAAAAGGTATTACCATATAAAAAAAGAACAATTTTTTTACTTATAGCCTTTATTTGGCCGTTAAAAAGAGAACTAATATTTTAAATTAAAGAATTAGTTATTTACCTAAAATAAGTCTTAATAACTTTGCCAGCTGTACAGGATCATTACTTTCTCCAATTTTATTAACATCGGGCTTTCCAATTTCCAAAATTTGCATTGACAACACATCTTGATAGTATTCTATCACTGCCTCGACAATTTTTTTCAAGTTGCTTACACGTAATCTCCAATTTGTTCCTGCGTCTTTCTTAATTTTTGGTTCTAGCTTACCGAAATGTTGTGGTTCAATTTGCAAAAGGGCTTCAAGTATCGCTACACCATCACAAATTTCAGCAGTATTTCTTGTTCTATTGGGTACAATTTTTTGCAGCCATTTCACAAGGCTTTTGCACATACTTTCTGTCGGATCCATTTTGTGATTTTGATATGGTTTAGTAAATAACTAGTTCGGGCTTATATCATATTAATTAAAACCATTTATTCGTGAATCTGTACTAATTAATTTAGTAATATTAATTTAAACGAAATAGAACAATTAAGTTGGATTGTACACACCAATCTGTCAATACGTCATCTTTCAATCACAAATCAGCTGATAAAGAAATTTGTCGGCAACTAGGATTTCCTCTTTTCAGGATTTCTGTTAGGGTTATATTGTATTATTTTTTTTTTTAGTGAATCGCAAACCATCGATCTGTTCGGAAGCGAACAGCTGGGTATTTTTACCGATAAAGGTGCCCTTAAGGAGAGCCCTCAATTGAGAACATGGCAGAAACTTCACGAGAAGGAATTAAAATTAGCAGTAACACATCCTCCTGCAAACTATTTCCAAGAAATGATATTGTGGACAGAACAAGGCAAATTTTGGCAGTTCCCTATCAATAATGAAATAGGTAACAAACTGATAGAGAGAAGATAGTATAAAAGAAACACTTTTACATAGGTACATTTTCTTGTAGGTCTAGATGAGGAAGCCAAAGTTTACTTCTCAGATCATGTATTTTTAGAGGAACATTTGGAGCCATGGTGCCCTCAAAAAGGACCCTTACGGCATTTTATGGAGCTAGTCTGTGTAGGTTTATCGAAAAACCCTTATTTGACCGTTGAAGCCAAGAAAGAACACATTGAATGGTATAAGAATTATTTTGAGGACAAGAAAAAGCTACTTCAAGAGGTTGGAGCTATTGAAGCTGGTAGTACACAGGCAAGGACTAAAAGTATTAATGAAAAATAAAGTTATAATAAAAAAGAATATTTAAAATTGTAGAATTCTTGTTTTTTTTTTTTTTTTTTTTTGGTAAAAATATTCGTTACTGATATTTTATTAGTAAAGTTCAATTTCGATCAGATTTTTGACGGAACGACATATTTTTAGCGTAATACTATAGATTTTTTGACGATATTGCTCTATTATATATAGTAACTTTTTAATTTTTTTTCAGTAAGATTGGCAGCACTTCTGTTTGTATACATAACCTTCTCTGTTGACAGATTTATTTATTATTATATAGTTAGTAAATTCAGAATTAACCCGAATCTTTTGTTCATAATTACCGTTTATTAATTATCTAGAAAATAAACCTCAATATAGCCAAACATAATAGGTTTCAACCATGGCTTCTATAAAACCTCGGGATTCTAGTGGAAAGATAACGCTGACCCGTCTAACAAAGGATAAGTTTTTGAAAGAAATCGAAGAATCTAGATTATCTCGAGGAGAGAGCGTTGAAAATTTTCCTTTTAACAAATCCCGTTGCCGCATATTATCCAAAAATGATAAGATATGTGATGGAACCAAAGGAATTCTTTATTGGATGGTCAGAGATTGTAGGGCTCAAGACAACTGGGCCATGCTGTTTGCTCAGAGATTAGCTTTAAGAAATAAACTTCCTCTTTTTGTATGTTACACGTTATTTGAAGCTCATTATCTGCATCCAACTAAAAGACATCAACAATTTTTAATTGATGGCTTGGAACATGTTGAAAAGCAATGCAAAAAATTGAATATTCCATTCTATTTATTAAATGAATCACCTAAAGGCCTGTCGAAGATGATTGTAAAGAATGATTTGGGTGGTGTAGTTTGTGATTTTAGTCCTTTAAGGAAACCTCAAGAGTGGATTAATTCTTTATTAAAAGTTTTGCCCAAACAGTTCCTTTAGTTCAAGTTGATGCACATAACATAGTTCCCGCCTGGGAAGCATCTGATAAACAAGAACATATGGCTAGAACCATAAGACCAAAAATTTTAAAAAATTATCTGAATATCTTACTGGTTTTCCATGTCTTACTCAACACCCTTTTACTGGGAAGCTTGATGTGGAAACTTGTGGTTTTGATAAAGCCTTGTCTCGAATGAAAATAACTTGGGATGTAGATATTGTGCCAGGTATCGAGGCAAGTCCAGAAGTTGGTTTAGATATGTTATATTCATTTCTTATGGAACGTTTGAAATTCTATGGAGTATCCAGTAATGATCCTTCCAAAAACCACACTTCAAATTTGTCATTTTGGTTGAATTTTGGACATATTTCGGCCCAGCGAATTGCATTAGAAATTAAGAGTGTAAAGTCCCTTTATGCAGATCAGGTGGAAAAATACCTAGAAGAATTAATTGTTCGTAAAGAACTGGCAGAAAACTACTGTTTTTATAATGAAAATTATGACAATATAAAAGGAGCGGCAGAGTGGGCTCAAAAAACTTTATTAGATCATAAATTTGATAAAAGAACTCACATATACACAAGGGATCAGTTTGCAAATGCCAGTACACATGATGAATGCTGGAATGCTGCACAACTACAGCTACTTAAAAAAGGTAAAATTCATGGTTATCTAAGGATGTATTGGTGTAAGAAAATTTTAGAATGGACTCAATCTCCAGAGGAGGCAATAGAAGTTGGTCTATGGTTAAATGATACTTTTGCTCTAGATGGAAATGATCCCAATGGATATGTTGGTGTGATGTGGTCTATTTGTGGTGTACATGACCAAGGTTGGAAAGAGAGAGCAATATTTGGGAAAATCCGGTACATGGTAGATTATAGTTTGAAGAAAAAATATGACATGGAGGCATATTGTGCCCAGTATGGTAATGGAATGAAAACCAGCACTAGTAGAAAGAGTGAGAAGAAGGGAGTGAAGCGTAAAATAATGTAGTTTTAATTGTAAAATATAAGTGACGTAATAAGACTGATTTTTAGTACAAATGCGTTCAGAATAAGTATAAAGTTAATACCATCAATGCTTTTTGTAGTTTTTTACTGGGTTTTATATTTTATCACAATCTCATATAGTTTATAAGTGTGTTTTACAATAACTCTGTGTTTGTATATTTGATTAAAAAATTAAATTAAGTAATCGTGTTGCATTCTACGTGGGGCTACTGATTTGTTGTCTTGCTTACTGTTTTGCCAAATTACACAGGTTTTAATGTACCTACCTACCTCCCTTTATTTTTATTATCGAGACATATTGAATAATTTTCATGGAGGCTACAGTAGCTAAGTTTTGTTTGGTAGACCTTGGTAAGTTTGCATCGAATATTTTCTTTATAAACGATGGTAGGTTGTTGAAAAATTACTCGACAATAAGTCTTTGTAACGAAATAGAGACAGCATTCTGACGAAACAGTCGACGATGAGACTGACTGTAAAAACGTTATGTTATGGAAAAATTAGCCAACAATGACTGAAAGATTACGTATGAACTTGATAATACATTTTTGCAATTAAATTGCCAATAGCTTGATGGAAAAATTAGGCTCTAAATGAACAGGCAGATTTTCTTTATTTATATAAAAAAATGTAGTTAGGTAACAAAATATGCGAAAATGTTTTTAGTGACATCTAGTATCTTTTAATAATACTACATGGTAGATATCTGTTGTTTTAATTAATTAACGTTACGTCAAATCCTATGTATGTGAAATAATATATGTACAAGAGTTAAATTTATAATTAACTTTTTTTATAAAAGGTTTATTTGTTTAAATACACTAAATAAGAAGTTTTGTTTGAGACTGTATTTAGTGTAATATTATAACGATGTAAGAATTACATCTTAATATTCGAAGCGTATATTGTTGGGCGTTTTCAGCCGAACATAACGTTAGGAATTGTGACATCTCCAAACAATTTGATTAAAGATTTTTGACAGTCTTATATTAAGTTATAACGGTTCTTGTTACCAATATTTGTAACTTTGTGTTCTGCTGATAACTTCCAATATACTTACGTGACGACATGTACAAATACGGAACCCTTATCCTTATAGTTATATATCTCTATTATTACACGTTTATGTAACAACCTATATGAAAAGAAGTATTGATACCTCCTAATTTATTGGCGGGAAAATATAGCAAAGCAATAGATTTACCATTTGTAAATTATCTTTCTCTAATTGCATTATCTAAATGAGGAAAGTATACTTTTCAGTGGATCTAACGCTGAGCATGAAAATTTTATTATAATAGAAAATAGGTATATTTATTAAATAAATTGAGATGCTGGAAGAAAATGTCTTTCCTCCTAGGTAGTGTACTTCCTAGCGAATGTGACAAGTTCGCTCTAGGCTTAAAAATTCCTTTAATGTCTCTCGACTATTTATAGAGATATTCACTAGTTGCTTCATTGTAGATGCTGCATTTCCTGTCAGTCTATGCTATCTAACTTTGACTGTATATACGCACCAGCTTGAGAACCTAGAAGAAAACCGGGAAATAGCTCACAAGCTGCCCCTTTGCAAGGAAAGGATAGATAGCGATCTGAATAACTGATTGAAGGTGGTTGTCTGATTGCATAACCAACGTCGACACCAAGATGTGAACGTATGAAAACAGTGGATCGATCTCCTTGGACAGGTAAGATAGCTTTTCCATGTGCATTTAGAAGCATTTGTTTTTGTTTATTTACTTTGACACTTCGTTTTCTTCGTTGCTCGCCGTAACGACATTGTATTATCACTTCTTACATTCGCAGAAAGACAAACACGCGTAACAAAATGTCGTCACAAAACGAAGTCGGCCGACCACCGTCGGTACGT
>CM032451.1:20096446-20130001 GCA_019049505.1 Pachyrhynchus sulphureomaculatus
TAATAAAAAAGTTATAAAATTTTACGCAGAATTTATAAATAAATCGAAAATAGGATGTTCCATTAAAAAAAAAAAAAAACATGTTATATCGGCCATACTTTTTTCAAGTACTCAGTATACTTAAAAATAATTTCAAACTGTGCACCTTAACATCCCCTAAAATTATTGTATTTAACATTTTTTCGTCATTTCCGAAACAAATGAGATAATGAACTATATTGTTGATTCACCCTGTATACTGGACACTTCGCTATTATTTTACTCTAAACACTTAACAGTTTAAATTACAATATTTACATTTAAGTATAGTTTTACCTTAATAAGGTGTTACCTGCTTATCTGCTAATACTTTTCTTGGTAAAATTTCGGTACGCGGGCTTTTCAGAAAAAGGGGCTTTTCTTTTTGGAACAGTCCTAAAATGGCCTAATTTTGAAGGAATTACGAGAAAAAAATCGTTTTTTTTTCAATTCCAAAATTTCAAAAAAAAATTTTTTTCAGTTATAACCTAACCTTACCACAAATCGTTTGATTTTTTTTTTTCAAAAATAACCTTACTTTATTTTTTTTTATTAATAACCTAACCTTATGCTTAAGTATCAATGCAAAAAAAAGTGCAATAACGACCTCCCTCCGATATTTTCTCGTGAGTCTTTCAAAATTAGGCCATTTTACGCCCATCCCAAAAAAAACCTTTTTCTGAAAAGAATGCGTACTCAAATTTTACCCTTTTTTTTTACTGTCTATGTGTTAATTTACTTTAGTGAATTTTTTATGATTTTAAGTAAATTGGTCACATTTTATTGAGATTATGGATCCTCGGAATAAATTGGTAATCTGGAGTACAGGGTGAGTCAACAATAGAGTAAAGACCGAGAATCCAATCTACAGCTTTGCAGATGATAGTACACTTATCTCTTCATTCACTTTGAACGCTCGGACATCGACTATTCAGACGAATATCCGCAGACAGCAGGAAGTCATTCGACTCAACAAAGACCTGGAAGAAATTCTATCTTGGGGTGACAGTAACCAAGTGGAATTTAACGCTACAAAAACCCAGGCGGCAGTTTTTTCTAAAAAAGTTAACGTTGCAGAACCCGACATAGTTATGTCGGGGCACTCCATCCCTCTAACATCGTCACTCAATCTGTTAGGCGTTAATTTGGGAGCAAATATGTCCTGGCATGAACATGTTGCAGGCATAGCAAGAAGAGCTTCTCAAAAGTTGGGAATATTGTTTCGAACCAGAAAGCTTTACACTCCACAACAACTGTTAATTCTTTACAAAGCTCAAATTCGACCAACTATGGAATACTGCTCCCATGTTTGGAGCTCCGCTCCCAAACATACACTGCATTTGTTGGATTCTATCCAGAGAAGAGCTGTTCGTCTGATTGGATACCCGGAATTGACGACGGCCTTGATTCGCTGGAACATCGAAGAACGGTTGGCGACTTGAGCCTATTCTACAAGTACTTTCATGGAAAGTGTTCGAAAGATGTGGCCCGTTTGATTCCTCCCAGAGCGGTGCATATTAGAAGTACACGTCGCGCTGATGCTTCACATCCGTATGAGGTTCAGCTTGTTACTCCTCGTACAACGCTTTTCAAGCAGTCTTTTATATGGAGAACATCATACCTATAGAATGGTTTACCCAGGACTGTATTTCCCATCGAGTACAATCTACAGCGATTCAAGAACAACGTGAATCGTTTTCTCCGCACACGTGTCGCTCCTGTAGCGCTTTAGGGACTTCCCTGTAGCACGTGTGCTAGACCCATAAAAAAAAAAAAAAAAAAGTTCATTATCTTATTTGTTTCGGGAATGACGAAAAAATACAATAGTTTTAGGGAATGTTAAGCGGCATGGTTTAAAATTATTTGTGAGTATACAGGGTACTTTCTTAGTATAAAAGGCATTATTGTCCTGCACGCATCCCGTATCTACTGGTGTTGTAGGGGAATTCACATAAACACGATCTTTAATGTAGCCCCACAAAAAGAAGTCTAATGCATGTTATGGCTGTTAACTGCTCCATTACTGCGAAAAGTAGCTAGTAGCATTCTGGTTTACTACTTTCCGTTTCGTATACTCAACGCTACCATTACCATCAAACCGTTCCATCAAGCACTGAAAAGGTTTTCTAGAAGGTATACGTCTATTAGGATACTTCGCTCCTTAAAGCCTGATTGCCAAAAAACAATTTTTTCGCGCCTCACCCAGTGTATAAACCATATCAATTAATTCATTTTTAGGAAAATCCATAACTATTACCTTTATGCGTCACTTACGACAACAAATTAAACTATTTTTACTTGCTTAATAGAGATGTCAAAACTTGACAATGCCTACATTTTTGTTTCGTCTTGGCAACTATGATGTTATAGCGTAAGTGTATTAAAAACAAGGGCAAAAATTGAAAAATTCAAAATAAATAGAATACTATTAGAAATAGGTATATGACATACTTAATAAAAGTTGGAGGGTTTTGTAAAGTCTATCAGAAAAAATAATAATATAGAGCAGGGGTGCTCAAACGGTCGATCGCGAGTGCTTTTTGAGTCGATCTCGAGAAAAAAAATCCGATATAGAACTATTCACAGATTTTGTTTTAGGTAACTAAAATGTAATGAATAAACTACTAAAATTTATTCGATCCACAATTAGGCCAGAATAACCCCCTCATCACTTTCTTTTATCGTAATAACCTCCTGCTAGCGGCAAAAGGCGGCTTTATCAAAGGAACGCGCGGTACTTGTCAAAGAAAAGCCGCGTCTTTGATTCCCGCCGATTTTTCTAGAAACTTCGGGCGGCGTGTTTGACGGGAACATTTGAGACTTACCATTTGATGATGGATTGGTTCTGAAGGAAGCATTTATTAAAGCGGGGAGACTTTATTTGGAGATTTTAAAAATAAAACAGAGATTATGTCTGCTATTAGAGAACTTCAGTTATCTCGTCCGACTGTCACAAGGCGTGTTGAAGTCATAAGTCAGGACATGGCAGATAAACTAAAACAAGATATCATGGAATGTACACACTTTTCTTTACAGTTCGACGAATCCACCGATATGACAGACACTGCCCAGCTGTGTATTTTTATTCGAATGGTATTCAATGACATGTCGGCTAAGGAAGAGTTTTTGACAATGATTCCTCTGAAAGGAAAGACCCGTGGCGAAGATATATATGTCGTTTTCTTCAATTTTGTAACAAACTACAAGCTACCAATATATTAACTAGTGTGCATTACAACGGATGGGGCACCAGCAATGACTGGAAACAAAAACGGTTTTGTGGCATTGTGTCGAGCTAATGATGATTTCCTTCATTTTTCTCCTTCCATTGCATTATACATCAACAAGTTTTGTGTTCAAAAGTTCTAAACATGGAGGAGATTATGGGCATTGCAATAAAAATTGTGAATTCTATCCGTGCACGTAGCTTGCAACGACGGCTCTTTAAATTGCAGTTGGAAGATAGTGAGTCAGCTGAACACACTGATTTAGTTCTTCACATGAACGTCAGGCGGTTGAGTCACGGAAAATTCCTAGAAAGGTTTCAAGATTTATTGCCCGAAATAACAGCTTTTCTGAACGAAAGAGGTGATGACACTCAGATGCTGAAAAACGGAAAATGGCTGACTGATTTGGCATTTTTGACAGACATCACAATGCATTTAAACACCATTAATTTGGAGCTTCAAGGTAAAGGAAAAACTATTATTGAGATAATTAGCGCAATAAACGCATTCAAAAGTAAATTGCAACTTATGATAGATCAACTGAAAAGAAAGGATCTGAAAAATTTTCCGTCTTTGAAAGCAAGGATTCCTCAGTTGAATTATAATATTTATGGAATTATCAAATATTTTGGGCCAATTCGAAATACGTTTTTATGATTTCAGTAAATTGGCAAATATCGCATCATTTATGAGTTATCCTTTTTCGTGTAAAAACATTGAGGAATTAGCTACTGAAATAGCAAGTCAGTTTAACATGGACTCATGTTCTGTTGAAAATGAGTTAGTGCAGATTATATCAGATATACATTTCAAAGCCACAGCATCTGATACAAAATTCTGGTGTTTTATATCTGAAGATAAATATCCGAACCTAAGGCAAATCGCCCTTCAACTGACGGTAATGTTTGGGTCAACTTACTTGTGCGAGTCTGCATTTTCTTAAATGAAGATAATTAAGTCAAAATATCGCAATCGACTAACTGACGAACATATGTCATCATGCTTGCGATTAGCACTCGGTAATTACGTACCATCTTATGAAAAGTAAGCTGAGGACATGCAGTGCCACGCTTCAACATCCAAAGTCACTCTTTAGTTAAGTTTAGACACTAGAACTCGTTTGTTTTGTAAGAACCAATAAACTCGCAATTTTGAATAATTATGAGTTTTTTCATTGACATTTTAGAGCAGACCTACACTTACATTGACTAAAAAAGGCATATTGTGCGGAAAACTAATATCTATGCCACGATACACCCTACCTAGACGACAATCCTGCATCACACTTACTTGCAGCCTCTCAGAGTCGATCGATCGTAGTCTAACAATATTGAGGTAGATCATCAGCAGTTCAAGTTTAAGCATCCCTGCTATAGAGGGTGTGTCATTTAAAAAATTTGAGATTTTTCAATTTAAAATAGTCGAAATGCACAAATTTATTTTGAAAACCGTGTAGCATCTAACTCAAATTTGCCTACATATATATATATATTTTTTTTCATCTCTATAGAACGCCCGTTCCCCATTATGAGTGTTCCACCTTCAGAAACAATGACGCTACAGGCAATTTTTTAAAAAATTGAAAACTAGTATTTTTTTTTAAAATTGAAGTATTAGAAAAACTACTAAGTTTAGGTATATAACATAATTAATAAAAAAAAAATTATAAAATTTTAAGCAGAATTTAAAAATAAATTAGAAAACAGGATGTTCCATTTAAAAAAACATTTGTTATATTGGCCACAAGTAGTAGCACCCTGTATACTCAAAAATAATTTTAAACGGTGCACCTTAACATTCCCTAAAACTATTGTATTTAACATTTTTTCGTCATTCTCAAAACAAAAGAGAGAAAGAACTTTACTCTATCGTTGACTCACCCTGTACAATGGTTTATATTTGGTTCATTTAGTTGCCTAGTTTGTGTGATGTTATTTGTTAGAGTGTGGTCTTAGATCAAGTAGAAGCTTCGTAGTAAAAAGGTGTAAACAGTGAAATAGCTGCAACGGCAAAAATATCAGATGTTGACAAATGCCCCGATAAGAGAAAAAAAGCGGTAAAAGTTGCTTTCCTTCACTCGAGAAACACCCATTTAGACAAGGCGAAATCGGCGCCATCGTTGGAAAAAATTTTCTAATTGAATTTTTTTTCATAACCTTCTCCAGGAGATGCCCCTGAAAGAGGATCAACATGTTGCCGGGCGGTAACCTGGTCCGAATTTGTTTAAACAAATTTTTTTTAAACAAAGTCCAAAAATTGAAATTTTCGCCCCGGAACAAGTTTTTTTAGGTAAATTGGACCATTTTGAACAAAAAATGTCTCTTGTGAATTTTCTCTAAAATGCGCCGTTTTCGAGATATCGGCGATTTTAGGTGCGAGAAAACGCGAAAATGGCCACTTTCACCTCCCAATATCGGGGTCAAAAATTAAAATTTTCAATGTTGCCAAGTGTCCAAATTAAAGTTTGAGATCTCCTCTACAAATTACCGTAGGAAATATTGCAATATCTTCATTTTTAAATATTGTTTTTTAACAGTTAACAAATTGCGTTCGAGCGCCCGCGGCTGCATCGAAACTGTATACATAGATATATACGCAACGCCCCGTACGTAGGCGCACGGAACTGTATACGCACTGCGATGCTCTATAAAGCTTTGTTTCTTGATTTCTTATTAAAATTAATATATTTGAAAAGTATGTAAAAAATATTTATTTATTAAAGAGTAATTGTTATATCAAATTTAATTATTATAACAAATGAATATAAATAAAAATTCAATATTCGATTAGGATGGTAGAAGAATTAAAACAATTTTATGAAATATAACTTATATATATTTAATAGAATTTTCGCAAATATTTAAATTACACCCACACATGAGTATACAACTTACGTTGTTGCTTTTGCAATTACATGCATTAGTTTTACAATTTTTTGTACATTTACATTGCCTAATTAACGAATCTGGTATCGAATTTTTTAAACATGAATTTGGGTAACAATTCACCTGTTTCTATAGTGTAACCAAATTCTGTTGCATCTAAATGTCGATACCGAGAATACAATGACATTTTCCATATGTACGTTTGTAGTGAAGCTCGTGAAATGTGCAATTTTAAAGCATCGGATGTACATGGAATTTTGTTATCTATCCAATTTTCGTTTTCTAGATAGTTATTAACTCGTCTAGTTAAAGTAGTGAGTTCAAAAGCAAAATCAGCTAAATCAATATCCTTAAGTACTTTTTCAAAAGCTTCACTAATAAATTCACCTGACGATTGCGAATTTACTGGTCTACCTACTGGTTTATTTAACGGACTAGCAATATAGTTGTAATCTTGTAAACATTTGGAATGATACTTTAGCTTTTGAACTAGTAATGACGTAGTTGAACTATATATGCAAATTTTCGTATAGACTTTGTCCATTTTAAGACGAGCTGTTGCCATTAGCTTTTCCGCTGCATTATAATCAGAAAGTGTATAAGTTGTACTGTCTTTATTTTTATAAATTTTTTCACAGATCATGCACTCTGCTTTTGACACACTTTTTGATCGCAATGTTGGTTTTTCTTTCTCTTCGGGTTCAATTGATAATAACTGTTTTTCATTATTAACAGCTTCATTATTTTCTGCTTCCAGTTTTTTGAGAGCATTTTCCCGACGTACAATTTTTTCTTTACTTACATAGGAAGCATAACACTTTCTGTGCCAAGAAAAAGTTTGTTCACTGCTACTTGGATTATATAAATCGTTAAATTTTGTACTTATGTCATCTTTCCGACGATTAGCTGCTTGTTGAATTTTTTGAAATGATTCAAAATTTGGTTGTTGTACAACATCATCACACTTACCACAGAAAATGCACTTATGATCACATTTAATTCGTTTAATAGAAAAAGACATAATTACACATGTACATACTTGTAAGGGCGGAAAAGAAATGAATAAACTATTAAAGTGTCCGACTCTTATTTAAGCAATAGCATGTTTGAACTTTTGCATGATACTTCACGTTACAGCGAGTTGCAGCGCGTATACAGTTCCGCGCGCCTACGTACGGGCGTTGCGTATATATCTATGTATACAGTTTCGATGCGGCCGCGGGCGCTCGAACGCAATTTGTTAACTGTTAAAAAACAATGTTTAAAAATAAAGATATTGCAATATTTCCTACGGTAATTTGTAGAAGAGATCTCAAACTTTAATTTGGACACTTGGCAACATTGAAAATTTTAATTTTTGACCCCAATATTGGGAGGTGAAAGTGGCCATTTTTCGCGTTTTCTCGCACCTAAAATCGCCGATATCTCGAAAACGGCGCATTTTAGAGAAAATTCACAAGAGACATTTTTTTGTTCAAAATGGTCCAGTTTACCTAAAAAAACTTGTTCCGGGGCGAAAATTTCAATTTTTGGACTTTGTTTAAAAAAAATTTGTTTAAACAAATTCGGACCAGGTTACCGCCCGGCAACATGTTGATCCTCTTTCAGGGGCATCTCCTGGAGAAGGTTATGAAAAAAAATTCAATTAGAAAATTTTTTCCAACGATGGCGCCGATTTCGCCTTGTCTAATTACGACGATTCAACTTGCACTTGGTATAGTTTTTTTTAAACTTCTATAAACAAAATTTGTAATGACTCATTCCCGAATCCCTTTCTGTTAAACGTTTTCCATTCAATTTTAACACACTCTTTTGTTTACACCGTCAGGACCTACTATTCGGTTATTTTAACGCATTATATTTGTTCGGTCATTATTGGCAAATTAAAATTACAAATTGGTCACGCATCCCACGGATTTTTGAATTAAATTGTTAGCTGTCATTGTCGCCGACATTCACATTAAATGTATTTGAAATAAACTGGCCAGTTTATCAATTTTCATTTTATAGATAACTTGAAGAAAAATTAATTTACGATGATTAATTGAAATAGCTATCTCTGGTTGCAGAAGCAAATATATTGTCTAATACTTATACCTCAAATAAGGTCAGAAGAATTAAGAAATATTCTATAATGCACTTCATCATTAATAAATCATCAACAACCATTGACAATGATTGACAATCTTAACATTTTATTCTACTTACATAATTATTATCATCATCATCATCAGCATGTACTGTCCATTGCTGGACGAAAGCCTTCCTCAAGTCTTGCCACCTTTTTCTGTTCTGGGCCACTTGTACCCAATTTCCAGCCACTCACTTCAAAAGGCTTCGGATCTTGGTCGCGACTCTAATTTTTTTGTCTATCGTCCATCCTTAAACCTAGCAACATGTCCAGCCCAGTTCAATTTAAGATGTAGAACGAATCTGGCTGCATATTGTACTCCCGTGCTTTTCCTGATAATGTGAACTGAGATGTCATCTCAGCTCTCCATTTTTCTTTGCATGACACATATTTTGTTGTTATCAATGTGAGAGTATCGGCTCCGTACGTAAGAACCGGTAGTACGCATCTGTCAAAAACCTTCCTGTTTAAACACATCGGAAGATTACTTTAAATATATAGCCCAATTTTTCATTTGCCGTCCAGGAGAGACCTATTTTCCGTTGAATTTCATGTGTTTGGTTGTCTCGTCCTATGCTGTCTTCATGTCCTAGGTATTTATATCGGTATACTTGCTCGATCTCCACATTATTTAGTTCTACAATGTCGTTTAATGCAAGTTTTGTCATAAACTGAGTCCTGGATGGTATAGGTATGTGGATGATATTTTCGCGATTTTTGATACAAAGAAAGCAAATATTGATGATTTTGTTTCCAAATTAAATAACCGGTATGATTCCATTAAATTCACTTACGAAGTTGAGAACAAAGGACAACTGTCTTTTCTAGATATTTTAATTATTAAAAATAATAATAATAGATTAGAATTTGATATCTATAGGAAAGACACAGTAACAGATAAATATATTCCTAATGATTCATTTCACTGCAAACAACACAAATTAGCCTCATTACATTTTTTAATTCATCGTTTGGTCACTTTTCCTCTGAATAGAGTAAACTTTAATAATGAAAGAATCGTATTAGAAATATAACTAGAGTTAATTGTTATGACGATGACTTAGTAAACAAGCTAATAAATAGATATAAATTCAGGTTAAATATTCAGAATTCCACTTTTTTTACACGCGAAGAAAATAACACCAAGTATGTCTCCATACCATATAATCCGAAATATAACAGGGGACTCAGTAAAATATTTAATAAGGTAGGCCTCACGTTAGTCTGTAAGGCATCAGACAATCTGAGGCATGTCTTAGGAAATCCCAAAGATAAGATAACTAATTGTGAGAAAAGTGGAATTTATGAAATTAGGTGTAATGATTGTGACAAAAGGTATGTTGGGCAAACTAAAAGGTCAATTAAAACACGATTTAAAGAACATTTAGCACACTTAAAATACAGTAGAGCAGAAAAGTCAAGCATTGCCGAACATGGCCTTGAAGCTGATCATATGGTAACATTAGATAATCTAAGAGTAATTAAAAAACGTATCTGATAGGAGATTGTTGAACGCATACGAATATATGGAAATTATAAAATGTAAAAGTAGTTTAAATAAAGACAGAGGGCCTATTCCTTATAGTCCTCTCTACTGGTTACTTGACCGGAACTGATGCCCTTGCCTACGCCATTAGTTCCGCCTGAATAATTCAAGGGTTAGGCTAAGTATAATATATAAGGTAGATTTGTAGTTTAGCTTTAGTCAATCATCGCTCCTGATGAAGCTAACATGGTTAGCGAAACGCGTGTCGAGTGCAAAAATAAAGTGTTTGGTGTAGTGGTGATATATACTGAGTTGAGTCCTGGATAGATTGCTTTTTAAACCAACCCTTCCTGAACCTTCTTAAAGCATGTGCGGCATAGTTTGTGC
Organism: Pachyrhynchus sulphureomaculatus; assembly: GCA_019049505.1. NCBI lineage: Eukaryota > Metazoa > Arthropoda > Insecta > Coleoptera > Curculionidae > Pachyrhynchus > Pachyrhynchus sulphureomaculatus. The sequence goes on from CM032451.1 coordinate 20,106,581, forward strand.
TTCTTGCATGTTGTCTGTTATTAAGACAATGTCGTCGGTGAAACAAAGGTGATTTAACTTTTCATTGTCAATGTTAAGCCCCATTTTTCCCAGTTTATTGACTGTACCATACTTTCTAGAAGTGTTACGAGAAGCTTGGGAGAAAGCGTATCACCCCTGGCGCACTCCTCTTTCGATATGAAATTTTTTGGTGCATTGGTTAGTTTGTGTTTTGACACTAGCCGTGGTATTTACACACCAATAGAAACTGAGACTAAATTCAAGAACCATACTTTTTTATTTCAAAAGTAACGTCTTACTCATTTGATCTCACCTTTATTGTCATAAGTTTCTAGAAATATGAGATGAGATTCTCATTTGTCAACTAATAGTTACCCGTCATTGCAAGCTGAGAGATGCCATCACCGCTATTTAATAGAGCTGAGCAAGGCAAATCCTAAATTTGACACTGATACATCAAGAAATTTTCCAGCTAAGTGAAAAAACTTTGTTTTCATTTCAAAACTGATTTGTTCTTTGTATTATAACTAACCTCTTTGAAATATGGACCTAGATTATCATCTTCTTGCAGACTATTCGTTAAGCGTTTCTGTAAACTGCGAGATGTGCATTGTGAATGAAAAAAGTCATTCACTACTTACGAATTGCTTATATTAATCACTCTTATCACATTACAGTCGGTTAAGTAAGATTGAGTCGCTCGTAACTTGTAGTCGCACATAGGGGTATTTGCGCGTTTTAGGCGGCCATAGATCGATTTCCTAAAACTTGTCGAAAAGGCATAGAACAATAGGCGACTCCTCTCGTTACCCATTTGACAACGCGCGCGCCGGAGTCGGAATTTGAACGTCGCTCTGTGTGTTCTTTCTCTTCTCGGCATTCGTTACAAAACAGTTATTTAAAAAAGTGATTTTTCCTTTTTCATGTATTTTTTTTTAATAATTAGTAATTTTTTGAAAGTAGAAAATGTTGTACAAAAACCCGCTTTTTTTGGTATTTAGAAAGGTATTTGTTATACTCCAGGGTGTATCCTAGTGATTTTATTGGTTTTAACAGAAAAGAGTATTTGCACTAATCAAACATATCAATATTAGCCGTGATTTCCCGTGAAATCGAGGTTTCCATGGTCTTTAAATCAGACGGTGAAAACCACGTGGTATTTCGTATTTATTTATTTTTTTTAATTTAAACAGTTTTTATTTTGTTCTAGGATCCGAGGGTATTTTAGGTGCTCGAGTAGTCTTGCGTAGACTACTTTTTGACAAAATATAAGAACAAAACCTGCCAAATTTTAAAGAAAAATTATTATATCTTGCTTACTGCAAGATGAATATTGTGATAAGCAAAGGAAGGAAGTAAAGCAACAAGTTCTTCTATTTGAAGTCACAATTTAAGAAAAAGTGGAGAGAAGCAGATGTTTTTCTTAAAAAGAATGACGAATTGTTACAAGGAATATTTGAAATACCTAGGGCAAAACGCCATTCTACTGGTCAACCAACAAATTTATTTGATGTATTAAAAGAGAGGAGCAAACGTAGAAAAACAGACGAAGTACGGAGTGCTGTGGATAAAGAAGTAAATAATGCGTGCTGATCAAATATCCCTTCAAAGTTCTGGAGAAAGAATTGCCTCCAGTATTCTAAAAGACATACCTAACTCTCCTCAGACAGCACAAGCATACCAAAAAGCCTACAACATGTCAAAGTAACAGGAAAAACAGTCGCAACTAAATCCGCCCTCTCAATGTTTGCAGACGCGGACCTTGCAAGGAGACAATATGCCATAAGGAGGGTTAACGGTATGAAGTAGCGGAGTATAATCAAGAAATCATTGCAGATAAAAACGACACGCGTGGACAGAGGAAAATACAAAGGGTTTTCCATAAAGAGCGTCCTAACTTTAAAATTGAATAAAACGAAGAGTTTTTAAGCAAAATTTATTCTGAAACTTTTAATTAATGGGAAATTTAATGCCATTTAAGATTTAAACAAGATATTGCTTAAATGGCCGGCGCGGCTCTTTTTGCAGACACGAATCCGCTGACACCAATTTTCCATGAGTCGGGCTAGCATTTCCGGCCTTACGCTGGCTATGGCACGACGAATGTTGACTTCAAGTGCAACAAGAGTTGCTGGTTTGTTGCTGTAAACTTGTAATTTGACGTGGCCCCAAAGAAAATAGTCCAAAGGCATTAAATCGCACGATCTCGGCGACCAAGTGGTACGACCATTTCGTGAAATTAATGACTCCTCGAACTTGGCAGGCAATAAAGCCACGTTTGGGCCGGAAATATGGAGCGGTGCCCCATCCTATTGGAAATAAAAGTCGTCAGTGTCCATTTCGTCAAATTCTGGGAAGAAATATTCCTGCAGCATCATGTTATAGCGCTCGCTATTCACGGTAACGGTAGCTCCTTCCTCATTTTTGAAGAAATAAGGTCCGATGATGCCTCCGTGCCATAATCCACACCAAACTGTGATTTTTTGCCGATGCAAAGGAGTCTTATGACTCGCTTGTGGATTGGATTCGTTCCAATAACGGCAATTTTGCTTATTAACAAGGCCATTGTGCCGAAATGGGCCTCATCGGAGATGATTTTCTCATGAAATTGGCTGTCGACTTCCATCATCTCCAGAGCCCAATCGGTGAATGCCCGGCGCAACCAATGATCCCGTAGGCTTTACCATCTTATAAGGATGCAAGTTCAATAGCAAAATTCGCCAAGTTGTCGTCTGAGATAGGCCCAACTCTTAAGAACGAACACTGGCTCCAACGGCGGTGATATTCTCTTCACTGAGTGAGGCACCTTTTTATCGTGGAGAGTAAATTCGCTTTCAAATTTCTTAATTATACGCTGAATCGTATGATCATTTGGAGCAGAATGATGACCGTGTTTTGATCGAACTGTTCTTTGAGTAGTGCGAACTGAATGCGAATTTGCGTAGTAATTTTGGACAATTTCCAAGCGTTCTTTTAACGTGAAACGGTTGATGATTGAATGGCAAACCTTACTAAATACAACTGACATCAGATGTCAAACATCTGCCAACCAACATTGCCGCTTTTAGCTGTCAAAAGTCGGACATCCCTAATGGAAAACCCTTTAGATCGAGACTGGAGTAATGTATTTTTTCCGATGAAGCTTCATTTTGAGGTTATGTTATCACCCCACGAGCTTGGTCAATTTCCACTAACCGACTGGTTCAGCAGACCGTGAAACACCCTGTGAAGATCCATGTTTGGGGATGTCTTTAGGAAAAAGGTTTTGGCAGACTTCTCATCGTTACTTAGAATTTAAACACTGGAAAAATGCTCCAAATTTACAAGAAGACCTCAGTACCGACTGCCAAACGGTGGCTCATCGATAAAAATGAGGAGTGGATTCTTCCAGATGATAACAACCCCAAACATCAGAATAAAACGTGGAGCCAGTGGAAAGGGAGAATCTAGTATCGTCATACTAGATTGGACATCTCAATCGTCCGATGCAAACCCAATCGAGAACGTGTGGTAATACATCACGTAGGAGCTTCGTAGGAGAAAGATGTACACAGTGAAGCAGCCGTCACGGCAAATTCGGGCAAGTTGGAAACCTTTGCACCAAGAATACGCCGAAAATTTCTTCGAAAGCATGCCCCGAAGATGCCAGGCCAGCATCGACGTTGATGGGGACTGGACGAATCATTGAGTCATGTGCATTTGGCTGTTAAATGAAGCAAAAATTTTTAAAAAAGTAAATTTGCTTAAAGAACAATGCGAGACACATTCTATAAAAATATAATTCCATTAAATCTATTAATAACTAAAAATTTAATAAAATTAAACGACCTGCTGTTAAGCGTATTTATAATACGTGCATCGGAGTTAACAACAAATTAATCCGCTCATTGAAACCCGTTTTGTTTTATTAATAATTCACTAAAATTCCATTAGCCCTATTATTTTAAAACAATATATTTTAATTTGGTATCGTTTAAAAAAGTAAACAAGTGTAAAATAATAATAAGAACGCCCCACCTGTATATTGGAGATATGAATAATTGCATAGTGTATTTTGTTTTGAAATGAGCAATTTATTTTAACAAATAGGCTGAACAGTTTTTGGTCTGACACATAGATGTCGCCCTTTTTAAAAAAATCCATATGATTTTTAGGATGTACCAACCTTCAAACGATACGTGTCAAAATTTCATGAGATTTCGACAATTAGTTTACAAATATATAATAAAAGACTGTTTTTAGTCAATTTCCACTGGTTTATTTATAATTGTGATGACGTGTTTAGCCGTCGATGCAGCTTCTTCGAATCTACATTTTACACTGTCAAGTTAGGTTTAATATTTACAATTTTATATCATCATCATCATCATCATCATCATTTGTATCTGTACGACCGCGTTTAAATTCAGCATACCAGTAAATAATCAGTGATTTTCCAGGGACAGAGTCCCCATAACACTTATCAAGACGTTACTTTGCTTGAACTGTATTTTTTCCCATCAAAAAACAGTGTTTAATCAACACACGAATTCGAATTTTTTCCATTGTTTTGAAAATATCAAGAACAGCATCATTAAAACCACTGTAACTTGTAAACTAATTTCGGATGGTTGTAGCTTCTACTTGATGGAAATTCATTATAAAATATATAATAAAAGGCTGTTTTTAGTCAACTTCCACTGGTTTATTTATAATTGTGATGACGCATTTCGCTGTTGGTGTAGCTTCTTCGGATCTACGTTTTACACTGTCAAGTTAGGTTTAATGTTTACAATTTTATATTATTTTTTTATTATAATATTACACCTATTTAAATTATCTTGATAGTACTGAAAAACCCACACAGACATGGTATTAGGAGAATAAATTCAATAATGGTGAATTGTTTAAATCTACCTGGTCGTTGAGCAAAGTACCTGTAGTCCTTAATCGATTTATTTGCATTGTCTCTAAAAGGTTTAGTTTTAAACCTTTTTGTTGGGTATGTAAAATTTTGAAATTCTTATTAATCGTGTGATTCTCTGTTAAAAGATGATTAGCATATGTTGAATTAGATTTTCTATGGATGAAACTTTTTTCGTGTTCTGTAATTCTTTGTATAAATGTACGTCCAGTTTGTCCTATGTATGCTTTAGGACATGACTCACATGTTAATTGATATACCCCTGATTTATTATGCTTATTGATTTGCGGTTTCTAGTTTTTGAAATATTTCTTTATAGTATTGTTTGTCTTGTACACTATGTTGATATTTTTCTGATTTAAAAATTTTCCCAGTTTTTCTGTTGGTTTGCAGACATAGGCTAAGTATTTAAATGTGATTTTCCTGTCTTTAAACATGGGTATATTTCTGAGATTGCCTTGTTTCTAAGTTTTCCCCTTATCAGAATACAATTTTACTAAAGAATTGAACTACATAAGACAAGTAGCCGTTAACAACGGTTATTCATTTACCTTAATCGATAACATCGTTAGGAAAAAACTTAGAAACAAGGCAATCTCAGAAATATACCCATGTTTTAAGAACACAAAAACCACATTTAAATGCAACAGAAAACCTGGGAAAATATTTAAATCAAAAAATATCAACATAGCTTACAAAACAAACAATACTATAGGGAAATCTCTCAAAAACTACAAACCGCAAATCAATAAAGAAAATAAAACAGGGGTATATTAATTAACATGTGGGTCATGTTCTAAAGCATAAATAGGACAAACTGGATGTACATTTATACAAAGAATCTAATTCAACATATGGTAATCATCTTTTAACAGAGAATCATAGGTTTAATAAGAATTTTTCAAAATTTTACATACCCAACAAAAAGGTTTAAAACTAAACTTTTCAGAGACAATGTAAATAAATCGATTAAGGACTACAGGTACTTTGCTCAACGACCAGGTAGATTTAAACAATTCACCATTATTGAATTTATTCTACTAATACCATGTCTGTGTTGATTTTCCAATACTATCAATATAATTTAAATAGGTGTAATATTATAATTAAGAAATAATATAAAATTGTAAACATTAAACCTAACTTGACAGTGTAAAATGTAGATCCGAAGAAGCTGCATCGACAGCGAAACGCGTCATCACAATTATAAATAAACCAGTGGAAATTGACTAAAAACAGTCTTTCATTATATATTTATAATGAATTTCCATCAAGTAGAAGCTACAACCATCCGAAATTAGTTTACAAGTTACAGTGGTTTTAGTGATGCTATTCTTGACATTTCCAAAACAATGGAAAAAATTCAAATTCGTGTGCTGATTAAACACTGTTTTTTGATAGGGAAAAATACAGTTAAAGCAAAGCACCGGCTTGATAAGTGTTCCGGGGACTTTGCCTCTGGAAAATCACTCATCATTTACTGGTATGCTGAATACGCGATCGCATAGATATAAATGATGCTGAACGCTCTGGGCGCCCAAATAAGATGGTTACACCGGAAAACATCAAAAAAATCCACAAAATTATTTGCGTTTGCTCACAGTGGACTAAAAACAACACCGTGTTGAAGATTCCGAGCGCTGTTTGGACTTGTTTAAGCACGATAAAGATATTTTCATGGGGTATGTGACAATGAATGAAACATGGATCCACCACTACACATCGGAATTAAATCGGCAGTTAGCTGTGTGGGCAGCAGCCGGTGAAAGCCACCCGAAGCGATCAAAGACACAACGGTCGGCCGGGAAGGTTTTGGCCTCTGTATATTGGGATATGCATGGAATAATTTTCATAGACTATGCTGAGAAGGAAAAAACCATCAATAGCGAATATTATATGAAGTGATTGGTGCATTTGAAGGTAGAAATCGCAAAAAAACGGCCCTAATGAACAAGAAAAAAGAGCTCTTTCATCAAGAAAATGCACGCTGTCACAAGTCAATGGTTACGATGGCAAAATTGTATGAACTGAAGTTCGAACTGCTTCCTCATCCACCGTATTCTCCAGATTTGCCCCCAGCGACTATTATCTATTCGCAGATGTCAACACAATGCTCGCGGGAAAGAGATTTGGCTCCAAGGAAGAAGTTATCGCCGAAACTGAGGCCTATTTTGAAGGCAAAGACAAATCCTTCTACAAGAAAGGTATAGAAATGTTAGAAAAGCGTTTGGCTGATTGTATCGCTCTTGAAGGAGACTATATTGATGAATAAAGTAGAATTTTGCAAAGAAAATGTGTTTTAAGTAGCTAGAGCAAAAACTTTTTAGCCTAGGTGTTACATTATTACAAGAGACATAAAATAAAATAAGCAAACAAGTAAAGAACAACAGACCCTAATTTTTAGTGTTCCGTACGAAACACTTATAAGATCACTTCGGTGTCTGTTCATCTGTCTGTCACACCCGATTTTCTCCGAAACTATTTGATATAGGAAGATTGAAATTTGACACTAAAACAGGAACTGATAGCCTCATTAGAGCCGTGTAGTTTTGAAAGTTAAATATCGACGGGGTTAGTTTTGGGGGGTAAAATCGGAAGTAAAAAATGATATTTTTTACTAGGTCGTCAAGTGGGGTGTTATATGTAAGCTTTTAAAAACACGGAACACGAACGTGTAGATAATCTTATCGAATCTGGCCGTTATGAAAAGGTAATAAGAAATCCATTACCGAAAATGATACCTGAGGTTAAAAATTCTTTAAAGAAATGTAAGAACCTTATCTCCGATTCCCTAAAATCTAAATGAAATGTAAGTAATCCGACCATACCAAAGTTGTATTGCTTGCCCGAAATTCACAAAACAGGAAAAGCAATGCGACCCATTGTTTCGTCGGTAGGATCATCCACATATTTGATATCCAAATGGTTATCAAAAGAACTTGAGAATTTACCATTAAATACTTTCGCAATGAAGAATTCTTTAGAATTCATTTACAAAATAAAAGATCCAGTTCTTAATGAAAATGAAATCTTAATTTCTTCTGATGTCAGTTCTTTGTTTCCAAGTGTGCCAATGCCACAAACATTACAATGCCTCGAAGAATTACTTAGGATGAATGACTTTGAGGACGAGATTATTCATGAATACTTAACACTATCTACACTTTTTATGAGATAAAATTATTTTCGATAGGCAGTCAAGAATTTGAGTATTTCCCAAGGGTATAGTATAGGTATCTGGATGATGTTTTCGCGATTTTTGATACAAAGAAATCAAATATAGATGATTTTGTTTCCCAATTAATAGCCTTTTCTAGATATTCTAATTATTAAAAATAATAATAGGTTAGATTTTGATATTTATAGAAAAGACACAGTAACAGATAGATATATTCTTAATGATTCATTTCATTGCAAACAACACAAATTAGCTGCATTACATTTTTTAGTTCATCGTTTGGTCACTTTCCCTCTGAATAGAGTAAACTTTAATAAAGAAAGGAATCGTATTAGAAATATAACTAAAGTTAATTGTTATGACGATGACTTAGTAAACAAGTTATTAAACAGACATAAGTTAAATACTCAGAATACCACCTTTTTTACACGTGAAGAAAATAAGACCAAGTATGTCTCCATACCATATAATCCGAAATATAGCAGGGGACTCAATAAGGTATTTAATAAGGTAGGCCTCACCTTAGTCTATAAGTCATTAGACAATCTGAGGAATATCTTAGGAAATCCCAAAGAAAAGATTTCTAATTGCGAGAAAAGTGGAATTTATGAAATTAGTTGTAATGATTGCGAGAAAAAGTATCTTGGGCAAACTAAAAGGCCAATTAAAACACGATTTAAAGAACATTTAGCACACTTAAAATAAAGTAGAACAGAAAAGTCTAGCATTGCCGAACATGCCCTTGAAGCTGATCATACTGTAACATTAGGTAATCTAAGATTAATTCAAAATGTATCTGATAGGAGATTGAACGTATACGAATGTATGGAAATTATAAAATGTAAAAGTAAATGTTTTGTTAATCGATTATATCTTCCGAAAAGTAAAATAATTAACTCTGAATATTATTGTAACCTTTTGGATCAGTTGGATGCAAAAATTTCTGCTTTTAAGAACAAAAGAATCATTTTTCATTAAGATAATGCAAGTGTTCACTCATGTTTTGACGACGACAAAATTCAACAAATTAAAGTACGAATTGCTTGAACATCCAGCGTATTTACCAGATTTGACTCCATCTGACTATGATCCATTATTTCCAAACCTGAAAAAATTCCTGGCTGGAAAGCGTGGATGGATATTTTGCAGACTTTCCGGAGTCACACTTTGATGGTGGTATATTATTGGAAAAACGTGTATGTATTAAAATTTCAGGAGATTATATTGAAAAATAAAACATATGTCACGTCAAAAAAAAATCTTTCATTGTTAGTTGAATTTTTCACACAGCTCACGTATTTATAAGGTCTGTAACTTGTGGAAATTTTCCATTAAAAAAGAAACGTTTCCCTTCGAGATTTTTTCAGTTTTTTCTGCTAAAAAATAACGATCGTTTTGGATTCCTACAATCTTAAAGGTATTAACTTTATCTGGACACAATAAATAAAATATTTCTTATTAACTTATGAACACATTTCCCCTTCGAAAACCCTCAAACATATTCGAGAAATCTTGCGGTAAGGGTCGCTTCTGTCGAAGACGCTCTCCCCCAGGCTCGACGGGACTTAATATCGATCGTAGGGAATCTTGAACTCGACCCGTCCGGTTCCAGTGAATTACACAGTCTGGCAAATTGACGATGCTCTGGATTTTCAGTTGATTTCACCTTAAAGGAGAACTCTGAAAGGCGTTTTTGTCAAGGTTAACGCCATTTTACCGAGATAAAATCGAGGAAAGATTTTTATAAATGTAATTTTGAAATTCGGATAGGAAAATGTGAATTTGAATTTTTCGTGCGGATAAAAAATTGATAACTACTAAAAAATATAATATCAAATAACGAGCTCAATCCCTATATATATATATATATATATATATATATATATATATATATATATATATATATATATATATATATATATATATATATATATGATATATATATATATATATATATATATATATATATATATATATATATATATGTATATATATATATATATATATATATATATATATTATTATATATATATATATATATATATATACATATATATTATCTTTATTGATTTGTGGTTTGTAGTTTTTGAGATATTTCCCTATAGTATTGTTGGTCTTGTAAGCTATGTTGATATTTTTTTGTTTTAAAAATTTTCCCAGTTTTTCTGTTGGTTTGCCGAAATAGGTTAAGCATTTAAATGTGGTTTTTCTGTCCTTAAAACATGGGTATATTTCTGAGATAGCCTTGTTTCTAAGTTTTTTTCTAACGATGTCATCGATTAAAGTAATTGAATAACCGTTGTTAACGGCTACTTGTTTTATGCAGTTTAATTTTTCAGTAAAATTGTCCTCTGATAAGGGGATATTAGTTAGTCTATGTATAAAGCTATGATAAGCCGCGAGTTTATGATGGTTAGGGTGGTGAGAACTATTGTGAATTGTGGTATCTGTAAGACAAGGTTTGTGATATATTGCAAATTCATGTTTTTCCTGGTTTTACTAATTGTTAAGTCTAGATAGTTGATTTTCCCTTCGACTTCTTCTTCCATTGTAAAACTGATATTTCTATGTAAAGAATTAATGTACTGTAAAAAGTGAGTTAATTGTCTGTCCGTACCTGTAAAGCAAACAATTATATCGTCTACGTATCGATACCAGTATAGACAATTATTATTATTGTTATTATGGTTATTAAATATTATTGTTTCAATACTGTCCATGAAAATTTCGGCAAGTAATGAACTCCCCATAATTAACCCTTCCTTACTATTGTTAAATGAAAAATAATTTTGTCTTAGGCAAGTTCTTAATAAATTAATTATGTCCATTTTTACAACTTCATTTCCTTTGTTTTTTGTTAATATGTTCTCTATTAAAATTATTGTTTCGTCTGGGGGTACACATGGAAATAAGTTTTTGACATCCAAAGAAACTAATTTAGAATTATCTGGTATTGTTATATTCTTACCTTTACCCATATACTTCGTATGAGTTTTTGATACTGTATTTAAGTTCAAATTTCTTATGATATTTGATTAAATCAATTAAAAAGAATGACGTCTTATATGCTAGAGCAGCCATATAGGAAACAACTGGTCTGATTGGATGGTCAAGTTTGTGTAGTTTAGAAGCTACAACCATCCGAAAAATTAAAAATATGTTAGAAATTACATAAAAAGCACTCTGTATATAACGACACAAGCTTAAAATGTTTTTTACAATTAAAAAGTCGCGTTTCTTTGTAGATTCAAAAAAATTGTATCAAAAGCAAAATCCTTTTAGTTCTGTTTAAAATTATGGTATAAAAAGCATTTGTAAAAGAAGCCTTACTTATGTGGTAAGCTATTAAAAAACGTATAACAATATAAAATATGGGAAAGGCAATTGTACGACAAAGCTTTGAAATATATGCTTTTAGACATCACAGGATCTCAAGAGGTAGAGGTACGTTTTTAACGCGAATTATACGTTGAGATTAGCAATATATATGCGTATATTCATTGAGTCTTGTTTCTTGAATAATACAAACGAATAAAATTATTAGTTGGCGTTCTTGTTACCTGTTTCACGTTATTTTTAAATACAAAAATCTCCGAGGCATACAGTTATAGTCGGTCAAGTAAGAACGAGTCGACTATAACTTGTAGTTGGTACAGGAAGAGGTTATTGTTGGCACCCCTGTAGACAATGCTTTGTGAAAAAATATTTATTTCCAACCTTATTCATGGTTAAAGAATACAGGGTGAGTCGACAATAGAGTAAAGTTCATTATCCCATTTGTTTCGGGAATGGCGAAAAAATGTTAATTACAATAGTTTTGGGGAATGTTAAGGTGCACAATTTAAATGTATTTTTGAGTATACAGGGTTCTTCAAAAAAATGTGGCCGGTATAATATGTTTTTTTTTAAATGGAACATCCTATTTTCTAATTTATTTTTAAATTCTGCGTAAAATTTTATAACTTTTTTATTAATAATGTTATATACGTAAACCTAGTAGTTTTTCTGATATTTCAATTTTTTTAAAAAATATTAGTTTTCAGTTTTGTAAAAAACGCCATTGTTTCTGTCGGTAGAATACTCATAATTGATACGAGCGTTCTATAAAGATGAAAAAAAAGATATGTGTAAAGAAATTTGAGTTAAATGTTACAGGGTGTTCAAAATAAATTTATGAATTTCGACTATTTTAAATTGCAAAATCTCAAATTTTTTAATTGGCACACCCCGTATATTATTATTTTTTCTGATAGATTTTAAAACACCCTCCAACTTTTATTAAGTATGTCATATACCTATTTCTAATAGTTTTCGATTTATTTTAAATTTTTTCAATTTTTACTCTTGTTTTTAATACACTTCGCATATAACATCATAGTTGCCAAGGCAAAACAAAAACGTAGGCATTGGCAAATTTTGACATGTCTATTAAGCAAGTAAAAATAGTTTAATTTGTTGTAGTAAGTGACGTATAAAGGTAATAGTTATGGATTTTCCTAAAAATGAATTAATTGATATGGTTTATATACTGGGCGAGGCGGGAAAAAAATTGTCTTTTGGCAGTAAGGCTTTAGGGAGCGAAATACACTAATAGACGTATACCATCTAGGTATACGTCTATTAGGGTACTTCGCTAAATGTGTCCGTAGCGTCTTGTAAAAAGAGTTTTTCAAAGTTAAATTAATCAAAAATTCCTTAAGATCCACTATGACCGAGGACAGGCTAATAAATTTAGCAATTTTATCCACAGAAAGAAAAGTAGCAAAGGCATTAGATTTTGATGATGTCAGTAAAATTAAGCCTCGAAAATATGTTTTATAAAATAGTTATAATTTTTAATATATATATATATATATATATATATATATATATATATATATATATATATATATATACATATAATTATAACTATTTTATAAAATATATTTTCGAGGCTTATCTTTTCAGTGCTTAATGGAACGGTCTAATGGTAGTGGTAGCGTCGAGTACACGAAACGGAAAGTAGTAAACCAGAATGCTATCAATGAGGAAAAAGAAATGGAGATTTTACTTCATGTTGAAGATAATCCCCAGGTCAGCAGCCGTCAACTAGCTAACTTATCTGACACATCCCAATCTACGGCTAATCGCACCACGAGAAAATACAAGTATCAACCCTTTCATATGGAACTACAACAAGAACTTCAAGAGCGTGATTTTGAACGACGAGAAAACTTTTGTACCACCATGAACGGAGCAATAGAGGCAGATCCAAATTTTTAATCGAAAATAATGTTTTTTGATGAAGCTACTTTTCGCAGTAATGGAGCAGTTAACAGCCATAACATGCATTATTATTCAACAGTTAATCCATTTTAGGTTAGGGAAGTTCAAAACCAAAACCATTGGTCACTTAATGTATGGTGTGGAATATTAAATTTTCGAATTATTGGTCCATATTTTTTCCGCGAACCGCTTAACGAGCCTAGATATCTAAATTTTTTGCAAAACGAATTACCCCAGCTTCTTGAAGAAGTTGATAGCTTTGAAAGGAAGCAAATGTAAATTCAACAAGACGGAGCTCCTGCTCATTACCACCGGGAAGTTCGGGAATGTTTAATGACCGTTACCCACAAAAATGGATCGGTAGGGATGGATTCATTTAGTGGCCCCCCTCGATCATGTGACTTAACACCTTTAGACTTCTTTTTGTGGGGTTAAATTAAAGATCGTATTTATGTGAATCCCCCTACAACACAGTAGATATGGAAAATAGGATACGGGATGCGTGCAGGACAAAAACGCCCTTTATGCTAAGGAAAGTGAAGGAAAATATAGTAAAACGACTAAACATGTGTATTCAAGTAGACGGGCATATTTCTGAACATTTATTACGTCATAATAATTAATCATTAGATAAGTCAAACTATATTAAAATTATTATTAACTATTTGTTTATGTTTTCATAATAGCGTAAGTGTATTAAAGACAAGGGTAAAAATTGAAAAATTCAAAATAAATCTAAAACTATTAGAAATAGGTATATGACATCCTTAATAAAAGTTGGAGGGTTTTGTAAAATCTATCAAAAAAATAATAATATACAGGATGTGCCATTTAAAAAATTTGATATTTTTCGATTTAAAGTAGTCGAAATGCATACATTTATTTGAACACTCTGTAGCATCTAACTCAAATTTCTTTACATATATCTTTTTTCACCTCTATAGAACGCCGCACCAATTATGAGTATTCCACCTTCAGAAACAATGGCGCTACTTACAAAATTGAAAACTCTAGTATTTTTAAAAAAAATTAAAATATTAGGAAAACTACTAGGTTTAGGTATATAATATTATTAATAAAAAAGTTATAAAATTGTATGCAGAATTTAAAAATAAATTAGAAAATAGGATGTTCCACTTAAAAAAACATATGTTATATCGGCCACACTTTTGAAGTACCCTGTATACTCAAAAATAATTTTAAACTGCGGACCTCAACATCCCTTAAAATTATTATATTTAACATTTTTTTCGTCATACCCGAAACAAATGAGATAAACTTTAATCTATCGTTGACTCACCCTGTACACTATCCACAAGTAAATACCGAGTAGGACGTAGAATCAGGCAAGGTGATACAATCTCTCCTAAACTTTCTACGGAGGTGTTAGAATATGCTTTTAAGGAATTTAATTGGGATAAAAAAGGCATAAACATCGATGGCGTATATTTAAATCACCTGCGCTTTGCGGATGATATTGTCATAATAGCCGACAACCTAGGTGATGCCCAAAAATGCTTACCGAATTGCAAGTAACATCAGCAAATATTGGTATACATTATCTTTCAGAAAACTAAGTTTATGACTAATCTAGTTACGAACAGTAATATTAAATTTAACGAAAGTGAGGTGAAGCACGTCCAAAATTACAAGTATTTGGGTCATGAATTACAAATTGGCAAAGATAACCAAACCCGTGAGATACACCATCGTGTGTGTTTCGGATGGACGGTTTTTGGTAAGTATCACAAGGAAGAATAGAATAACAAACATAACTATTACAGAAACGAACTGAAGTAATAAATATTATCCAAAAATTGCGCAATCTAAATGAAGATGGACAGCCCATATAGCCCGAGAGACAAAAGGAACAGAGCTAGACCACCAACAAGATGGAGCGATGACATCAAAAGAATGGCAGGAAATTGGGTTAACACCGCTCAGGCCTGACATCAGTGAAAATTCTTAGAGGATGTCCATATCCAGCAGTGGATGAGGACGAGCTTAAGATCTAAGCCACAAAGAGAAATTTGCTAAGCAAAAACAAAATCAGTATATTTTTAACACTAAATCCATAACGTGATTAAGTTAATAATTATTAGGAGTCTTAACTTTTCAATTGCTACTGATATTCCTCATGCATTTTCTTTATATCGACATCAATAAAAAAACGGAGGGCCGTAATAGGCGCAAGGTATGCCCCTCAGGGGGGGGCTTGAAGCTCCCCCAAGGGCCACAACTCTTTCCTCGAATTGCTTTTGTACTTTTTTTGTATTGTTACAGCTCTTCGATGAAAGAGCCAAAATAATCTAATTTACACATCTGAATTTTCAAGGGAGAGAGGAAAAGAGAGCGAGAGTAAGATAGGAAGACCGTTTATTTTGCAGTGGCAGTTCAATCGTTTCAAGAATTGTCAAATAATTAAAAATACAGTTTTAAAAATTATCAACGAATACAAATAACATAATTTGTTATACTAGATCAATATTACCAATAAACCGACGTTTACTGATCATATTACACAACGTTTGGTTCTACTAATCAAAAGAGAACTCTAAGTATGAAACCCGATTCAATACCGTTGAAGATCATGAGCGATTTATAATTTTTGGCGATTTTTTACATTTTGTAATTTTTCCGATTTTGGCCTCTTGTTTCGTTTTGGGTCAATTTTTTCAATTTTCGGCGATTTCTTAAATTTTTGATTTTTTTTTAAATTCTTGATTTTTTCAATTTTTGCCATTTTGTCGATTTTTGAAGATAGTTTCAATTTTTGAGAATTCTTTAAATTTTAGTCGGTTGGGATAGTTGCAGTAGGTGGGGTAGTTGCGATGGTTAGTTTGGAGGAGTTGGGGTAGTTGGAGCAGTTAGAGTAGTTAGAACAGTAGGAGTAGTTGGACTAGTTGGAGTACTAAGAGCAATTGGAGTAGTTAGTTAGAGTAGTTGGAGTACTTGGAGCAGCACAAGTAGTCAAAAATTGAAACAAACGTCAAAAGTTGTTAGTTCAGGTTGACAGTTGACTAAAGTCTCCGCGCCAGCCATCACTCTCGACAACAAGTTACATTATTAAAAAATTATATAATATATATACATATATATATATATATATATATATATATATATATATATATATATATATACATATATATATATATATATATATATATATATATTATATATATATATATATATATATATACATATCTGTATTTTTACAGAAATGTAAAGATCAAAGGAAGGGCGTTTACTTGTATTTTATCGACTAGAAAAAGCATTTGACCGAGTCAAACATCCACAATTAATACCAATGCTTCAAAATATGGGCCTTGACGAAAATGACATCAGATTCATTTCTCACCTATATTGGGATTAGGTGGCGACAATACGAGTAAATAGCAGAGAGACTGAGGAAATAGGAATAAAAAGAGGTGTTCGTCAGGGATGTTTTCTTTCCCCGCTCTTGTTTAATCTATACTCTGAGCATATATTCCAGAAGGCCTTAGAGAATGTCACAGATGGTATCAATTAATGGCAAAATCATTAACAACCTAAGGTACGCTGATGATACCGTTATTATAGCAGATACAGCGGATGGATTTCAGCGTCTTATGAAAAATATATCTAGGGAAGGCGATATTTTAGACACGAAAGTGAACGTTAATAAAACGAAAGTAATGGTCATTTCAAGAACCCCCGGGTTGCAAAGAGATATTCGTGTTTACGATCAACTAACAGAACAAGTAAGCAAATTTAAATCCCTAGGGTGTTGGGTAACTAATGATTTGAATCCTAAAGTTGAGGTACGAGTTTGCTTTTTAAAATGGCTAGAGCGGCATTTTTCTCAAAATGAGACATCTCCTCACAGACTCAACCCTTTCTTTGGATACTCGTTATCGTTTTGTAAAGGTCTATATATATCCAGTGCTTTTATATGGAGTTGAGGCCTGGACCTTGGGAGTACGATCAATGAATCGTTTAGAGTCTTTCGAATTATGGGTCATGCGCAGAATATTGAAGATCTCTTGGACAGAGCGTCTTACTAGATGTACTTCGTCGAATGGGTAGAGAAAGAGAACTATTGTCATTTATTAAAAGACAAAAAAAAACTCATTACTTGGGACATATTTATAGGGGTCCACGTTACTCACTGCTCCAGTTGTTGATGGAAGGGAAAATTGAAGGGAAAAGAGGTGTGGGGCGTCGAAAATGTTCCTGGCTGAAAAATATACGAGATTGGACAGGTCTGGATACCCACATTTTATTAAGAATTGCCCAGGATAGGGAAGAATTCGCCTTGATTAGAGCCCAACTTCAGTAATACAGATGGCACTATAAGAAGAAGATATATTTATATATATATATATATATATATATATATATATATATATATATATATATATATATATATATATATATATATTATCATTATTATTAATTATGAAGATGTATGTAACCATTAAAAGTGCTGACATCGTCTGTCAGTACTAACCACTGCCTTGTCAATTGATAGTGCTTTAAACTTGTTTAAAAAAAAAACGTGCATAATTAATGTCGTCTGTCGCTTGAGACAACTTGTTTGCGTAAACACAAGCCTATTATAAATAAATATGGCAGAGAAACTCACCTTTGCGTTCGAGAGTAATTGTAATTTTTTGGAATTCTCTGATGTATCATGTTTACAAATTAAGGGAACTAATTTTAAGAAAAATACTGGTTCTATTATTATATATTAAATTATCTGGTTTTTAGATAGGTAGAATTGTTGTTAATATCCTACAAAAATGTTCGTATGTGCTTTATTAGGTCAGAAATAAAAGTGCACTTTGTAATTGAGAAAATTTCTGATTGGCGATTTCTAAAAGGAATAGAAGGTTAACTAGTTTGTTAAAGAGGTAACTGTTGAAGCTGACTTTAAGTCCGTTTTAGTCAGATTATTATCAGATACATAAATTGCATGTAAAAAGTCCATAAACTGCTTTGAAGTTGAGTATCCTAGCGATCAGTGACAGACGTCTGAACCGCGCGAGATTTGGCACTACAAATCTGCTAAATGAAAAGAACTTCTGGAATATTTTCGAACTTTCCCTTCGTTGATCGTTTGTCTTAGATTCGACGACCCATCTGGTTACGCTAAGGAGGTTTCCGATGTCGATTTGGCTGGTATGGAAGCTTATATCCCTTTTTCGAAGAAATCTCCTACTTGACAGAGTTCTTTGCAGTATTTCATATTAAGTTTTCGCGACGGCGACATTTTACCAACACTATACTATACCAATCTGAATTAAATTGGTTATTCACAACGGAAATCAGTAGATCCTCCCATGTTTCGGGGGTTTTCCCAAAAACCACGCAGAGGCTAAACGACAGTGTAACTCAACTCCACGAATCTTGAAGAACGCACGCGAAGGCCCAGTGGCGTCTCGATCTTCTAACGTGCAAAAAGTTTACTTTGTGCTGTAACATTCATTTTTTCCTAGATTTTAAGACCATATAATGTTACTGATTTTTCTCTTTATAATGTACTTCTTTTCATTTTTGTATCGAGCGGTATATTAATCAGAAATTCCAAGCCGCTCGTTATATAGTGTGCTGTGCGGGTTTGCGACCGAATCTATCGATACGCCGGGATTGGTCAAATGTTTGTATCCGGAGTTTTGGTTCCGGCGTCGCCATATTACAGACAGAGTGCCCACGGCTTATTTAAGGGTCCGGAGGACGCGAATCTTGGCTTAGTACCATCAAGCCGCTGCCGGGCTTAGAACACCGAGCCGCCGCCAGCAGTAACATCAAGCCGCCGCCAGGCTTAGTACCATCAAGCCGCCGAGAGGCTTAGTACCATCAAGCCGCAGCCAGGCTAATTTCCACCGAGCCGCCAAGTGGCGATTTTCCACCGAGCCGCAGTAGAGGCTTACGACAATATCTACGAGAGCCAAGTTAAGCACGAGTTTTTTATCATAAAGCCGTAGTGGGCTTTGTGTGTTTTTGAAATGGAGTAGCTAAAGTAGGCTCTTCTCAAAAGTGTGAAATCGGTTTTGTGTTCCATTGAAGGCCTAGAAGCCCGTAGGAAAACCGTAAGTTACCAGAACATACATCAATAAATATATTCCCCGCAAATAAGTGTCTTAACAGCAATTTGAACTGAAAGATCGCGAAGTGAGTATCACGACTCTTCGATTTCGGGTGTAGTCAAGATTCAGAAGTAAAATCTCTGATTTAGGGACTCTAATTTATAAGAACTACTTTTAGGCTAGAATTTTTCTGTATTCCTTAAAACGGCAAAGGTTGGAACTTTTATTTTAATCATGAATAAATTTCCTTTTCTGTTGATTAAAGCTAGTGTCTCACTGAATACCTATTTTTCTTTTCAGGATAAGAAAAGTTGTACTAGAATAATTCTTTTTAGTAATAACTGTAAAACACTTCAGTATTTTTTCATTTTTTTAACTGAAGTTAGATCCTTTCTATTTTAAAATGAATGGTGCCCAAAATTTGTACAACTGAAGCTTAAAAAAAAAATAGAAAATAATTCCAAAAAGACGTATAACAATTATCTTTTACCCATATTTCTCTACCAAGGAAAACTGAGGCTAGTGTGTGTTTAATTTCTTTAGTTCTTTTAAAATCAGGATTCACTCAATTCATTATCAGAAATTAAAAAGAGGTTGCAAGAAAATTGCGCACAAGCGTGGGAAAAACAAATTTCAAACGGTACAAAATAGCCGCCACAAAGTGCAAACAATTTTCACAGGGTACAAAAAGACGCGCAAAAAGCGACCAAGTTTTTAAGCTTACAGTGCCTGAAAATTCGAATTATAGAGACTGATCTGTTACTGGAGCCTGTTATTGATTTCGAATCATGAAAAATTTTTGAGTTACAGAAATTCGACTTAGAGAGGTCAAAAGACATTGTAATTATAGAAAATGTGCAGGGAATACAAGTAAACTTCGACTTACAGAAAACTTTGAGTTATGAAGGTTCGAGTTATAAAGGTTCAACTGTATATGCATATGGGAATTTCACTAATATATATATATATATATATATATATATATATATATATATATATATATATATATATGTATCTACTTATATATGTATGTATTTCGCACCGAGTACAATTTGCAGCGATTCAAGACCAACGTGAATCGCTTTTTCACACACGCGTCGCTCCTGTAACTCTTTAGGATTTCCCTGCAGTACGTAAGCTATGCCTATAATTATAGGAATCAAACGTAGCGTTGTGTATTACCTCAATCATCTTCAAAACCTGGTATTATTGACTTAAAACTATGCGGGTTATATGGAATTGTGTCGTCGGCACTAATCCCGTCTAATGAAAAATATGACGCGGGAGAAACAAACAGAGAATTAAATAACCTCCTACAGTTCAGGTAGGACGGCAAGTAATTAGAAGAAATTCTATGATGATTCTGCTGACCTTAAAAATAGGTACAGGCTAGAAATAATGTACGTAATCGATAAAAAAAAGCATACAGGAAAAAAAGGTACATGTTTTCGATGTACTTGTATTACCCGTTGTACCGTCACTGTCATTTTGTTAACCAAAATGGACGTCGAGCTATGTCTTGAAACTTTTATTTTTAGTGCATTATTTCCAGGGTTTTCCTCCATTATTTGCTTATCTAATTTTCTGCCGGACGGTCCGTTAATTAAATTTTTAAGAGATGTCGCTGTTTGTAGTTACAGAAAGGGGTCGCGCTTTGATAAAAAGTTAATACTGAAGAAAATTGAAACGAATTAAATACTAAAGAAATTTGTCACTTGTCTAAATAATGTATATGTAATGTTAATAAAAAGAAATCAATTTGTTACACTTTCAATATGGATAATGTAAAAATTTTTAAAGTTAGTATCAACTAACTAATAAAGGGTGATTCATTTAGAGGTATTTTTTTTTTTAAATAAAAAATGAATAAAAACAATTTTATTTTATAATCTTTATTATCGTATAAAAGAACCATTCTTTACAATTATTTCTTAAAGATAATTTCTTTCAAATGTTGTCCGCGACTACGGTTAACAATGTCCATTCTGAAGTTCCAATTTTCAATGACGCGTGTGAGTATTTCGAGTGGTATTTGGCCAATGACTCGAGTAATATTGGCCTCCAATGCCTCAATTGTAGCTGGCTTATCCATGTAGACTTTGGACTTTACATAGCCCCAAAGGAAAAAGTCAAGAGGTGTGATGTCACATGATCTAGCCGGCCAATTCACTGGTCCAAAGCGTGAAATGATCTGTTCGCCGAATTGCTCTCGCAGTAAAGCCATGGTTTCACGGGCTGTATGGCAAGTGGCGCCATCTTGTTGGAACCAAATTTCGTCGAGACCACGGGCTTCAATTTCTGGCATCAAATAGTCTGTTATCATGGCGCGATAACGGTCACCATTCACAGTAACATTGCGGCCGGCCTCTGTTTTGAAGAAAATATGGACGATTATTCCACCGGCCCATAAACCACACCAAACAGTTGTTTTTTCCGGATTTAATGGCAGCTCTTGAACCTCTTCAGGTTGTTCATCACTCCAAATACGGGCATTTTGTTTATTCACGAACCCATTAAGCCAAAAATGGGCCTCATCGGTGAACAAAATTGTTCTCGAAAACAGTGGATCTTCTGCAAGCTTGTCAAGAGCCCAACGACTAAAACGGAAACGATTCGGAAGGTCGGTCGGCTTCAGTTGTTGCACTAGTTGAATTTTGTATGCTTTTAAAGAAAGATCCTTACGTAAAATACGCCAAGTTGTTGAATATGACAGGCCAAGCTGTTGAGAAACGGCGACGAATCGACACTTCACGGTCTTCGCGTACACTCTCCACTACCGCCCCTATATTTTCTTCACTACGTGCTGGATGTGTGCTATTCGGTCGAGCATTATCCAATAATGAAAATTGGGTCTCAAACTTATTGATGGTAGAGCGAATTGTGCATTCGGTAGGCCGATTATGTGGACCATAAGTTGCTCTAAGCGCCCGATACACATTCCTCGTAGAACGCCCATTTTCGTAATAAAGTTGAAGAATTTGTAGACGCTGTGCAGGGCTAAGTCTTTCCATTATGAATTGTCAAACACTATGAACAGGAATTGCCAACTTCAGTTGACACGACGCATGCGCAATCTGCAATTAAATCCCCATCACAAAAAGTACCTCTAAATGAATCACCCTTATATATATATATATATATATATATATATATATATATATATATATTATATATGTATTAATCAATTTTGAATCTAAAAAAAATGGTTCTACTCGACATAATTTTCACATCTTTTTTGTGTGAAATAATATAAAAAATAAAATTTGATACAGCATGCGCGAAGCGTTATTAAAATCTACATTTTTATAACATAAAGAAAACCACACAAAGAAACCAAGAATAAACAACTAAGGAAATGGTCTAAGAACAACATTTATTATATATATATATATATATATATATATATATATATATACATATATATATACATATATATATATATATATATATATATATATATATATATATATATATAATATATATATAGGGTGTTTACGAAAATCGTTTTAATATAGGGAAATTTATATAAAAAAGAATTGCATAAAAATAATAGCGAATTTGTTTTATTAACGGTAAAATTCCACCCTAAAGAATGAAACAAAAATATCGTATTTACTCTGCCACTAGTAAACAAATCAAATGAGATATACAATATTGCAGTGGCTTAACTAGAAGTTACATAACAAACTTTATAAAAACGAATTTAAAATTGTTACTTTGTAATATACAAGAAAAATAATTATACTTTCCAGGAATTCATTACACCTGAAGTGTCTCGTTTCAAGCTGTAATAACTTTAAAATTCGATTTAATCCAAAGATGAACTGTTGACAAAATTCACTGCAGTAAACTAAAAATTTCAGTTTTTGAAAATAACTTAATAATACCATAAGCAGTCGAAAATAGATCAGAAAAAATGCACTACCTAAACGAGTACGGGAAAAAAACTATTTATTCAAATATCGGCCACAATATGCAAACTTTTGATTTTATCTATTTATTGTAAA